>JARGCV010000241.1:112500-685000 GCA_034064705.1 Bothrops alternatus
ATGGTATCTTACTTCCCTCTAGGAAATGGCACCAGGTTAGCAATGCACATCACTCAGCAAATGCCTCATTCTCCCATACAGCCCATCGCCGCTCTGTGTCGGTGAGTTTCCTGGAGGTGTAAGCACAATTCCCAATTCCCAATCTAAGCACTGTTTGGAGGTTGATTAGGCATCGGGTGCAGTCTGAATCTATTAGGACTTCTAATTCTGTCTGGGCCCGTTTTAGGAACTGTAAGTTTAGCGGGGTTGGCAAAAGGAGGGATGGCTTCATTTACCATCAGATCGTTTTTGCCTTCGTCGTCACTGTCATAGGGAGCTGGCAGTTGATGGCATTCAACCAGAGTTCTCTCTCTCTCACCGGTGGGGGGGGGAGGAGACCTCGAGGGGTTGGCTCTGATGTACCCAGCTCGACTTCTCTCAACCTCTCCACTGTGGTTTTTTCGGCTTGGATGCAGTGGCTGAGGTACTCTTTGCCTGGGGGGGCGGAGCTAGACATTTAGCCACTCAATGTCCTTGCTGGCTGCACCTGAAGCACTTGATAGGGGGCCCAGTAGGAGCTCTGGGAACACTGGCCACTGAGGCTGCTGCTGGGCGTTGTCCAAACTGGCACCTTTCCTGGCTTCACCTTGGCTTCGATTCAGGAGCGCTGGGTTTTTTGTAGCGCTTAAGTTTGATGCATTTTGATGCATTTTAACCTAAACAAGTGCAAAGTTATGCACATCGGGGCAAAGAACCCCAATTATACTTACCAACTGATGGGGACCAAACTTTCTGAGACAACCCAAGAAAGGGATCTTGGGGTTTTGGTGGACAGCTCGATGAAGATGTCAACCCAATGCGCAGCAGCAGTAAAAAAAAGCAAATTCCATGCTTGGCATGATTAGGAAGGGAATCAAAAATAAGTCAGCAAGTGTTGTATTGCCTCTGTACAAATCGATGGTGAGACCACACTTGGAGTACTGTGTACAGTTCTGGTCACCGCACCTCAAGAAGGATATAATGGAACTGGAAAAGGTGCAAAAAAGGGCAACAAGAATGATCAAGGAAATGGAACGCCTCCCTTATGAAACCAGATTGCAATGCCTTAGTCTCTTCAGCCTTGAAAGACGGCGTTTAACGGGTGACTTGATCGAAGTGTATAAAATCATGCATGGGATAGAAAAGGTGGATAGAGAAAAATTCCTTTCTCTATCACACAATACCAGGACAAGGGGGCACTCCCTAAAGCTCATAGCTAAGAAAGTGAGGACAAATAAAGGGAAATATTTCTTCACCCAGAGGGTCGTTGATTTATGGAATTCACTTCCAGAAGGGGTCGTGACAGCTGTCAGCCTTGACAGCTTCAAGGCAGGGTTAGATAGATTCATGGATGCCAAGTGTATCGGTGGTTATTAAAATGGATGTCCATGTGCCGCCTCTATGTTGGTTGAGGCAGGCAGGATTCCCTTGAGTACCATTTGTTGGGGGTCAAGGGAAAAGGAGGGTTTTGCCTTCTCTTTCTGCTCAAGATCCCCATGTACAATTGGTGGGCCACTGTGTGACACAGAATGCTGGACTCGATGGGCTTTGGCCTGATTCAGCATGGCTCTTCTTATGTTCTTATGTTCTTATGATGTCTAGGGTCACTGCCATCTGAATCGGGTAGGCAGCCGGGGCTCAGGACCTTGAAAATCACTCCTCGATAGCCTTCTATCTTAGAGCAGTAGAAATGTTTTTTGGGAGAGTTGGCTTAATGTCAAGGTTCCGACTAATGAAACCAAATAAATCAGAACTCCAAGGCTTGAAGTTTCTCCAAAGCACGTTTATTGGATACATAATATTGGCATGGTCAAAAGTGAAACCAACTCTAAAATTCCCCTTAGGGATTCACTGTAACTAAATGTAACAAATCCCTCCCCTGTACTATCATTCTATCCAATAAAAGCAATTGGCGGGCTTCGTGAAACCTCTTTTCTACACATTCCGGCTCCTATGGGAATGACCTTGGTTCCCATGGGACTGCTCTGTGTTTAGTCTAGCAAAGCTGTCGTTTTCTTTCCCCCTCCCCCCACCTGTGGCAACTCAGAACAACAAAGATGGTTTCAGCCAGGTTTGTTTCAGAGGTTGATACTATAGTGATGGTGAGGTCAAAGAGTTTTATGATGATGTGGCTTGCCTTCAAGACAAGGAAAAATGCCAATACAAAATACTAATGGGTGACTTTAATACAAGAATAGGAAGAACAGTAACTGTAGAAAAAGCAACTGGCCCGTATGGAAGTAGTGAATGAGATAACAGATAATAGTGGTTACAGCACAATGGATCACATCCAGGTTGTTCAGAAAGTCACTGAAAGGCACGAGTACACCATGCCTCTGTGCATGGCTTTAATTGACTATGAAAAGGCATTTTGACTCAGTATTCCAGCAAGCAATAATTTTTTTTTCGTTAAAAGTTTTTTATTGATTATAAAATTTATTTATTTATTTATTTATTTATTTATTTATTCTGATTTGTATGCCGCCCCTCTCCGAAGACTCGGAGCAGCTCACAACATATATATAAAAACAATTGCAACAAATCCGAACAACATTAAAAATACAAACCCCATACATACTCATCAATCACACCACAATCAACAATCATCCCCAGGCCTGCTGGCAGAGGTAGGTTTTTAAATTCTTTCGGAAGGCCAGGAGGGTCGGAGAAACGCGGACTTCAGGAGGTAGTTGGTTCCAGAGGGTGGGCGCCGCAACAGAGAAAGCCCTCCCCCTAGGGCCCGCCAGATGACATTGTTTCGTTGACGGGACCTGGAGGAGGCCGACCCTGTGCGCTCTCACCGGTCGTAGAGAAGTATGTGGCAGAAGGCGGTCCCGTAAGTATCCTGGTCCCAAGCCATGAAGGGCTTTATAGGTAATAACCAACACCTTGAATTGGGCTCGGAGACCAATAGGCAACCAATGCAGCGTGCGGAGAGTTGATGAAATGTGGGCACAACGAGGAAGACCCACAACTGCTCGCGCAGCTGCATTTTGCACTAATTGTAGTCTCCGAACACTCTTCAAGGGTAGCCCCATGTAGAGAGCGTTGCAGTAGTCGATCCTCGAGGTGACAAGGGCATGTGTGACTGTGAGGAGTGACTCCCGATCCAAGTAAGGACGCAACTGGTGCACCAGGCGAACCTGGGCAAATGCCACCCTCGCCACTGCCGACAAATGATGATCCAATGTCAGCTGTGGATTGAGGAGGACTCCCAAGTTGCGAACCTTCTCTGAGGGGTTTATAGATTCACCCCCCAGGGTAATCGAAGGACAGATAGAAGTGTCCTTGGGAGGCATCACCCACAGCCACTCTGTCTTATCGGGGTTGAGCCTTAATCTGTTAACACCCATCCAAACCCTCACAGCCTCCAGACACCGGCACATCACCTCAACCGCTTCACTGATATGGCCAGGAGTGGAAATGTACAGCTGAGTATCATCAGCGTACTGATGGTATCTCACTCCGTGGCAGTGGATGATCTCACCCAGTGGCTTCATGTAAATATTAAAAAGTAGGGGGGAGAGAACTGACCCCTGAGGCACCCCACATGGGAGTAACCTAGAGGTGGACCTTCGATCCCCCACAAACACCGACTGCGACCGACCAGTGAGATAGGAGGAGAACCACCGCAATACGGTGTCCCCCACTCCCAATCCCTCCAGCCGGCGCAGAAGGATACCGTGGTCAATGGTATCGAATGCCGCTGAGAGGTCAAGAAGCACCAGGACAGAGGACTGGCCTCTATCCCGGGCTCGCCAGAGATCATCCATCAGAGCGACCAAAGCAGTTTCGGTGCTGTAGCCGGGCCTGAACCCAGACTGCAGAGGGCCCAGATAATCGGCTTCCTCCAGAGACCGCTGGAGCTGATGTGCCACCACCTTCTCGACAACCTTCCACACAGAGGGAAGGTTGGAGACCGGACGATAGTTGGTCAGAATTACTGGATCCAGGGAAGGCTTCTTGAGGAGGGGGCCCACAAGTGCCTCCTTTAAGGGAGCCGGAAAGGACCCCTCCCTCAAAGAAGCGTTGACAATCTCCTGGATCCAGGTACGTGTCACCACCCTACTGGCCGAAACCAGCCAGGAGGGACACGGGTCCAACAAACAGGTGGCAGAACATACAGCTCCAATGGCCCTGTCCACTTCCTCAGGCGTAACAGCCTCAAACTCTCCCCAGATGACCGGACAAGAACATGCCCCTGTCCCCTCAACTGAATCATTATCAGTCGACTCTGCTACACAATTGGAGTCTAGGTCAGCCCGGATCTGAGCCACTTTGTCTGCGAAACAGTTATTAAAGTCCTCGGCACTACCCTGCAAGGGAGGCCCCGGACCCCATGGGTTAATGAGGGATCGGGTCACCCTAAACAGGGCGGCCGGGCGAGATTCCGCAGACGCGATCAAAGCAGAAAGATACAAAGATCTTGCCGCCTTAATCGCCTTCAGATAGGCTTTAATAAATAAGCTCAATCTGGTTCGGTCAGATCCGGACTTACTTTGTCTCCATCGCTTCTCTAGACGTCTCTTATGGCGCTTCATCCCCCTGAGCTCCTCAGTAAACCAAGGAGACCTCCTGGGGCCAGCACCACGGAGAGGTCGCAAAGGCGCAATCCGGTCAATAGCCCCCTTCGCGGCCGTATTCCATGCCACTACCAGGGACTCCGCCGGACTGTGAATGAGGGAGCTCGGTAATTCCCCAAGCGCCGTCTGAAAGCCAATTGGATCCATCAGGCGTCTGGGGCAGAACCACCTAATCGGTTCCGCCTCCCTGCGGGGAAGGATTGGGGCCGTAAAATTCAGTCGAAGCAGAAAATGATCGGTCCATGACAAAGGCATGATATCTAAGCCCCTTAAAACCAGATCATTATCCAACTGCTCCGAAAGGAAAATCATATCCGGGGCGTGTCCACCCTCATGCGTCGGACCCTGCACTACTTGGGTCAGGTCCATGGTTGTCATGGCGGCCATGAACTCCTGTGCCAATCCCGAGGATTCGCCAAGCGACGGCAGATTGAAGTCCCCCAGGACTATAAGCCTGGGGAACTCCACTGCAAGCCCAGCAACCTCCTCGAGTAGCACAGGCAGGGCTGATGCCACACAGCTGGGAGGCAGGTACGTAAGCAATAAGCCCACCTGGACCCCTAGGTCCAGCGTCATAAGGATGGACTCGCAACCCGGAATTTCGGAAACAGTGAGTCTACGTAGACTGAAGTTCTCCCGGGCCAAAATAGCCACTCCTCCCCCCCTTCCCTGGGGTCGCGGCTGATGCCATACCTGATAACCTGATGGGCACATGCCCGTGAGGGGAACTCCCCCCTCAGGGCCCAACCAGGTCTCAGTCACACACGCCAAGTCGGTCTCCTCATCCATGAGAAGATCATGAATGAGGGGAGCCTTATTGTTAACCGACCTGGCGTTAAGCAGCAATAGCCTGAGCCAAGGGCCCGAGCTACACCCATCACCAGAATCGTGGGGAGAGCAAGTTTTTTCAGAAGGGCCAGAACAAGGAACTGCTACGAGACAGCAGGACCGAGTTCCCCGTGTGCGGCCTACCCTCCTGCTCCCGCCATACCTGCCTCTTCCCTGAATGACCGGTATATTCCAACCCTCATTGTCTCCAGAGTCCGCATCTCCCCAGTCCCCGGCCTCCCTCAAGCTCGGCAGGCCTGTCCATTTATCTATCATACATTCTTCAAGCATGTCCCCATCCCATACATACATCACTCACCCCCCCCCAATTTGATAAAAATTAAAAATTTAAATTTAAAAGTTTAAAAATTTAAAAACAGACGTATAAACATATTAAATTTAAAAAACCACAGTATAAAACACATTAATTAAAAGAACCACAAGCAGAGATACAAATTGTAAATATAACAAAGAATCGATATAAAAACTCAACTGGATACAATCATCTACAACTTTTTCCAAACCCGGTAAGCAAAACATATATCATACTTAAATAATACCTATACCATATTACAGTTGAGAGAATTATAAACCCCCCCTCACCCCCCCAACTTCCCAAAGTGAAAACAGGATAAAAACACAAGAAAACCCACTAAACTACAACAAATTGTTATATAGATCCTATTAGAAATTTAACTATCTTTTCCAGTCCATCATGTAAATATTTAATTATGGACTAAATACAATTTCTTTAATTGGTATTTCCCTTGTATATAATCTATCCATTTTTTCCAGTCCATCATATATTTTTCATTTGAGTGATCCTTCAAATATGCAGATATTTTGGCCATTTCTGCCAAGTTTATTACTTTCAAAATCCATTCTTCAATAGATGGTAATTCTGGCTTCTTCCAATATTGTCCCACTAACAGCCTTGCTGCTGTAACCAAGTTCAAAATTAAGTTCATCTCTATGGTGGTACAGTCTTTTGTAATACCTAACAAAAACAGTTGTGGAGAAAATTCAATACGTTTTTTCAAAATATTTTGAAGTGTCCACCATATTTTTCTCCAGAAAGCCTTGATTTTCCTACAAGTCCACCAAACATGAAAATAAGTAGCGTCCATACATTCACACCTCCAGCACTTAGATTGTAAATTAGGGTACATGTACGATAATTTTTTCGGATCCAGATGCCATCTATAAAACATTTTATAAAAATTTTCTCTTAAATGTTGCGCTTGTGTGACTCTTACATTTTTCACCCAGATCCTCTCCCAAGTTTCAATCATAATTGGTTGTCCAAAATTTTGTCCCCATTTTATCATACAATCCTTAACTAATTCAGTTTCAGAGTCAATTTCTATCAGTACATTATACAATCTTTTAATGTGCATAGGCCTTTGGTCTCTAACTTGTTTAATTAAATTTTCATCTGTTAAAGATAATCCCATCTTGAAATCTTTTTCCCATCTGGTCTTCAATTGTGCGTATGGAAACCAAGTATGAACTATTCCTTCTTCCCTTAGCATATTCAAAGACTTCAATGATAACAGATTCCCTTCTTTAATTAGGAGTTTCTCATAGGGCACCATATCTTGAACTTGTGATCAATTTATGTTCTCCACTGCGTGTCTGGGAACTGTCCAAAGAGGAATGTTTTCATTTAATTTATACCGATACTTTTTCCAGACACGCAGTAGAGCACTTCTCAATAGATGCTCCTTGAAACCCCTATCCACCTTTTTATCATAAACTAAATATGCATGCCATCCGTATAATAAACCATACCCTTCAATATTCAGTATTCTACCATTAGTTAAATTAACCCAGTCACTTATCGCTGCTAAAACCACGGCATGGTAATACAACTTAAAATTGGGCATTTTCAAACCACCTCTTTCCCTTATATCTTGAATGATTTTTAATTTAACCCTCGGTTTCTTGCCATTCCAAATAAATCTGTTGATACCCTTCTGCCACTCCTCCAAGTTCGCATCTTTTTTAAGTATAGGTAACATTTGGAAAAGAAATAAAAATTTTGGCAGTACATTCATTTTAACTGCCGCTATCCTGCCCAGCATGGATAATTGTAGTTTTTTCCATTTATCCAATTCTATTTGTGTCTTTTTCCACAACACTTCATAATTGTTTTTATATAACTTCCCATTAGAAGCTTCAATTTCAATTCCTAGATATCTGACTTTCTTAACTATCTCACAACCCGTTATTCTTTCCAAATCCTGTTTTGAATTGCTATCTACATTTTTAACTACCATCTTTGTCTTGGAAATATTTAATTTAAATCCTGATACCGTTCTATAATTTTTAGTTATCTCCATCAAACTCTGAGCAGACTGTGTTGGTTGAGTCAAAGTCACAAGCAAATCATCCGCAAAGGCACATACTCTATAATCATGTTGTCTAATCTGTATACCTTTTAAATCGTCTGCGACTCTTATCCTATTCAGTAAAATCTCTAAAGTTAAGACAAACAACAATGGAGATAAAGGACATCCCTGTCTAGTACCTTTCTCTATATTAAATGGCTCTGTTAAATACCCATTCACAATAATCTGACCTGTTTGTTTCTGATAAATTGCCAATATAGAATTAATAAACTGGTCCCCCATTCCCATCCTAACAATTAATTTTTTCAGAAACAACCAATTCAATCTATCAAAGGCTTTTTCCGCATCCAAAAAAAAATAAGAACTGCAGGTACCTGAATATGCTTGTCTAGGTATTCTAGTATGTTCATAAGTTGTCTAACATTAGTTTTCATCTGTCTACCTTGTAAAAAACCAGTTTGGTCTGCATGGATTATTTGTTGTAAAACTGTCATTAATCTATTAGCCATAATTTTTGCAAAAATCTTATAATCGGTATTCAACAATGAAATAGGTCTGAAGTTTTCTGGTTGAGCATTATCTCTTCCCTCTTTGGGAATTAAAGAAACATAAGCTGTTTTCCATGAGGGTGGAACCTGACCACCCTCTTGAATGTTAACAAATAGCTCCCTAAGAGGTTCCACCATTTCCATTTGAAGATGCTTATAATAAGTTGCCGTTAGCCCATCAGTCCCAGGAGATTTGCCCATTTTCAGTTGTTTAATCACTGAAATGATTTCTTCTGATGTATTTAACCTATCTCTTTGTTCATTGGTGATTGTCAATACATTTTCATTTTGCAAAAAAATATCTATCTCGTTCCCTTGTATCTTCTCTTCAGCATATAACTTGGAGTAAAATTCTAAAAAGTCTTTTTTGATAGTTTCTTGTTGAAACACCTCCTTCCCTTTATATTCTATTTTATCAATTATGCGGGATTTTTGTTTTTTCCTTAATGTATAGGCCAACCATCTGCCAGGTTTATTAGAGTTATAAAATGTATTATGTTTGGCATATTGTATATTCCTAGCAACTTGGTCGGCCATCAACAAATCAAATTGTGTCCGTAGGATTTTAATCCCCTCTTTGATATTTTTGTCATCTGGTCTCTTTATTAATAATTGCTCTTTCTTTCTTATCTCCTCTTCCAACTCCTTCCCTTTTCCCCCCTGTTTGCGCCTATACCTTTTATTCATGTCTATTAAAATCTCACGCATATACGCTTTACTCGCATCCCATACCATTTCTATTGTTGTACCCTTATGGAGATTTAGCGTAAAAAATTCCTTCATAACATTTTTACATTCGTTCACATTTGTATCGTATTTAAACAAATGTTCATTAAGTCTCCAAGATCTTCTAGGCGTCTGTCCAACCATTAGTTCCATCCAAACCGGATTATGGTCGGATAAGACTTTGGGTAAGATCTTCACCTTCTTTAGTCTAGAAATAAAGTCGCTTGTAGTTAATATAAAGTCAATTCTAGAAAATGATTGATGTCTATCAGAGAAAAAAGTAAATTCTTGCTCTTTACCATGTCTTTCTCTCCATATATCTGTCAGATCAAAATCATCCTTAATATCAAAAAAGGATTTAGGCAATATAGAGCGTGTTTGAGGAACTGGTAATGTCTTCTTCTTATCTAAACCAATATCTATAACACCATTCCAGTCTCCCATTAGAATACAAGACCTATAGTAAAATTGTATTAACTTTTTATGTATTAACTTGTAAAATTTTCCTTGTTGTTGATTTGGTGCATATATACCCATCAAAAGAACTTTCTTGCCGTCTTTTAAAATTTCAATTGCTAAATATCTACCTTGTGTGTCTGATTCTATTAATTTAGCTCTTATATGGCTTTTAACATAGATAACAATTCCATTCTTCTTTTCAGCAGCCACTGCTATAAAATGTATACCTAACTTATTATTTATTAAATATTTCTGGTCCGTAATTCTAATGTGTGTTTCTTGTAAGCAAATTACATCATTTTTACATTGAGTCAAGTAATGAAATATCTTCTTCCGTTTCTGTGGAGAATTTAAACCATTAACATTCCATGTCAAATATTTATTTGACATGATCATCCTTAGAAAGCTTCTGCAAGACCAAATCAATTTTTCCATCCGCTTTCTTCTTTGGTCGCGCTCCCATGGCTTCCCGACTTGTATATGTACGACCTTGTTGTCGCTTTTCTTGTCGTTCCTTACGTTTAGTAGTAGCTCTAGTTTGCCTCTGGTCCTTAAGCTTGTCTACTTCCAAAGGCTGAGAGATATCAGTACTCCGAGCAGGTAACTCCATCCTAGCTCCTTTATCAACTCCTGGTGCTGCATGGGGCCGTGACTCCGAAAACTGTGATTGTTGTTTTAAGTCCATTTCTCTTTCTTGTAGTAAATCTGCATTTTTTGGTGTTGGAGATGGGGGTCTACCAGCCTTCAGCACTTTTTCAAAAAATTCTTTTGCTTTCCTGACAGAATTCAAGCAATATCTATTACCATTGTAAAATAGAGACAGTCCAGCTGGTACCTCCCACCTATATTGTAAAGCACGTATTTTAAGTTCAGCCACCAAGAATGCATAATCTTTTCTTGCTCTTAACATCTTTGGAGGGATCTCCTTCAAAACCACCACCTCCTGACCAGCAACATTTAATTTCTTATTATAAGATATTGTGAGGATATGATTTCTGAATCTCCTTGTGACAAAGTAGATAACAACATCTCTAGGTAGATTTCTTTGTCTTGCAATCCATGAGTTAATTCTGTAGATTCGGTCAATCTGCCAAGAGAAATTTTTTGCAGCATCTTCTAAAATTTTTTCAAAAGCTTCTTCAAAGGTTCTTCTGAGGTCATCCTGATTCTCATTTGGTACCTCTTTCAACCCTCTGATTCTAATAGCTGACATCATGTGATTATATTGCACCATAAGTGCATTGTCTTGTATATCACTTTTCATCTCAGCAAGTTGCTCCTCCATTTGTTGCTCGACTCCTTCCACCTTCTCTTCAACACTCTCCCAGAACCCCTTTAAAAGCTTCCACAATATCTTCTCTTATTTCCATATTGTGGTTCTGCATTGTTTCTTTAATTTTTTCCAGTTCATCAGTTACCTCTTTGCTTTGATTCTCAATCTTAATCTCAATCTTATTCTCCAGTTCCTCAATCTTATTCTCCAGTTTTTTCTCCAGTTGTTCAAACCTTTTCTCCATTTTATCAGTCAAATTGTCAGTCATTATTGACAGTGCAGCCTGTAAATCTTTCACTGTAAGCATTTCTGGAGAGGCTTGAGTAGACAATGGGGCTTGAGGCTCTGTCGAAGTTGAGGGGGATGGGGGAGCAGAAAAGCTAACTACTGGTAATTTAGAGGGCTGAGCTGGTGAAGATACTGCCACCTTTGAAGAAACTATTTTTGTTTGTCTGGTAGCCATTCTAAAAATATCCTCTTCTTATCTTCTTTAATTGCACTTTATAGGATTTTAAAATAAACACCTAGCCTGTCTCTTAGCGGTCGCTCTAATGTTGCGCTTCACTTCCGTCACTTTCTCTTTGCAGTGAAAGCGATCGCCATCTTGGATACATTTTGTTGATTGTAGAGATCTGTGATCAGTAGTAAAATATAAAGAGGTACTTGCGATTTAAAGCTCCTGTTTTCCTTCCGCCTGCATCTAGGTCTCTTTTGAAAGTTTTTTTTCGAGCAGAGGATGTTCGCGGTGCCTGGTCCTGTCCGCAGACAGAAACGTCTCTGGGCAGGAGCGTCTTCGAGCGCCTGGGGAGCTCTCACTCTTTCCCCCTGAAAGCTTTTTCAGGGGGTTTTCAGAGGAGCTCAACCCCCGCTCGATGCTCTGCACCCCTTCTTCGCCCGAAGGGGGGATTTTACGCCACCAAAAACAGCCGATGTTCGCTGTTTTTGCGGCTTCACCAACCCAAGAGATCGGAGCCTCTGAAGGAGGCTGTAGCGGCGCCGGCGGATCCCCAGCAAGCAATAATTAATGCATTGCTCAACCAAGGCGTAGACACTGCTTACATAAACTTACTACTATCAATATATGAAAAAACAATGGTGACAATTTGCCTTAATGATCTTAAAGTGGAAATCAACATAGAACGAGGTGTACGACAAGGTGATACAATATTACCTATCCTTTTCTCAGACTGCCTTGAAGAAGTATTTCACAAAAAGCGTATTGAGTTTTTACCTCAGTTATTCTTGTTGGGTATTACAAAGGACTGTACCACCATAGAGATTAAGCTGATCTTGAACTTGATTACGGCCGCAAGATTGTTGGTGGGACAATATTGGAAGACATCTGAAATACCATCTATTGAAGAATGGACACTAAAAGTTACCCATCTTGTGGAGATGGCTAAGATATCAGCATACCTGAAAAACCACTCAAATGAAGCATTTTTGATGGACTGGGAAAAATGGATTGACTGTATGCAAAAGAAATATCAATTGAAAGAACTAGATTTGATATACAGATAAATAGTTATAAAATAGTTATAAAATAGTAGTTTAGCGGGGTTTCTTGCGTTCTTACTCTGTATTCACTCTGGGAAGCCTGGGGGGGAGGGGGGAGGGAGATAATAAGTAATAGATTATGGTTCTCAACTGTAGTTGGGGGTATTAAGGGAATAGATTTTTTCTTTTTTAGGGCGTTCGGGAAAACTCTGGACACCGCATTGGATGGTGAGGAAGGTGGAGTGAAGGTTAGGTATGTGTAGAGGGTTAGAGGGTGGAGATAGGGAATAGAGGTGAGTGGAGGGAAGATGTACAGAAAGGCGAAAGTATGTAGTTAGAAGGATAGAAGAGGGTTTAGGTTGTTGGAGGATGTGGTGGTGGGGGGTTCCGAGCAGCTATTTGTAGTGATTGTTAAATATGTTATTTGCTTGTTTTCAGTTGAGTTATTATGTTATTATGTTATAATTTTGTTAAAAGTTTTTAAAATTCAATAAAAAAATATTTTTTTAAAAAAAAGAAGTATTTCACAAACTAGACTGGGCAAAAGATGGAATAAAAATCAATGGTGCCCATTTAAATCACTTAAGATTTGCAGATGATGTTGTTCTCTTCTCACAAGACCCAGAAGAGCTACAAAGACACATACAAGAGCTGCACAAAGCAGCTTAAAAGTAAACCTGAAAAACAGCCAGGTTATGTTTAATAAATTCACCACAGAAAGAAACATTTTTATATCTGGAGAAGAACTAGACATAGTAGACCACTACATATACCTTGGCCAATGGATCTCAAAGGAAGGTGATACAATAAAGGAAATTGAACAGCGTGTTAAATGTGGTTGGCAGGCATTCAGCAAGCTAAGCATAATTTTCAAGAACAACCTCCCCCTATGCCTGATGAGAAAAGTTTTTGATCAGTGTGTGCTACCTGCTCTAACATATGCCAGTGAAATATGGACACTAACCTCACAATCGATACAAAAGCTACAAGTGGTGCAAAGATCCATGGAAAGATCCATGCTCGGCATTACAAGACAAGATACAAAGACCTGCACATGGATTAGAGAACAAATGAAAGTATACGATATCATCAAGAGAGTAAAAGAATTGAAATGGAAATGGGCTGGTCACATAGCAAGAAGAACTGATGGCAGGTGGACCAAGGCAGTCATAGAATGGATCCCACTTGATAAAAAGCATCCACGAAAGAGACCTAAAACAAGATGGATCGATGACATCAGCAAGTATTGCAGGCCCAATTGGCAAAAGCTCAGGACTGTATTGGTTGAAAACATGAGGAAGAGGCCTACATCCTGCAGTGGATAGTCAATGGCTAAAATGATGTAAATTGATGATATATACCAGGGCTTTTCAACCGGTGGTACGTACCACCAGTGGTACATTGGCACCTGGCAGGTGGTACGTGACCCTGCCTAGCCTAGCCAAGTGTAGCGGGGGAGGGAACGACCTAAAGCAGTACAGCGCAGTACTTGCCGTGAGAGAGTCCTCAGGAGCTGCAGGGCTGCTGGGGTGAGACAAAGGCCCCAGGATCAGCACTTCCGGCTCACCCAGAACAGAAAGGAGGAGGACAGAGAAGGAGAGGTTATAAAAGGCAGTTTTGGTGGGAGAGGGAGAGAAAAAAAAAGACGCAGCCTTGGGAGGAGTCGGAGTCAGCTGGAGCTGCACCGAAGAGAAAAGAAGGAAGGGGGAGAGAGAGGAAAGGAGATAAAACAGGCTGTCCGGGAGCCGATCTACAACTTTGTGGCAGCCATCTGTGCCGGGAGAGCACACAGGTGGCAGCGAAAAACAGGGGAGAAATGCAGCTGGGGAGGGGTCGCCCTCCACAAGGAATGAAGAAAGGCATCATCCCCTGAAGGAGACCAGCAAATGGACCTCATCCACTTCACACACCTTGCTCTGTGGGCTCTGGGGGAGGGGACACCACGAGCGGCGTGAGAGTTGTTACTTGCGCTACGCCACCCAGCCCCCAGCCTGCCCAGTTTCAGCAGGAAGCAGCACGCTCTCCTCACCGCGTGGAGAGGCTGGGCCGGGCGAGGCAAAGCTGGCGAGAAGCCGAACCTGCCTGGGCACGCACACAGGAGGCGGCGAGCTCATGGGGCCTGGCATCCTGGGTGAAAGGGAAGTGCTCAGAACACGCTCAGCCTGCAGGGCAAAACAGTCCCCCAGAGCCCACAGAGCCAGGTGTGTGAAGTGGGCGAGGGCTACTTGCTGGTCTCCTTCAGGGGATGGTGCCTTTCTTTATTCCTCGCAGAGGGTGATACCTCCCCAGCTGCGTTTCTTGCCTGTTTTTCTCCCTCCCTCATCGCAAGACGACACCAAGCTGGCAGGAATAGCCAACACTCCAGAAGACAGGCTTAAGATACAGGAGGATCTGGACAGACTTGAACAATGGGCGCTATTTAACAAAATGAAATTCAATGGTGAAAAAAGTAAGGTTCTACATTTAGACAAGAAAACCAAATGTACAGGTATAGTATAGGGGGTACCTTGCTCAATAGTAGTAACTGTGAGAGGGATATCGGAGTCCTAGTGAACAATCATTTAAATATGAGCCAGCAGTGTGCTGCAGCTGCCAAAAAAGCCAACACAGTGCTGGGCTGCATTAACAGAGGGATAGAATCAAGATCACGTGAAGTATTAATACCACTTTACAATGCCTTGGTAAGGCCACACTTGGAATACTGCATCCAGTTTTGGTCACCACGATGTGAAAAAGATGTTGAGACTCTAGAAAGAGTACAGAGAAGAGCAACAAAGATGATTATGGGACTGGAGGCTAAAACATATAAGGAACGGTTGCTGGAATTGGGTATGTCTAGTTTAACGAAGAGAAGGACGAGGGGGGACATGATAGCAGTCTTCCAATATCTCAGGGGCTGCCACAAAGAAGAGGGAGTCAAGCTATTTTCCAAAGCGTCTGAAGGCAGGACAAGAAGCAATGGGTGGAAACTAACCAAAGAGAGAAGCAACCTAGAACTAAGGAGAAACTTCCTGACAGTTAGAACAATTAACCAGTGGAACAACCTGCCTCCAGAAGCGGTGAATGCACCAGCACTGGAAGTTTTTAAGAAGAAACTGGACAGCCATTTGTCAGAAATGGTATAGGGTTTCCTGCCTGAGCAGGGGGTTGGACTACATGACCTCCAAGGTCCCTTCCAACTTTATCATCATCATCATTATTATTATTATTATTATTATTATTATTATTATTATTATTATTATTATTATCATTATTATGTATCTTCCCGCCACTCTACTCTTATGGCTGTGCGGGCCTTGTCCAGGAATTTAGAGTGGCCTTTCAAGCCATGGTCACCAGCAGCACGGCCGCCAGCCGCGCTGGCAGCCTCTCCCCCTCCCCTTGTCCCTTCCTGGGCACGGAGGGAGGAAGGAGATGGGAATGAGAAAGGGAAGCAGGGAAGGAGGGAAACAGGAAGGAAGGAGATGGGAATGAGAAGCAGGGAGGGAGGGAAAGAGGGAGGGTAGGGATAGATGGATGGATGGAGGGAGATGGGAATGAGAAGCAGGGAGGCAGGGAAAGAGGGAGGGTAGGGATGGAGAAAGGAAGGAAGGAAGGAAGCAAGCAAGCGAGGCAGATTGGAATGAGAGGGAGGGAGGGTTTGAGGGAAGTCCTGCCTTAGCACATGGCCACCAGTAGCCCTGCTGCCCTTTCGCCATCCCCTTGTCCCTCCTCCTGGCCTATCCTCATGGTCTCCCATCCTATCACTAAGGATGCTTTGGTTACAAAGCCGGGTCTCCTCACATGGAGAGGGAGTGGGCCTCCCTCTGACCCAAGCACTTTGCCCTCCTGCACCCACCATGAGCAACCTGGCCAAGGAGAGTGGGCACATCAGCAGCAGCAGCCTTGACGAGGAGTTAAGCACAGCTAGGCACCCCCTCGGGGAAGTGAGGCTGGACTGGGTTGGGCTACAGGGTCCTGGTTCCCCGGGAACTTGAGGGCTGGGCTGGGTGCTTGCCCTCCACTGCCCAGGGCTCCAGGCAGCCCACACCACTGTCCAGGAGTCCTCCGCATGGCCCAAGAGGGCCGGTGAAGCTCCTCCGGTGGACGATGCCCTGGCACCCAACCCAGTCCCACACTCCTCCACTGGAGACCCCCAAACCTCCCCCACAGGCTCGCTCGCACCCCCCACAGGCACCCCGCGACCTGAGCAAAGTTTGACATTGCGGGGAAGCAGACGCAGGAAGACGGGGCTCCGTCTTTCGCGTTTGATTTCGCCCCGCTGGGGGACCCTGGAAAGGGTCAAAAGTCACCCCATAGAGGCGGCAAGTTGGGACCCTTGCTGATCGTGGGGGGGCAGCAGCCCTCCCGTTTCATCTGAGGAAGCCCTCCAAACTGGCGGGGGAAAGACTGGCTACATTCCCATAGCCAGTCAGAAGCTGCTGTCAATGGAAGACAACAAGCACTACCAAGCAGTCTTATAGCAACATGGATGAAACTGGGTGAGACGTAAGCCTCTCTTTATGACTTTAAGACCTCTTCCTGAAAATCTGCCCAAAGCACTCCTACCGAGGAGGGAAAGGGAATTTCCACCCCATTCCCCCAGGAAAGCAGCAAATTAATTACTTGGGGAAAAAGGAGAAACCTACAAAACTAATTTGGAATTAATATATATATATATATATATATATATATATATATATATATATATATATATATATATATATATATATATATATATATATATATATATATATATATATATATATATATATATATATATATATATATATATATATACCCGTGTTTCCCCGAAAGGAAGAAGTGTCTTACTTTCTTTTTATCCCCAAAAGCCCCACTATGTCTTACTTTCGGGGTACGGCTTATATTGATTGGAAAACAATTGTCAGTTTTATTTTAAGTATTTTAAGTATATTAAGTATTTTAAGTATTTTAAGTATTTTAAGTATTTAAGTATTTTAAGTATTTAAGTATTTTAAGCAGGAGGCGGAAGTGGGCAGGAGTAATATGTCTTACTTTCGGGGTACGGCTTATATTAGCCGACCCCCTGAAAACCCCGATACGTCTTACAATCGGGGGTGTCTTACTATCGGGGAAACACGATATTATATATATATATATATGTATGTATGTGTGTGTGTGTGTGTGTGTGTGTGTGTGTGTGAAGTGTTTATTTTTTAGATTACACCCTGTAAACCCAAATATGGGAGGAAGGAATCGAGTTAAGAAACTCGAAATGGCTATATCAGAAATCCCTTATTTCTTTGTCAACAATTTTAAACAACATATATATATATATATATTTGTGCTTGTAAGATGGCTCTGGGTTGAGCTGAAACAAGCAAAAGGAAAGAATGATTCCTTCCTCCCATATTTGGGTTTACAGGGTGCAATCTAAAAAATAAACACTTGACACATATCCTTACTCCCTGACTACTGACAAAGCGGGAGAGAACTTGTGGCTCAATAGGTTAAAGCATCTGCTTAGCATGCAGACTGCCCAGGTTCGAATCCCGGAAGGGTGAGTTCTGACTGAAGAGAGTTAAGAAACTCGAAATGGCTATATCAGAAATCCCTTATTTCTTTGTCAACAATTTTAAACAACATATATATATATATTTGTGCTTGTAAGATGGCTCTGGGTTGAGCTGAAACAAGCAAAAGGAAAGAATGATTCCTTCCTCCCATATTTGGGTTTACAGGGTGCAATCTAAAAAATAAACACTTGACACATATCCTTACTCCCTGACTACTGACAAAGCGGGAGAGAACTTGTGGCTCAATAGGTTAAAGCATCTGCTTAGCATGCAGACTGCCCAGGTTCGAATCCCGGAAGGGTGAGTTCTGACTGAAGAGAGTTAAGAAACTCAAAATGGCTATATCAGAAATCCCTTATTTCTTTGTCAACAATTTTAAACTATATATATATATATATATATATATATATATATATATATATATATATATATATATATATATATATATATATATATATATATATATATATATATATATATATATATATATATATATATATATATATATATATATATATAGGCGCTAGGCAGAAGCTTTAGCCTCAAGCCACAGGCTCTGTCCCACTTTGTTAGTAGTCAGGGAGTGGATATGTGTGTCAAGTGGTTATTTTTTAGATTGCACCCTGTAAACCCAAATATGGGAGGAAGAAATCATTCTTTCCTTTGCTTGTTTCAGCTCAACCCAGAGCCATCTGCAAGCACAAATATATATATGTTGTTTAAAATTGTTAACAAAGAAATAAGGGATTTCTGAGATAGCTATTTCGAGTTATTTACCTCTCTTCAGTCAGAATTCACTCTTTCTGGGATTCGAACCTGGGCAGTCTGCATGCTAGGCAGAAGCTTTAGCCTCAAGCCACAGGCTCTGTCCCACTTTGTTAGTAGTCAGGGAGTGGATATGTGTGTCAAGTGGTTATTTTTTAGATTGCACCCTGTAAACCCAAATATGGGAGGAAGAAATCATTCTTTCCTTTGCTTGTTTCAGCTCAACCCAGAGCCATCTGCAAGCACAAATATATATATGTTGTTTAAAATTGTTAACAAAGAAATAAGGGATTTCTGAGATAGCTATTTCGAGTTATTTACCTCTCTTCAGTCAGAATTCACCCTTTCTGGGATTCGAACCTGGGCAGTCTGCATGCTAGGCAGAAGCTTTAGCCTCAAGCCACAGGCTCTGTCCCACTTTGTTAGTAGTCAGGGAGTGGATATGTGTGTCAAGTGGTTATTTTTTAGATTGCACCCTGTAAACCCAAATATGGGAGGAAGAAATCATTCTTTCCTTTGCTTGTTTCAGCTCAACCCAGAGCCATCTGCAAGCACAAATATATATATGTTGTTTAAAATTGTTAACAAAGAAATAAGGGATTTCTGAGATAGCTATTTCGAGTTATTTACCTCTCTTCAGTCAGAATTCACCCTTTCTGGGATTCGAACCTGGGCAGTCTGCATATATATACTTATATATATATCTTGGAAATTTGGGGACTAAAAGTGTTTTTAAGACCTTTTTTTAAAAAAGAAAGATTTGAAAAGTTTACAATATAAGTTTTGGATTTAAAACTGAAAAACGGCGTTGATGACATCTAGTGGTGAATTACGGCACTACAACTTATTTATGCATAAAGGAAACATGGATCGAAGCTCAGAGTTAGATAAGACTTTGGCTGGCCTTGAAGCTTTTACTTTTGAGAATTGCAGCTGAGAAAAAGGAACAGGCTTGGGGGCTGCTTATCCGTGTGGCAGAGATGATAATATTATTCTAAAATTGGCCTGTCTGAACTATGAACACAAATACTGACTTTCAGAATTGTATTGTGGAACTATTTTCCTGTAGAAGAAACATACACTATTGCCTGATATGATGGAACACTTTCGATTATAAATCTTGATTGTTAACACCTTTAATGGTTCTTTTTTCTCCCTGGACAGAAAGGATATTTTTCTCATTGGACAGAAAAAATTGAATTTTACCTATATCTGCTTAGGGGAGGTTTAAGAACAGCTAGTTGGTTGGATAAATTTATAAAGGCTACTTACAAAAAATAAAATGGATGTTCCATACTTAGCTCTAACTAGTAAAAAAAAATCCTTAACATCTGTCTCCAGAAGCCTCAGTTTGCCATATCACCAAGAAAATACTGATGAACCACAGAAAGAAATTCTCTCCATGTTGAAATTAATACAAGAAACAATTGCTTTAGCTCATGATGAGATTAAAAATAACACAAAGGAGATAAAAAAGAACAATTTTCTAATTTAAATCTACAAACTCAGAAAATAACTACAGAGAAGGAACCAGCGACCCACAAAATAGAAGAAAAACTAGAGAATGCTGACACAAACATTGAGGATCTAAAGCAGGGGTGTCAAACTCAATTTCACTGAGGGCCGCATCAGCATTGCGGTTTCACTCAGGGGGGCAGGTGTGTGTGGCCAGGGTGGGTGCGGCCTACTTGGTGGGTGTGGATGGAGTGGGTGTGGCCTACTGGGTGGGCATGGCCAGCTCTACATCATTCGCATCAAGGGTGCCTGTGGGGGCCTGGGCAGGAGTGGGACAGATCTGAGGGTCTCTGGCAGAAGGGGGTGGGACCGGGGCAAGCACCAAGGCATGGTCCATTTCTTCATTCCTCACAAAGGGTGACACCTCCCCAGCATGCACCCAGGGGACGGGGACGGCATGGCAGGGGCTGGTTCCTCGCTGTTTCTAGACGGCCTTGTGGAGCTAAGACTGAATGCGTTTCAGCATAGATGGCCACCACAAAATTGTACATTGGACCCCGGCCGGCCTGGGCCAGGGCCAAGGCAGCGGGGGCCATTCCCTCACTGTTTCCAGGATGGCTTCGCGGGCCACATGAAACCACTTCGCGGGCCGCATCCGGCCCCCAGGCCTTGTGTTTGACATGTCTGATCTAAAGGAAAAAACGACCAGACTCAGATAAATGAAGACTTAGAAGACACAACAAGTCCGGAGGGGAAGAGAAGAGCTGAGCTGCTGAGCAGCCACTCCCCTAACCAGCCGCCCCAGACGCTGAGCAGCTGAGCTGAACTTTGGGGGTCCGGAGGGGGAAGAGAAGAGCTGAGCTGCTGAGCAGCCACTCCCCTAACCAGCCGCCCCAGACGCTGAGCAGCTGAGCTGAACTTTGGGGGTCCGGAGGGGAAGAGAAGAGCTGAGCTGCTGAGCAGCCACTCCCCTAACCAGCCGCCCCAGACGCTGAGCAGCTGAGCTGAACTTTGGGGGTCCGGAGGGGAAGAGAAGAGCTGAGCTGCTGAGCAGCCACTCCCCTAACCAGCCGCCCCAGACGCTGAGCAGCTGAGCTGAACTTTGGGAGTCCGGAGGGGAAGAGAAGAGCTGAGCTGCTGAGCAGCCACTCCCCTAACCAGCCGCCCCAGACGCTGAGCAGCTGAGCTGAACTTTGGGGGTCCGGAGGGGAAGAGAAGAGCTGAGCTGCTGAGCAGCCACTCCCCTAACCAGCCGCCCCAGACGCTGAGCAGCTGAGCTGAACTTTGGGAGTCCGGAGGGGAAGAGAACAGCTGAGCCGCCAAGCAGCCACTCCCCTAATCAGCCGACTCTTGAGGGCAATTGTTTGTCACTATGTTTTTCGAGTTGTTTTTACTTACTGTTTGTCCAAATTTTAAATATTTAAACTTATTTAATACTATTTTAACTGATTCGTTAGATGTTATGAATGATTGGGGGGGATTGACTGTTTGTGGAATGAATCGGGTTGAATGGATGAATGGATGGTTAGCTTATTGTTTTTAAATTGTTTAGTTTATAGGGTGGTTTGTGGGAGGGATAAATTAATGGCATGGATGGTGTTGTGGTTGAGTGGAATGAATGCGATGAACTGGCTAGCCTGCCTGGCACGGCAGAGGCGGAGGGGGGGACGCTGGCTCTGGGGTGATAGAGGGCCAAAGTATACCGGTCTTGCTGGGGAGAGGCAGATATGGCGGGAGCCATAGGGTAGGCCATTCCCGGGGAACAAGAGCTCGCTGTTTAAAAGCGATCCCTTGCTCTGACCCTGTGAGTTCAGCCCGAAGTACTGGTAATGGGCGAAATCCGGACCCTGGGCTCAGGCTGTTGCTGCTCAATGCCAGGTCGGTTGTAAATAAGGCTCCCCTCATCCATGATCTTCTCCTGGATGAGGAGGCCGACCTCGCATGTGTGACCGAGGCCTGGCTGGGCCCAGAGGGAGGAGTTCCTCTCTCTGAGATGTGCCCAACCAGGTTTCAGGTATGGCATCAGCCACGACCCCAGGGAAGGGGGGGAGGAGTGGCTATTATAGCCAAGAAGACCTTTAGCCTACGCAGGCTCAGTTTCTGAGATTGCGGGTTGTGAGTTGCTCCTTGTGAAGTTGGACCTAGGGGTTCAGGTGGGCTTGTTGCTCGCGTACCTGCCTCCCAGCTGCGTGTCCATAGCCCTGCCTGCGCTACTCGAGGAGGTTGCTGGGCTGGCGCAGGAGTTCATGGCCACCATGGCAACCATGAACCTGACTCAAGTAGTTCAGGGTCCGACTCACGAGAGGGGACACACTCCCGACATGGTATTCCTCTCAGAACAGTTGAGCAATGATCTGAATCTAAGGGGCTTAGATATTTTGCCTATGTCATGGTCAGATCATTTTCTGCTACGGCTTGTTTTTAAGGCTCCAATCCTCCCCTGCAGGGAGGCGGAACCGATTAGGTGTTTCCGCCCCAGACATCTGATGGATCCAGAGAGTTTTCAGAGGACGCTTGGGGAAATACCGGATTCTCTCATTCACAGTTCGGCAGAGTCCCTGGTTACGGCCTGGAATATGGCTGTGAAGGGGGCTCTTGACCGGATTGCGCCGCTGCGACCTCTCTGTGGTAGCAGACCCAGGAGATCTCCTTGGTTTACTGAGGAACTCAGGGGGATGAAGCGCCAGAAGAGATGCCTAGAGAAGCGATGGAGGAAAAGTAAATCCGTATCTGACCAAAC
Organism: Bothrops alternatus; assembly: GCA_034064705.1. NCBI lineage: Eukaryota > Metazoa > Chordata > Lepidosauria > Squamata > Viperidae > Bothrops > Bothrops alternatus. The sequence goes on from JARGCV010000241.1 coordinate 135,281, forward strand.
ACTTTTAAGATCTTATATCAAGACTTATCAGGTGGCGCTCAAGGTGGCAAGATGCGCGTATCATTCCGCCTTGATTGCATCTGCGGAATCCCGCCCAGCCACCCTGTTTAGGGTGACTCGCTCCCTCCTTAATCAGGGGGGGTTGATGCACCCTTGCAGGGTAGTGCTGAGGACTTTAATAAGTTTTTCGCGGATAAAATTGCCCAGATTCGGATGGACCTTAACTCCAATTGGAATGCAGTGTCGGCTGATAATGATTCAGTCAAGATGACAGGGACTCGTCCTGATCCTGTTGTGTGGGAGGAGTTTGACCCGGTAGCACCCGATGAAGTCGACAAGGCCATTGGAGCCGTGAGCTCCGCCACCTGTTTATTGGACCCGTGCCCCTCCTGGCTGGTTTCGGCCAGCAGGGAGGTGACGCGGGGCTGGGTTCAGGAGATTGTCAACGCTTCTTTGAGGGAGGGGTCCTTTCCGGCTCCCTGCAAGGAGGCAATTGTGCACCCCCTCCTCAAGAAGCCTTCCCTGGACCCAGCTGTGTTAAACAACTACCGTCCTGTCTCCAATCTTCCCTTTATAGACAAGGTTGTTGAGAAGGTGGTGTCACTCCAGCTCCAACGGTCCTTGGATGAGGCCGATTATCTAGACCCTCAGCAGTCAGGATTCAGGCTCGGCTACTCCACAGAAACTGCTTTGGTCGCACTGACGGATGATCTCTGGCGGGCCCGGGATAAGGGACATTCCACTATCCTGGTGCTACTTGACCTCTCAGCGGCTTTCGATACCATTGACCATGGTATCCTTCTCCGCCGGCTGGAGGGGTTGGGAGTTGGGGGCACTGTTTTGCAGTGGTTCACCTCCTACCACACTGGTCGGTCGCAGTCGGTGTTGGCAGGGGGTCAGAGGTCGACCCCTAGGTTCCTCCCTTGTGGGGTCCCTCAGGGATCGGTCCTCTCCCCTCTGCTGTTCAATATCTACATGAAACCGCTGGGTGAGATCATCCGCCGACACGGGGTGAGATATCATCAATATGCTGATGATACCCAGCTTTACATCTCCACCCCGTGTCACTTCAGTGAAGCAGCGGAAGTGATGTGCCGATGTCTGGAGGCTGTTAGGGTTTGGATGGGTGCTAACAAGCTTAAACTTAACCCCGACAAGATGGAGTGGCTGTGGGTTTTGCCTCCCAAAGACAATTTAATCCATCCGTCCATCAGCCTGGGGGGGAGTTTTTGACCCCCTCGGAGAAGGTCCGCAACTTGGGTGTCCTCCTCGATCCACAGCTAAATCTGGAACATCATTTCTCGGCTGTGGCGAGGAGGACATTTGCCCAGGTCCGCCTGGTGCACCAGTTGCGGCCCTATTTGGACCGGGAGTCCCTTCTCACAGTCACTCATGCCCTTATCACCTCGAGGCTCGACTACTGCAATGCTCTCTACATGGGGCTACCTTTGAAAAACGTTCGGAGACTTCAGATAATGCAGAATGCAGCTGCGCGAGCAGTGTTGGGCCTGCCCAGAAATGCCCACATTTCGGCATCACTCCGCGAGCTGCATTGGCTGCCTATTGGTCTCCGAACGCAATTCAAAGTGTTGGTTATGACCTATAAAGCCCTACATGGCATCGGACCAGGTTACTTACGGGACCGTCTGCTGCCTCGTGAAACCCAGCGACTGGTTAGGGCCCACAGAGTCGCCCTTCTCCAGGTCCCGTCAGCCAGACAGTGTCGCCTGGCGGGGCCTAGGGGAAGAGCCTTCTCTGTTGCGGCCCCGGCCCTCTGGAATCAACTCCCCCGGAGATCCGTATCGCACCCACCCTCTCCGCCTTTCGTAAACTCCTTAAGACACATCTTTGCCGACAGGCCTGGGGCGGTTGACATCTTGCCCCTAGCCAGTGTATGTTTGTGTGTACATTTGTTGAATGAATGGTTTCTTAATTTAGGGGTTTTCTTTTTTATATATGTATTTTTTATATAGGTATTATGTAGTATTTTAATATTAGATTTCTATTTATGCTGTGAGCCGCCCCGAGTTCCCGGAATAGGGCGGCATAGAAATTTAATAAATAAAATAAATAAATAAATAAATATTGGAAATGGAAAATACATTTTACAAACCAAGGTCTCAGAACATACTGGAGGATAAGGAAGGAGAGCTGATGGAATGGAAGATAAAGCCATTAACAGAACTGTGGGGAACTGGAGAAGGAGGGAGGCTGTTTAATGAATATCAACGGGCTAGTTCTTCCAAAAACACTTTAACTAAATTGTTTCTCTTCTCTCAAATAATATACACAAAAATAGAAGAAGAATTATTTGATGATCCAAATGCACTGACTCGGAAAGTTAGTTGGCAAAGGAAGAAAGCTAGAGTAAGACTGAAGGAAACAGAAGCTTCGACCTATTAGAGGGGATGCTATATTACCAATTAGATGTTTGAATATAGTTAAGAATAGATTGCTAGAAATAGAAGTATTATTATAACTAGATAGATAGGATTTGTAATCATAATATAATATCTTGGTATGAAAAGGGAAATAAGAATATGCTAAGAACTTTGAATAAGGGAAGCTTTTGGTTACCCAAAAATAACTCGTTCTGAAATTATAAATGATTGGGATATTTTGAACATGGATGGGGAATTAAAATTGAAAAAAGCGAAAATAGGATATGGACTGAATAAATGGATATTGAGTGCAAATGCAATTAAGATATGCTTTGGTTAGAAAAGATATTCTAAACTGATATTACTGACTCTATTAGAAAAATGTAACAAATGTTGATAGGCAATGGTATATTTACTCACAACAATAAGAATTGTATTTGCTTAGTGTGGAAAAATGTCTTATTACCAGAAGAAGAGAGGATGTACTGCAGGGTGTAATATTGAATTTAGTTTGAAGAAGCTTACATGTACCACGGAATCACTAATGGACTCAGTCATCACGTTGTCTATTAGGCACTTGACTGTAAAAATAGAAAATAAAATATTTATAAAATAAATAAATAAATATGAATCAGTTGCCAAGCATCCGAATATAAATCACATGACCCTGGGGATGCTGCAACAGTCATAAGTGTAAAAAATGGTCATAAGTCATTTTTTTCAATGTCGTTGTAACGTCAAACAATCACTAAGTGAACTTTTGTAAGTCAAGGACTACCTGTACTTTATCACTTTTTTCCTTTTTTTTTTTTTTTTGGTCATCAAGTTTTTGACACCTTGCTAGGTGACTTGTGGTACTCGAATATTGCCATATCCTAAAAGTGGTAGAATCTGTGAAAAGGTTGAAAAGGCCTACTCTAAAGCAGGGGTCCCCAACCTTGGAAAAAGTTCAGAGAAGAGCAACTTATATGATCAAAGGCCTGGAGACTAAAACATATAAAGAACAGCTGCAGGACTTGGGTTTGGCTAGTCTAAAAGAAGAAATAGGGGTGACATGATAGCAGTATTCCAGTACTTGAGGGGCTGCCACAAAGAAGAGGGGGTCAAATTATTCTCCAAACTAGCACCAGAGGGCAGGACAAGAAACAATAGTTGGAAACTGATCAAGCGAAAAGCAACCTGGAACTAAGGAGAAAGTCCTTAACAGTGAGGACAATTAACCAGTGGAACTGCTTGCCTTCAGAAATCGTGGGTGCTCCATCACTGGAGATTTTTAAGAAGAGACTGGACAGTGGGGGGCTGGACTAGAAGACCTCCAAGGTCTATTCTATTCTATTCTATTCTATTCTATTCTATTCTATTCTATTCTATTCTATTCTATTCTATTCTATTCTATTCTAGGCCCAGTACTTTTCTTTTTTTTTCAAATATATTTTATTAATTTTATAATTTTAACAATAAATACACAAAATCCGAGAATAATAACCTATTAAAAAAAGAAAAAAACTAGATATACAACTCAACATAATACATCCTCTTCCATCTTTCAACATACATAAGTTTATAGGTGTTGCCCGGACAGCACCCCCTACACCACATCCACCCTCTTTCTTCCTCCCTATCTTCTCCTACTTCCCCCTTCCTCCATCTCTCTCCTTCCCTTTCTCTCCACTTCACCTCTTCTCCCCCAACCTTCCTACTTCCCTCTCCCCTCTCTTACTACCTCTCACCCCCCTTCAGATGTAGTCCAGAGGTACCATCCGAGCAACTCCCCTCTCTCAGTAAGCATTTTTTATTATATGTTACAAATATTACAGTTGAGTATAAAAAAATCTAACAATCTAACACCCTCCCCGACGTCCCCCCCCCAGCTTCCCAAAGTAAATACAGGGTAAACAAAATTAATATATAAATCCTAATAAAAATTAACTATATGCTAAAAACAATTTCTTGGATTGATATTTCCCTTGGATATACTCTATCCATTTTTTCCAGTCCAACATATATTTTTCATTTGAGTGATCTTTCAAATAAGCAGATACTTTAGCCATTTCCGCCAAATTTATAACTTTCAAAGTCCATTCTGCAATAGATGGTAATTCTGCCTTCTTCCAATATTGTCCCACCAACAGTCTTGCTGCTGTAATCAAGTTCAAAATCAAGTTCATCTCTATGGTGGAGCAATCTTTTATAATACCTAGTAAAAACAACTGTGGTGAAAATTCAATACGTTTTTTCAAAATATTTTGAAGTATCCACCAAATCTTTATCCAAAAAGCCTTCATTTTTTTTACAAGTCCACCATACATGAAAATAAGTAGCATCCATACATTCACATCTCCAACATTTAGGTTGTAAATTGGGGTACATACATGAAAGTTTTTTCGGATCCAAATGCCATCTATAAAACATTTTATAAAAAGTTTCTCTTAAATGTTGCGCTTGTGTAAATTTTACATTTTTCACCCAAATTCTCTCCCAAGTTTCCATCATAACTGGTTGTCCAAAATTTTGTGCCCACTTTATCATACAATCCTTAACTAATTCAGTTTCTGAATCAATTTCAATCAATGCATTATACAATCTTTTAATATGCATTGGCCTTTGATCTCTAATTTGTTTAATTAAATTTTCATCTATTTGAGCTAAGCCAATCTTCTGATCTTTTTTCCATCTAGTCTGCAATTGTAAATATTGAAACCAAGTAAGAATCATTCATTCATCCCTTAAGGTGTTCAAGGACTTCAATTGTAAAACATTCCCTTCTTTAAATAGGAGTTTCTCATAACGCACCACATCATATAATTGTTCTCTATTTATATTCTCTATTGCGTGTCTGGGAACTGTCCAAACAGGAATCTTATTGTTTAATTTATACTGATATTTTTTCCAGACACGCAGCAGAGCATTTCTCAATAGGTGCTCTTTGAAACTCCTATCCAACTTCTTATCATAAACTAAATATGCATGCCATCCATATAATAAATCATACCCTTCAATATTCTATCATTAGTTAAATTAACCCAATCACTTATCGCTACTAAAACAACTGCATCATAATATAACTTGAGATTAGGCATTTTCAAACCACCTCTTTCCCTTGTATCCTGAATTATTTTTAACTTAACCCTTGGTTTCTTCCCATTCCAAATAAATCTATTAATACCCCTCTGCCACTCCTCTACGTTAGCATCTTTTTAAAGTATAGGTATCATTTGAAAAAGAAATAAAAATTTAGGTAGTACATTCATTTTAACTGCTGCTATCCTACCCAGTATAGATAATTGAAGTTTCTTCCATTTTTCCAATTCTATTTGTACATTACTCCACAAAACTTTGTAATCAGTACTTTTCAATAGCTTCATAAATGACTTAGATGAGGGAATAGAAGGGGAACTTATCAAATTTGCAGATGATACTAAGCTGGAAGGAATAGCCAACGCCCTAGTGGATAGGTTCAAGATCCAGATGGATCTCAATAGACTTGAACACTGGGCCCTATCTAACAAAATGAAATTCAACATAGAGAAAAGTAAAGTCTTACAGTTAGGCAAGAAAAACCAAAAGTACACATACAGATTGGGTGAAACCAGGCTTAATAGCAGTAACTGTGAGAGGGATCTTGGAGTCTTAATGGACAATCAACTAAATATGAGCCAGCAGTGTGCGGTGGCAGCCAAAAAAGCCAATGCAATCCTAAGTTGCATTAACAGAGATTGAATCAAGATCACATGAGGTACTAGAATCGCTCCATCCACACCCACCTTAGTAAGGTCACACCTAGAATACTGCATCCAGAAGTCAGAGCCCCACAGAGAAGGAAATATTAAAAGGGCAGGAAAATATATTTTCTCCAAAAGAATTTTTAAAAGCATTTTTTGAAAAGCAGAAAACTGCCCTCAAATCTCTCTGTCTCCAAGCAGGAGCCAGCCCTATACAAATGCAGATGTAAAACCATCAGGAAAGCTGGAGCCAAGGAACTCAAGAAGACAAAGGGACTTAAAATCTGCATACCTCATCCAAACTCTAAGAGTCATTAGCCCAGCCCCAGGGAAGCAGGATATGACTTTTGGGACATAATAGGACTAACCCATTACCATCAAGTATACCAGAGAGGCACACCTAGACTCAGGTCAGAATACGTGACACAGGAAATAGCCTCAAAGTTCATGCCACAGGAACAGGAAACTATTCCAAACTAAAAGCTAGAGAGGGTATAAAAACCTACTGCCCATGTGCTCAGCCTTTCTCTCCTCTACTCTTTCCTGCAAGAACCATCTTTCTGCTTCTTCAATAAACTGTAACCATCTTCCCAAAGCAGTTGCCATGTTGCTTATTTATTCCCGGCTTGGATGAACCAGGATGAAGACTTTACTTCCAACACTGCCTTTATTATTTTTATAAATACCTCAAGGTGGGGAACATACATAATACTCCTTCCTCCTCCTATTTTCCTCACAACCGCCCATTGAGGTCAGTTTGGCTGAGAGAAAGCAACAGGCCCAAAGTCACCCAGCTGGTTTTCATGCCTAAGGCCCGACTAGAACTCAGTCTCCTGGTTTCTAGCCTAGTGCCTTAACCAATAGTGGTTTTCAAGTACTAAATTGATAAAAGATTTTTTTATATGCAGTATTAATCTAAAGTTACTGAAGTTTTACTCAGTTTTATATAGCTTGTAATTTTATATCTATTTTCTTCATTTCATTTCTCTTTTCTTGGCTCTTCTTTCAAATATATTAAAAAACTAAGCTGCAAAACTGAAAAAAGTAACCTGCCCTCAACCTGCATAAATGTTCCATATTAGCCAAAAATTGTTAGATACAGGACTGGACAATTGCACTGAAGCTATTTAAGGAACACACACTGCCTGGCAAAAGAGCACTTTAAGGATACCCAGTCAAATTTCTCCCTTAGTACTTAGTTTACTACCTGACAGGAAAAGTAATCTAGAATCTATGACTTTACTAGGTCTAGCTCAAGTAGTACCCGTGTTTCCCCGAAAGCAAGACAGCGTCTCACTTTCTTTTTATCCCCAAAACCCCCACCACGTGTTGCCTTCGGGGCATGTCATATATAGTACGTACTATATCTCCTGCTTAGTCAGGAGGTCAGGAGATTACAAGATAATTACAAGATAATACCGTATGTTTCCTACCGGTATAAACTCTTTTAACTGTCAAAGATCTGTAAATCTTAGGCTAATTTGGTGTGTGTTTCAGATGTGCTTAACTACCGTAACTTCAGTTATCTCAAACAGCCTGAGAAGGATTTGTTTGTTTATGCACTCTTTTGATCTGAATACCGGTAATTGCCTTGCCTAAAGGCTTGTACCGTAAATCAGCCGGCAATTAGCACAGCCAAAAGGTGCTTACGGCCAGTTCAAGTGGGGTGCATTACAACATCCCCTCATAGCCATCCATGTCAACACAGTGGGAACTTTTAAAAAAGCCTCCAAACAAGAAAGGGAGGGGGGAATGACAGACATCAAGTTCCAAATCTGTGCCTGTGTGCGGGTGAGCTTTGGGGTGGGGGAGTGGGACGAGGCGAGAATAACAAGGACAATAATAATCCGAGGTTGTTTTTTTCAGCCAAAGCTTTTACTTTCCCTGAGAACATTATACGGTAGCAAAAATACCCCTGGCTTCTGACTGAATTTACGGTAGCAGTTTAAAACTTTTGAAGGTTATTTATGTGGATTGCCCAAAGCAAAAGCCCTGAATGCCCCAGCCAGCACACCTCCAAGAAGCAGCCACGCTGACTCAGGAATTCTGGGAGCCGAATCTCCAGGCCTCCCAACGCCTGCTGGCTGGGGAACTCCGGGAGCCGAAGTCCGCACACCCCCCAGCCCCGCCGTTTCCACCAGCTGTGCGTGTGCGCGTCCATCGGCTGGGGCGGCGGCGGCGGCTGTCCCTGCACAGCCTACTGCCGAGGGAGCAGGGAAGGAGGTGGGGAAGAGATGAGGGGGGCAGCCGGACCTCCCCTCAGCGTCTCTTCCCCACCTCCTTCCCTGCTCCCTCGGCAGTAGGCTGTGCAGGGACAGCCGCCGCCGCCGCCGCACACGCACACCTGGTGGAAACGGCGGGGCTGGGGAAGAGACGCTGAGGGGGGCAGCCGGACCTCCCCGCGCAAGCCGCCAAGCGGGTGAGCGGCGACCGCCGCCCCAGCCGATGGACGTCTCTTCCCCAGCCCCGCCGTTTCCACCAGGTGTGCGTGTGCGCGTCCATCGGCTGGGGCGGCGGCGGCGGCTGTCCCTGCACAGCCTACTGCCGAGGGAGCAGGGAAGGAGGTGGGGAAGAGACGAGGGGGGCAGCCGGACCTCCCCTCAGCGTCTCTTCCCCACCTCCTTCCCTGCTCCCTCGGCAGTAGGCTGTGCAGGGAGAGCCGCCGCCGCCCCAGCCGATGGACGCGCACACGCACACCCGGTGGAAACGGCGGGGCTGGGGAAGAGACGCCGAGGGGGGCAGCCGGCTCTCCCTGCGCAAGCCGAGCCCCGAGCCTCTCCAGCCGCGCGCCGGGCCAGCAGGCTGCGCAGGGAGAGCCGGCTGCCCCCCTCGGCGTCTCTTCATCAACTGCATCAGGTAATCGGGGCTCGGCTTGGGCTTCTCCTTCGTTTCCATTTCCCCAACCATATTCCAAACAGAGAGCGAGCGAGCGCCCGCACCAGCACTCACCCAACCACCGCACTGGGTGCACGCCAGGCGGGGAAGAAACGGGGTGTGTGTTATGTGGGCTGAGGGGGGGAGAGGCCTCTTCCCCCCCTAGGAAAACAGGAGAGCGGAAAAAAGGGTCTCGTCAACGAAGAAGCCACAACCACGCCACGGCGGGTCTCGGGCGACGGAGGAAAATAAAAGGGGCGAACCGCCACCCCAAACCCTCCTCGGCTGCCGCCACCACGGAGGATTGCGCCCTAGTCGTCTTCCACCCCGACTGTACAGTGATCCTCCACCACCGCCGCTTCCTGTCGCCGCTCCCACTGGATGCCTTTCTCCAAAGCGGCGCAGTCTTCGGTAGTTCCCCCTCCTCTCCCTCGCCGCACACGCAGACGTTGGTCGCGGCTCCTTTTTCTCGGCGCTGCTGCCCCCTGGTCTGTCTCCGCGGCTGGGAGGCAGGCAAAGGGGCGGCGGACTTGGCCGTTTCCCGAGGAGTCCTCGCGGCTGCTCCCGCCGCGTATTGTAAGGCTGTTCCCGGCCACCGGCGATGCTTCCGTTGTTGTTGTTCCTACCGCTGCTGCTGGCAGTTCCGCCTCGTCTCCCGCGCCGCCTTGCCTCCCTCCCCTGATGTTCGTCTGTCTCGAGTAGCGGCTGCGAAGGCAGAGAAAGCGCGGCTATTAAGCAAGGCGCCTTCTCCGCGGCGAACAGAACTGGGAGCGGAGAAGCCGAAGCGCTTCCCCGTGCAAAGTTTAGCTCACCCGTTCATTTAGGCGGCGTCTTCCGACCGCACGCGGGGTGCCCCCCCCGTCCGAGCGCATACGGTGGGAAGTCAATGCTTTTACATTGGGTGGTGGTCCGGACCTCTGGCGATGCAGACACAGCCCGTTGCACTTCTTGAGAGACTGGCTGGGAAGTTGGGCAGCGTTGGCTCGCTTTCCTTTCCGTCTGCTTGGCAGCCCCCCTCCCTCTGCACGCCAGAGGCCTTGGGCGCGGCGGCCTGCGTGGGTTCCCTTTGGGGGTGGGGGAGGTCTCCGTGAAAAGCTGTCTACCTCTGCTGGCTCATCTCTTAACCTAAGCTCATTTTCCTGCAAGAAGTTCTGTGGCTCTCCCTGCACAGCCTACTGCCGAGGGAGCAGGGAAGGAGGTGGGGAAGAGACGCCGAGGGGGGCAGCCGGCTCTCCGCGCGCAAGCCGAGCCCCGAGCCTCTCCAGCCGCGCGCCGGGCCAGCAGGCTGTGCAGGGAGAGCCGGCTGCCCCCCTCGGCGTCTCTTCCCCAGCCCCGCCGTTTCCACCGGGTGTCCGTGTGCACGTCCATTTTCCCTCCCCTCCGCCCCCGTGTTTCCCCAAAAGTAAAATACCGTATAAGATATACCGTCTTACGGTCGGGGCACGGCTTACAGTAGCCGACCCCCTGACACCCCCGATACGTCTGACAATCGGGTGTGTCTTGCTTTCGGGGAAACACGGTAGCACTTAACCCACCTTGACATTGTTTTTTAGATTTATACCTCAACTTTTCTCCTTTGGATATACAAGTATTAGGGAAATCCTCTCCTCCCAATGTGCAGTTGTATTCATGTTGAAATAAGTCAGAAATGTGGTCACTAAGACACTTTGGAAACCCTTTTCTGCCTGCTTCTGTTGGGAATGGAGCTGTCCAAATGGTTGTAAAATGGATTTAAAAATCTAAAACTTACAGAAAAATCAATAAAATAGAAAGCCATCAAAGGCAGGAGGAAGAGCATCATCCACCAGTAAACAATAGCTTACAAAAGGCTTGTTCTAATTATAGGCTGTGATGTAATACTATAGTGATAGAAGTTTTGCGACTGCCTTAATGAACTAAGCATCCAATAGAACAGGGGTGTCAAACTGCTGGCCCGCGGGCCAAATGTGTCAGGGGGAAGCCACGCCCACCTCATTGCCGGCAATGGTAAAAGTCCTGATACATTGCGCAATGTGATGTGATGTGAGTTTGACATGTCTGCATTAGAAGGTAGATGTAACCCTACCTCTATCAATTATATGGATCTGTAAAATTTGGTTACAAATATAACATTCTGGAGAGCTCTGGAATGTTCTGGTCCCCTTTCATCCATGACTTCTCAATATGTGCTGTTCTGAGGCTGCTTTTGTGAAATAAATCTTCTAAACAAAGTGTTCAAGGCTACCTTTTGGACAAAACAGACCAACTCTGGAACCCTCCCAGAAGAATTAAGAATTGCTGGCCAAACAGGAATCATAAAAATCGGAGTTTTAGTCACCCACAGCAAAGAAGACCAAGCTACACATTACTAAAAATAATAAACTAGAACCACAACTTTCTGCCCTTATATTTCTCCATTTAAAAAAAAAAAGATACTCCACACTTATTTTTAGCTTGCCTTCAGCAGCCTTCTTCCTTGTTCAACAACGTAGAAACCCCCAAAATGGCACAGATCTTCAAAAAGGAATAACAGGCTGTGTGGCTAAAGAGAGCCTCTTTTAGCTTAATAAAGATTAATAGTCCTTAAAAGTGATTAAGAAATGAAAGGCACAACTTACTGTCCCTTTGAAAAATAAATTCCAATAAGGCTGCTTTTTCAACAACAAACTGATTGCAGCCCCACCCCCCAGCTGTCCCAATGCAGGCTGCTTTGAAGCACAGGTCCAGAAGCTACTTGCAGACCTGTTGCTGTACAGAGGATCTTGTGGGATCATTCCAGGACTTTCCCTAACCCAGGAGAGTCATATAAACTAAAATAATGCCACTTCCTTCTGTTGGTAAGTTGAAAAAGCTACAGTACAGGGAAAAACCCTTCAGGGAGCCCCAGGGATCTTTCCCTGGGCATGTCGTCAGTTGGCCATCTTTTCATTGCGGGTTTTAAGTCTATGAAAAGTCAGAAGGGTGGGAGCTGATCTCATTTTGGGGGTAAGATATTCCGAAGGGCAGGAGCCATGACAGAAAAGGCTCTTCTCCTGGACCCTGCCAGCTGAAATTCTTTGGCTGATTGGATCTGCAGTATGCCCCCCTGCTGGTGTGGGTGGGGTAGGCCATTCCCATTGTGGTGAGATGGTTTCTCAAGTAGACTGGACCCATGCCATGCAGGGCATTAAAGATGTTAACCAACACCTTGAATCGAACCGAGAAGCAAACCGGCAACCAGTGAAGCTCGCAGAGCAGTGGTGTAACATAGGCCACTCTGGGGGCCCTAAGAACTGCCTGCGCCACCACACTCTGCACCAGCTGCAGCTTCTGAATGTTCTTCAAGGATAGCCCTTGAAGCTAATGGCAGAAAGTAAAGAGGAACTAAAGAGCCTCTTGATGAAGGTGAAAAAGGAGAATGCAAAAGTTGGCTAGAAACTCAATATTAAAAAAACTAAGATCATGGCATCTAGTCCCATCACTTCCTGACAAATAGAAGGGGAAGAAATGGATGCAGTGACAGATTTTATTTTCTTGTACTCCAAGACCACTGCAGATGATGACTGCAGCCATGAAATTAAGACGCTTCTTGGGAGGAAAGTTATGGCAAACCTAGACAGCATATTAAAAAGCAGAGACATCACCTTGCTGACAAAGGACTATATAGTCAAAGCTATGGTTTTCCCAATAGTAAAGTATGGCTGTGAGAGTTGGACCATAAAGAAGGCTGAGTGCTGAAAAACTGATGCTTTCAAATTGTGTTGGAGAACTCTTGAGAGTCCCTTGGACTGCAAGGAGATAAAATCAGTCAATCCTAAAGGAAATCAACCCTGACTGTTCTTTGGAAGGTCAGATACTGAAGCTGAAATACTTTGGCCACCAAATGAGAAGAGAGGACTCATTGGAAAAGACCCTGATGTTGGGAAAGATTGAAAGCAAAAGAAAAAGGGGACGGCAGAGGATGAGATGGTTAAGATAATGTCATTGATGTGGTGGGCATAGGCCTGGGTGAATTCCAGGAGATAGTGGAGGACAGGGGGCCCTTTTGTGCTGTGGTCCGTTGGGGAGGGTTGAGCATGACTTAGTGACCAAACAGTTAATACATAGGTATTATATACTGTAGGTAATAGGTCAGTTATACTTCCCCTGAAGTACCACCAAGGGTGACGCAACCAAGTGAACAGGGTTTTTCAAACTCTAGTCCCTCATGTGAGATGTAAAAACCCCAAATTTTGATACTCACAATACGAAGACAAGTCTGGTTAACAAAACAAAGTCTTATTGGAGAAAAACCTAAAAGTAATAATAAGAAAGGCGTTTGCAAACGCGGCCTCCTAGACCCTTTCCAAAATGGATTGGGTTCCAAGAGCGCAAAGAGCAGTTTCCAAGCTATACAATTTATACCTTTTACAATACAGTCATGCCTAAGAAACCCTCCCAACTCCCCTTCCCTATATTCTTTGAAGTTGCTTTACATTTAAAAAGGTCATCCTGGCAATTTCCGTCCATCCGCTGTGGTCTTATCTTTGTTTATTTGTAATTTCCACTTTGTGATCTTATCTTTGTTTATTTGTAATCTCTACTCAAGTAGGTCATAATTCATTGTCTTTGCTGATTACTTTTTGTGGTCACTTTACATAGACAGGAAACAGTAAACAGTTTGGCAGTGCATTACTACATTAATACATTTGTGCTAAACATACAGTCTCATACATTGTTACATTTTATAAAAGAATAACTTTTATTTCCTTCAATTCCACCCTTTTTCTCTTCCACCTGAATTATTCTTTTATACTTTTAATAGTTCATAATTCCCTATATTTTCTTTAGATTCCTGTGGAAGTAAGTTTTTACATTCTGAATCTTCTTCCCCAATGTTCCTTAAAGTATTGGGCCCATGGTCCTTCCTTCTACCAAAGAAGGTACAAGGGAAACAACAGTAACAGAAGAAAAATATTGCAACACATAGTCCAGGTTCTAGGAACACGATTTCCAGGGTAGTCCAATCCATTGAGGTTTTTCTCCTACTTAGATGGAAACAGTTCAACAGGTCAGGCAGGTTGAAATGTCATTTTCAGGCCGTCCAGCTGCAGAGCTTGTCACTGGAGAGGATAAATTAAATTAAATTAATAAATATGATGGGACTTTCCATGGACTCACGCCTTGATTCCTTAAATCAGGAAGACTTGGCATGGTTGAGACCACTCAGGACTGGTATTTCTAGGTGACAGTTCTTTTCACCTGAACCCACTCTCCAGGAATAACAATGGCCAGAGACAGGTGGTAAGACAGCCTGAGCCTGTACTGAGATAGAAGACAAAACCTGCGCCAGATTATGCAAATACTGAGTAACTTTCTTCTCTTCTTCATTGACATTCTTGAACCTTCATGTAACAAAAGCCTCCCATACATCATTTCAAAGGGACAAAGACAGCTTTCCAGTTGAGGCCTATACTGAAATGGCCTCACTGCTAAATGTTATAAAGCTTTTTATTTACTTGTATTTATCACAGATTTGTTTAACTAAAGTATAAATACAACCATCCTGTTTTAGAAAAGTATTAATCATCCCTTGCAACCCCCCCTTCAGTGGCTGCTTCTGTGTTCTAGCCATTGTTTTTTTTCTTTTACTTCCTTCTTTTCAACATCCGTCTCCCATCTTGCAACATCCACCTCCCACTTTCTTCTATTTTCCATTTTTCTCTTTCCATATTTCTATAGTACATTCTTGTTCCTTCAACATTCTAAGGCTTGTGTTAAGGCATACAATTCACACGTTTGGGCCGACCACGTTAATGGCAGTCTCCCTGCTTAATGCATGCAATTCACAAGTCTGTGCAAACCAACTTAAAAGCAACTTTCCTGTTTCTTCCTTCTATTATCCATTCCTTCACCTCCCTTCTGCCACGCTGGCATAACTTCTTTCTTTTCTTCTTCCACCAGTACATCTTCTATCAACTTTACATGAGCCAACTCTTTCCCTTTTACTATTAATCAATCTTCTTACTGTTCTCTTCTCCAAAAGTATTCAAGATTCCATAAGCATACTTGGAGTCAGTGTATATGTTCCCCTTTCTCCCTTATTAACAACCTCAGAGCCTGCTGTAAGGCCCACAGGTTTGTGCTGACTAAGGGAGGGAAATTCATCCAGCCTCCACTCACATTTTCTCCTCCCCATCTACTATCACATCTTCATTATGTCTCTCTTTTTCTTTTTCTTTTCTTTTTCCCAACTACTTTGCTATGAACAAGTGTGTACCTCCTTTCGGCTTCCTGATTAAAATTGCCCACACTTGATAAATGCTAACCACCAAGATGCCCCCAAATGTCAATTTTAGACAAAAATGCCACTGGCTGCCTCTTTCCCCCCCACTTCTGGGTCAAACCCTCCTCCAAGCCATTCCTTTGTCCCTATTTACAAACAAATTACCTAGTGAAGAGCCAACAAAGGAGCGCTCACCAAACTCTGTTTGAGCTTGTTAACATTAGGCTCTTTTTCTAACAGTTTTGCATACAAATCTTTAATCAAAACAGTATAACTATTTATAATCCCAAAATATTTCTCAACTTCTTTGTTTTAACTTCACAAAAAAATAAACAAGCTTAATAAGATTTTCTGAGTTACTGAAATAGTTTTTTTTATCAAACTCTAGCATTGGTGTTAATATAAAGTTAGTCAAATTCCAATTTAATCAAATTCCATTCAGATGGAAACATATTTCCATTAAATAGGGAAAACATTTACAAATCTTAGCAAAACAATTCAGAGTCATTTCTTTTGGTTGATGGATATATAGGTCTAACTAAACAATTTAAACTCAAAAATTTCCCAAAAAATTGTCCAACAATTACTGGCTCCTCTTTCCAGAAAAAAATTGCAAGCTGAAACTGCAAAAGTGGGCATTAAATTTCACAGCCACCCCACCTTTCCCAAACCTGAATTCTAAGCAGAGAGAAAAAAATAGTTAAAACGAGCAGCCCCCCTCTTCTCTCTCTCTCTCTCTCTCTCGCTCTTAAAGCAACACAGCCAGAAAAAGCAGGGTGAAGGGAGTTTTGTGCCTGCAGACAGAGTTTGAAAAGGCATTAACACACTTCAGAATAACATTTGCAAGAGGGAGAGAGCAGAACTAATAGGCAAGAAAATGGTATAGGATTTCCTGCCTGAGCAGGGGGCTGGACCAGACGACCTCCAAGGTCCCTTCCAACTTTATTGTTCCTGCTAACTTTGGGCTGTTCTTAAGAGGAGGGGGGGGGAAAAGAAAAACAAACAAACACATCTTTCTTCACTCTGTCTGTTGGCCAGACAAACAGAGTGACGGTGTTTCCTTTGGTATCTTCTTTTCTCTTGAGATTAGTAACAGTCATATTTACCTCACACACAAAGACTTCGACAAACATATATACACAAAGACAAGGAAAAGAGAACAGAAAACTGTGATTGGGAAAAGGGTCTTCTCACTCACACACAGAGACATACACACATTTCTCTCATTCCCCTTCTTTCTCAATCAGTCCTTGAGCTCAAACTTAAAACTTCCTTTTCTACCCTGGCTCCACATGGGCAGGGCCTGGGAAACCCATTCCACAGACACAAGGGGGTCTGCTGCTAGCAAGATGGGTTTTCCTATTTGAAGCTACTCAATTTTAGTTATTCTTTTTTTTTTTAGGTTTACAACGACTACAACAACAGCCCATCTTCTTGAGAGTTTCCCTGATTATGGTTCCCTGAGGTTCTTGATTTGATGACCACTCAAAACTCTTAACACCAGTTCACTTCCCTTCAGGCTGGCCTTCCCCCTCTCGGGAGTAAGGGACCTCAACCTTTCAGTGTTCAACCTTACCAGTGTTCCCAGAACACAGCCCATCACACTCACACAGCCGTTTATCGCAGAAACCTCCCACAATCGCTCTCCTGACCACCCAGGTACAATTGCGTGTTTCCCTCCTTCAGGGCAAAAATTTCTTACCTGGGCCAGTGCACTGGGTTACCTGGTCTGGGCTTCAGTTGTTGACTTTCTTCCTTTTTCCTGTTCTTTGATTTTTGTAAACCAGAGTTGTCAATTTAGTTTGGCTCGGAGCCTGCAAGGGGAAACTAGATCTCAGATAACTCCAGGCAGTTGAAATCAACAGGCGCACGCCTCGATTTTATTGAGAACAGTGTCCCCTAGAGGCTCTTATTTTCCCGCATTCTCTACCAAGACTGTGAGATGTAAAAACCCCAAAATTTTGATACTCACAATACGAAGACAAGTCTGGTTAACAAAACAAAGTTTTATTGGAGAAAAACCTAAAAGTAATAATAAGAAAAGAAAAGAAAGGCATTTGCAAACGCGGCCTCCTGGACCCTTCCCAAAGTGGATTGGGTTCCAGGAGTGCAACAAGCAGTTTCCAAGCTATACAATTTATACCTTTTACAATGCAGTCATGCCTAAGAAACCCTCCCATTCCCTTTCTCTATATTCTTTGAAGTTGCTTTACATTTTAAAAGGTCATCCTGGCAATTTTACATCCGCTGTGGTCTTATCTTTGTTTATTTGTAATTTCCACTTTGTGATCTTATCTTTATTTGCAATCTCTACTCAAGTAGGTCATAATTAATTATCTTTGCTGATTCCTTTTTGTGGTCACTTTACATGGACAGGAAACAGTAAACAGATTGGCAGTGCATTACTACATTAATACATTTGTGCTAAACATACAGTCTTTATAAAGAATAACTTTTATTTCCTTCACTCAGAACTTGGGATTCTGTGAAAGATTGAGAAGAAAATCCTTTCACTCAGCACAGTCAGGGGCATCGATAGCAATTTTTCTAAGGTGCAGAAAACGTCATAGCCACTACTTTGTGTTATGTCTGGCCCTTCTCAGCTTAGTAAAATCCACAGGAATATTTCTTTAAGAGTTTTATTTAACACATTTCAAGAGATTCATTGCAAAGCAAGCTGCTGGCATTTTGTTGGCCGGAACGGCCAAGTCTGATTTATTTACATTCAGCTTAATCATGCTCTCCCTCCCTTCCAATTAACTCACTCTTTATCTCTCAGGTTGTCCAAGAGCTCATTAATCTTCCGTAGAGTCCAAAAACACCAGAAAACTGAGTTCAAATGAACTGCGCAAGGCATCAAGCTACTCCTTGATATTAACGTTGCTCGTGACAAAGAATTAGTCCCTCCTTTATCTTCTAATATAGTTTCCGATACGTCACTTCCCCCATGGCTTCCTTTTTCCACGTAACTGAGACCTCCGCCTATCAAACCTTCGGAATCTCGGATCAAGCCATAAATTTTCCTGTTCCAAATCTGAGTCTCCGCTTTGAGAGTCTGACTCAGACTGCATGCAAATCTCCTCCCTCTCTGTCTCTCCTGCCGGGAGGGGAAAGCACCCAGAGGGGCCTGGTTGCTCCTCCTCATCCTCTGACAGTTCCCCAGCTGGTCTAGAGACACCCACAACACTATCCCCCCCCCGCAGGCCCCTCCCCCCGGGTCCGTCGCAGGGGATGTGGTTTGTAGGGAAACGCAGCATGAAAATCCCAAATTAACCCAGGAGCCTCAATAGTATGAGCATCGACCCAACAGCAAGCGTCTGGCCCACCCCCTGTCCAATCAACCAAATATTGGAAGCGGTCGTTGAGCCATCGGGAATCTCGGATGCCGGACACCTCCAACCGGGAAACAGGAACTTGAGCACAGCGAGCTGGCGGGCCCGGATCAGGAGGTCGAAGGGGAGAATCAGGGTAGACAGGAACAAGCAAGGAGCGATGAAACACGGGATGTACACGAAGAGACCTAGGCAAAGTCAAACCCTCTTGTAGTCTTCCTTGGCCTTAGTCAAGTGCTGCTTAACCATCTCTTGGACTGACCGGAGCTCGGATAAATAGTCCTCTGCAACTGGAACTGGAGAATCAAGGAGCGTGAGCGGAAAAAATCTGGGATGATAGCCGTAGTTGGCAAAAAACGGAGTGGTCTGAGTGGAAGTGTGCTGAGAGTTGTTGAAAGCGAATTCGGCCACGGAGAGATATTTGGACCAATCGTTCTGTTGGTCGTTGATGAAACAACGCAAATACTGCTCCAGGATGCCAATCACTTTCTCTGTACCCCCATCAGTCTCTGGGTGATGCGTGGAGGCTAGATTAACCTGGACTTGAAGCGCAGACATGAGTTCTCTCCAGAACGCCGAGGTGAACTGGGTGCCTCGGTCGGACACTATTTTGTCAGGCAAACCGTGTAGCCGGAAGATATGTTGAATGAACAGCTGAGCAGTGACCTTGGCTGTCGGTATTCTTCGGCAAGGAATGAAATGTGCCATCTTGGTCAGCATGTCCACCACTACAAAGACAACGGTGTAGCCGGCAGAAAAAGGTAGACAAGTCAAGAAGTCCATGGAAATAGCCCCCCAGGGTCTCTCCGGCGTGGGCAACGGCTGTAACAATCCCGGAGGGGCTCCTGTGGCATGTTTTGCCTGACGGCACCGTACACAGGACTTCACATAAGAATGAACATCATGGCGAAGTCTGGGCCACCAAAAAGTCCGAGACACTAAGTGGAGAGTCTTAAAGAGACCAAAATGACCCGCCGCAGGGTTATCATGGCATTGAGTCAGAATGAGACCACGGAGTGGGCCTGCTGGAACATATAACAGGTCGCGGAAGCGTAATAGACCCTCGGACAATGTCCAAGGTGAGCCGGGACCCACCTCTTGCTTCCTCTGTGTCACAAAGTCATCTAGTTGTTGCGCTTCCCGAATCTGTCGTCGTAGATCTACCGGATCGTGCACGGCTGCGATCGATTCGACAGGCAGAATGGTTCGAAGCGGCAAGGGGTCCTTGATCTGTAGATACTCTGGTTTACGGGACAAGGCATCTGCTCTTTTGTTGTACCCTTTCGGAATGTAGGTGACTTTGAAGTTGAATCGAGCGAAGAACAAAGACCAACGGATCTGACGTTGATTCAATTTCCTGGCAGATTGCAAAAATTCCAAGTTTTTATGGTCAGTCCGAACTTCAACTTGGTAGCGGGCTCCTTCCAGGTGGTGTCTCCAGGTCTCAAAAGCAGTTTTGATGGCCAATAGCTCCTTCTCCCAAATGGTATAATGGCGTTCGGAGGGACTCAGTTTCCTGGAGTAATAAGCACACGGGAACAGGGGGCCGCCATCTTGGCGTGTTTGAAGAAGCACGGCCCCTACAGCAACATCTGAGGCGTCGGCCTCCACTACAAAGGGACGACAAGGATCTGGATACTTGAGAATGGGTTCCTGAACAAAAGCCTTTTTGAGGGTCTGAAATGCCTGTTGCTCGGCATCACCCCACTGGAACTTAATGCCTTTCCGTAACAGTCGAGTAAGGGGCGCAGTCAAGGTAGAAAATCTCGGAATGAATGTCCGGTAATAGTTTGCAAATCCCAAAAGTCTTTGGACATCTTTTGCTTTACACGGTGGTTGCCAGGTTTGCAAGGCCTCAACCTTGCCAGGATCCATGGCGATACCTTGTGGAGAAATCACATGTCCCAGAAACTCAATGGTGGTTTGATAGAATTGACATTTCTCTAACTTGGCGTAAAGGTGATGCTCTCTCAAGCGTTGCAGAACTTGCCGGAGATGCTGGAGATGAGTTGTTCGTGAAGGGGAGTAGATCAGGATGTCATCGAGGTAAACCACCACGAATTGATCTAATAAATCCCGGAAGATGTCATTCATGAAATGTTGAAAGACGGCCGGAGCATTGGTGAGTCCAAAGGGCATGACTGTATACTCAAAATGACCATACCTGGTCCCAAACGCGGTCTTCCACTCATCCCCCTCTCGGATGCGAACCAGGTTGTAAGCACCCCGTAGATCTATCTTGGTGAAGATGGCCGCTGATCGGAAACGGTCCATGAGATCAGGAATCAAAGGCAGAGGGTACCGGTTACGCACCGTGATGGCATTGAGCTTGCGATAGTCACAGCATAGGCGTAAATCTCCGGTTTTCTTCTTCACGAATAACACAGGAGCTGACAGAGGCGAGGAAGAGGGACGAATGAAACCCCTGGCCAAGTTTTTGTCCACAAAGTCTTTTAATGCGGCCAACTCGGGTTCTGACATGGAGTAAAGGCGTCCCCCTGGAAGCTTGGCATTTGGTAGCAAATCAATGGCACAGTCATATGGTCTATGCGGAGGCAATTGGTCTGACTCTTTCTCACTGAATATATCTGCAAAGTCCGCTAGGTCAGCCGGCAAGGTGATGTCAGGGTGGGATGGTAGCTGGGCTGCGCAAACTTGGCGTACGTGGTCTACGCATTGCAAACTGGGAAATGAAACAAAGTTCTGGGACCACACCACACAAGGATCATGGGTTCTCAACCAGGCTAGGCCGAGAACTACGGGGAAATGAAGTCCCTTGGTAACATATAATTGGATGGCTTCTTCATGTTGTCCTATGACCAGGCGTATGGGCTGGGTCATAAACTTGATTGGTCCAGACAACAACTCACGACCATCGATTGTCTCAACCAACATAGGCGGCTTAACGGAGCACAAAGGTATGGCATGCTGACGAGCGAAAGCTTCATCCATGAAATTAGTGGTGGCTCCAGAATCCAACAAGGCGTGTGCCGGAATGCCCTGGGCATGGTTTCCCAGAAATATATTGGTTGCTAGGATCAAATGTCTCGGAGGACCGGGGTCTTCGTCTGCGGAACTGGAACTGGGTTTGGCGCCTGCCCGACCCAACGTTTCCATTAGGCCGGGCTCTGGCCGTTTCCCGGCCAGGTGGCTTGAAACTGCTGAGTGGGAGGCCGAGCTGGAACAGGAGTAGGACCTGCCGTACCACGTCGTTTCTGAGGGCAGGCCATGACGAAGTGACCCATCTCTCCACAGTACAGGCACAATCCCTCAGCTCTCCGTCTTGCCTTCTCAGCCTCGGTCAAGCGAGATCTGGCTGCACCCAGATCCATGGGCTCATCTCTGGCCATGGGTGCAGGACGCCTCTCAGTGTAAGCCGGCAATGGTTGGAAAATACGTCTGGGTGCCGGGATGGGTGGAGTGATAGGTAGGGTCTGAACTCCTCTGCGTGGTGCAGGAACTGGCTTGGCACTTCCGGTGACTGGAATCATCTGTTTGACCAGGCGGGCATCCGTGGCTTGCGTTTGCGCCTCAATAGCCAAACAATGTTGATATAAGGCATCCAGGGTCGTGGGCATTACAGTATGTCTAAACTCATTCAAGATCTGGGAAGACAGGCCATCTTGAAAGATTTCCATGAGAGCCTCTTCATTCCAATTAATTTCTTGAGCTAGGCGGCGAAAATCTGATATATATATTCCGCTACGCAGCGCGATCCTTGACGTAGCTCTCGTATCCGCCTGGTGGCATTTTGTCTACGAAGGGGGTCAGCAAATTCTTTTTCCATCAGCTGGCAGAATCCTGCATAATTGCGCAGGACAGGATCTTGTCCGTCTATCAGAGGAGATGACCAATCAGCAGCTGGACCAGAGAGCAAACTTAAAATGAAAGCCACTTTAGTCTCATCAAGCTGGAAATCTGCTGGAGTTGAAGCAATGAATGTTCTGCATTGGTTTAAAAAAGCTGGAAATTTACTACGCTCTCCAGTAAACTAACAGGCAATGCTAAATAACACCTGCTTCTTCTGGGAGGGGGGGCTGGAGCTGCGGCTGGGGCTCCTGCAGCCTGCTGAATCTGCTGCTGCAAATTGCCAATTTGTAGCTGGAGACTTTGAACTAGTTGATACAGAGCAGGATTATCCGCGAGAAGCTGTTCCATGACGTCACTGGACTTGCGCAGTACTGAAAACTCGGACTAATTTTCGTCTGGGTCACGAGCAATCTGTTATGTCTGGCCCTTCTCAGCTTAGTAAAATCCACAGGAATATTTCTTTAAGAGTTTTATTTAACACATTTCAAGAGATTCATTGCAAAGCAAGCTGCTGGCATTTTGTTGGCCGGAACGGCCAAGTCTGATTTATTTACATTCAGCTTAATCATGCTCTCCCTCCCTTCCAATTAACTCACTCTTTATCTCTCAGGTTGTCCAAGAGCTCATTAATCTTCCGTAGAGTCCAAAAACACCAGAAAACTGAGTTCAAACGAACTGCGCAAGGCATCAAGCTACTCCTTGATATTAACGTTGCTCGTGACAAAGAATTAGTCCCTCCTTTATCTTCTAATATAGTTTCTGATACGTCACTTCCCCCATGGCTTCCTTTTTCCACGTAACTGAGACCTCCGCCTATCAAACCTTCGGAATCTCTGATCAAGCCATAAATTTTCCTGTTCCAAATCTGAGTCTCCGCTTTGAGAGTCTGACTCAGACTGCATGCAAATCTCCTCCCTCTCTGTCTCTCCTGCCGGGAGGGGAAAGCACCCAGAGGGGCCTGGTTGCTCCTCCTCATCCTCTGACATTTCCCCAGCTGGTCTAGAGACACCCACAACACTTTGTAGGACAGGGTTTTCAGCAGTTATTTTTTTTTACCTGACAGGTTCCACAGCTTGCAGATGTTTGAAAATCCCAGAGCTGGAGAAAACTGTTACCAACCTAAGCAATCAAGGTCATAGAACTTTGTCAGGTTAAACAACTTTCTGTCATATTCCGGCTGAATAAGCCCAACCAAGCAAAACACTAGAGACATGATTAACTCCAATGTTAACTTTATTAGGCATAAAACAATCTGGCAAGTTTGAAGGAAAGCTAACTCTGAAGCTATGGCAGGAAACAGATAATTAAAAAAGTAAAACCTTCCCTCCCATCTCTGGGAGTTCACATTGTCCAATATACCTTCTGGTAATTGTTATGAGAAGAAACTTTAGTTCGCTAAAAGAACTCACCAGCTCTCACATTTGTGGATTCAAAGCTTTCCCCCTTTCCCCTCCCGTACTGTTGGCAAGCTTTGCAGCTTGACACTTTCTCTAATGCTCAACCCACAAAGGCGCTCTGATCATTTTGTAGTTTAGGTCATTAGCACATTTTTACAAAATTCACTTTTAGTCCTGTCCCATCACAGTGCTAATAAAAATTGGCTTGAAAAGCCACAGTGACATAACTTCTTTTACAGTTGGATTTTTTGATAGAGATGAAATAACCCATCATCCAATCTAAAATTTTAAGAGCCTTATTTCAAGTGAATTACTACATCTCTTAATTCATACAAATTTAAACTGGCTTGGTTTCCACCACAGCAAGGACCTGCATTTGTTGACTTAATTACCAAATTTGGTCTGAATCCTAACATGGGACTAGGTTGTCAACAATAGTTCTATTTTTAATGTAAAAAATTTTTTTTACTAAAACTTCAATTTTTTTATGCAGCTATATTCAATGTAACTTTGAACATTTTGTCCTATTTCTAAATGGCTGTATTCTAATGTATATACTGTGTTCTCAATAAAGGAGAATATTTGTAGCTCAGGGATGAAATGAGAGGTCCTTGGCGCTCTCTGAGCTTGGTTGTTTTCTTGTAGACATTACATTACCCAAACTAGGTAACATCATCAGTGCTGTGTTCTATACTGCCTTTTTCTGACAACACTGAATTTTCAGCAAATTAAATGGCTATGAATATTTTAATGGGTTTTTTTTGCATTTTATACCTTCATGGACAATTTAGAAATGTTTCATTTTATTGAAATGTAAGAAAGGCAGAATTCACACAAGGAAGTAGGAATGGAACAAACGAAAATATGCAGAGGAAGCAAAATTAACAGTTTAAAAATTCCAGCATTCTACTTCAAACCCCTGAAAAAACTGTTTAAAATTTGTACAGCATGTCAATATAATTCAGAAATGGGGTGTCCTAAATCAAGATAAATCCATTTCATATATTTTTCCACAAAAATCAAAATATTGCAATGTTAACCACTGTCCCCCACATAAAGATATTAGTAAGAACATTGCACAACAATATTGGCTTAAAAAATATGCAAAACCTGGGAGTGGAACATAAATCAATGCTATTGCTCATTGAAAGAACAAGGAGTTTGGAACTTTATACAGTCATGCTACAAATTTCACACCTTTAATCACACTGGGAGTACACAACATAAGACAACATCTTACAGTTCAGAATTGATTAGTAAAAAAAAGCTCATATTAATAACTTGTACACTAACATTGTTTTTTTTAAACAGATACCAGAAATCCATATTCATCACTTGAAAATTCAACACTGCATGTTAGATCTGCATGTTTTACCTCCTTGATACATCTTCTGCCAATGGTCTATATGTCGTAGACAAGTACAGGTACTGTATGTATATATCAATTATATTTTCCCTTAACTGTACTATACTCACATATTAGACAAATAATAGCTTTGTCATAGTTGATCTTACAACAGTATATACATAATTGGTGGTTATACCTGAAAAGATCTTCTGATCATACCTCCTTCAAGCTACTGTGGAAAAATGCTCTCTGATATGAAACTGTCCTCTTATCTAAAATCTGAATAAGCTATTCTGTGAAAGAGGAGGAATCAATCAAAAATACACTCAGTGTATCAGAGAAAAGCTAACATACACATACAGGTGACAGTTTTGAAGTGGTAATAAGAAGCAGAATATTAACATACAGTGGATATAAAAAGTCTACACACCTTTGTTAAAATGCCAGGTTTTTGAGATGTAAAAAAATCAGACCAAGATAAATCACTTCAGATTTTTTTCCACATTTAATGTAACATACAAGCTCCACAATTCAATTAAAAAAAACCCTGAAAACTTTTAGGGGAAAAATATTACAGTAAGGTGGTTGCATAAGTGTATAAGCCTCTCATAAGTAGAGATGTGGCTGTGTTCAGAATTAACCAATCACATTCAAACTGAAGTTAAACAGTAGTCAGTATACACCTGCCATCAATTAAAGTGACTGTGATCAAGCCCATATAAAGTTCAGCTGTTCTAGTAATATTTCTCTGACATTTACTCAGTTGCCTCTTACAGTAAAAGCCATGGTCTTCAAACATCTTAAAAGGTATCAAAGGGATCTCATTGTTGCAAGGTACCGGTATCAGTCAGGAGAAGGGTACAAAAACATTTCCAAGGCATTGCATATACCCTGGAAGGCAGTGAAGACAGTTATCAACAAGTGAAGAGAATATGGCACAACAGTGATATTACCGAGAACTGGATGTCCCTCCAAAATTGATGAAAAATAAAGAAAAGTGGTCAGAGAAGCTGCCAAGAGGCCTACAGCAACTGTGATGACCCAGGGTCCCGCATGGAGGCAAAGCAGTCGGATGGCAAGAGAAACAGTCCTTTAATAACTGCCTATGTTCCCCAAAAGCTCCCACATATGCTGGCAAGCCTTCAACCAAAGCACACACAAACGTTCCTTTCAGCTGCCTCTGGCTGAAAGCAATTTCAATACAGCCAGAGAAGTATACAGATAACAGATAACAGACAGATAACAAGAAAACAAAACAGAAACTTAATGAGTCCTTTTAAATCTCAGCTTGCCTGCAGTCTGCAAGGAGAGACTCAGAAATGCAGTTTGCGGTTGTAAAGCAGGAAACCAGCCGGTCTGGTATTCAAGGTGTCCAGGTTAAACAAAGACAAGAGCACAAATCACAACTGTCCCAAGATACCACGTTTGTTCCCGGCAAATGCCCCACTCCACAGCGTCTCCTTAAATCTTAATCCCCAGGTGTGCCTTGTGGAGTGGGGCGGGCCGCTCTCCTCCCGAGCTATTGAGCCTGCCTACGTTGTTCTCTCCTCCTCTCTGCTCTCCTTGCTCTAGGATCAGGTGGGGGGGGGCTTACTCCTCACCTGAACTCTGCCTCCCCTGTTCCAAACCTGAAGGGCCCTGGCCTGCCTCAGCCTGCTCTTCCCCAGTCCTCTGAAGCCACAGACACCTCCTCCTGGGCCTCAACAGGGTCTTGCTCCAGCTCCATGCCCTCCTCGGATTCAGGCTCGGACAGAGGCATGACAGCAACATTAAAGGAGCTGCAGGAATTTCTAGCAAGTCCTGGTTGTGTACTACATGTGTACAATCTCCTTTATTCTTCATATGTCTGGGCTATGGGGTAAGGTGGCAAGACGGAAGCCTTTTCTTACAAAGAAAAACATCTGAGCCTGGCTACATTTTGCAAAAACCTGCATCAAGTCTGGCAAAAGCATGTGGGAAAGTGTGTTATGGTCTGATAAGACCAAGTTTAAACCTTTTGGCCACAATTCCAAAAAGTATGTTTGGTGCAAAACCAACACTGCATATCACCAAAAGTACACCATACCCACAGTGAAGCATGGTGGTTGCAGCATTATGCTTTGGGGCTGCTTTTCTTCAGCTGGAACTGGGGCTTTAGTCGAGGTGAAGGGAATTATGAACAGTTCCAAATATAGGTCAATTTTGGCACAAAACCTTCAGTCCTCTGTTAAAATGATGAAGATGAAGAGGACTTTCACCTTTCAACATGACAATGACCCAAAGGATACCTCCAAATCAACAAAATAATGTTTTCACCAGGCAAAGATCAAAGTTTTGGAATGGCTCGGCCAAAGCCCGGACCTGAATCCTATTGAAAATCTGTGGAGTGACATGAAGAATGCTGTGCACAGGACATGCCCTTGCGATCTTGACAGATTTGGAACACTCTTGCGAGGAAGAGTGGGCAAAGATTCCCGGGGCAAAATGTGCCATGCTGATAGGCTCCTACCCAAAAAGACTGAATGCTATCATAAAATCAAAAGGTGCTTCAACAAAGTATTAGTGTAAGCATGTGCACACTTATGCAACCACATTATTGTACATTTTTTATTTTTATTTCCCCCCCCCAAAAAAGATTTAAGTTTGTTTTTCAATTGAATTGTACAGCTTAAATGTTAAAAGTGGAAAAATTCTGAAGTAATTTATCTTGGTCTGATTTTTTTTTATATCTCAAAAATCTGGTATTTTAACAGGGATGTTTAGACTTTTTATATCCACTGTACTTACAGTAGAGATGCTTGAACATTTTAGAGTTCTGTAAATTGCATGTATCTGATCATTTTCATCTTTTCAGAAAAAAACACCATCCCAAAATTAATGTGTAATTCTCAATGTTTGTAGTATGTGTATATCCTACGCTGCCTTATGGAAAGACTTTTGTTTTTTGCATAATTGCATCACTGCTAAGAAAAGTGATATAGAAACTGCTATTCAAAGTTTAAAGCAAAATTTCTCAGAAAAATGATAATCTATTAGGACAGTTAAAAACACACAATTTAAAACTAGATGTACCTTTGTAATCAGATACTAGGTACCACGTTTCCCCAAAAATATGACCCAACCAGAAAATAAGCCCTAGCCTGATTTTTAGCGTGCTCCTAATATAAGCCCTACCCTCAAAATAAACCCCAGTTAAGATTGTCGTCAGCCCTGGCCAGTACAAGAGGTGGCGAGCGTGTGGGAGCCTACGGTGTCTGGCAGCAGCCACAGCCCGTGCAGTGCAGATGAGTCCAAGTGCTATGACCACTGGGCTGGCCCTCCAAGCAGAGGCACGTGGGGGGGGAGGCAGGAGATCCTAACGTGCTGTGACACCACCAGCAGGCAGAGGCACGGGGGGGGGAGGCAGATGATACTGATGCGCCACGCGGCCACTTGCTGCTTCAACTGGTAATCAACTCACCTGCGCTGCGCAGGCTGCGAGTGTGCTGCGGCTGCTGCCAGACACCGTCGGCCCCCATTCACTTACTGCCTCTTGTGTGCATGCTGGGGGGTGGGGCACCTGGCCAGACGGATCACCCTGATATTGTGTTTTCCTGAAAATAAGCCCTAATGCATCTTTTGCAGCCAAATAATAATAATAATAAGACCGGGTCTTATTTTCAGGGAAACACGGTATGTACCCAAATTTCCACATTTTTATATATTTCTATTACTTTTGAAGTCTCTTTAGTTGTACAGAAGGGACAGCAACATAAATTATTATAATCATTTTCTAATGTATAATAATTATCTAATTTAGCATACCAATTTAAAGCTTCAATCCAAGCTATTTTTGCAAGAGCAAACTCCAACAACTCCTACAAAGGACAAGTCCTTGCTTATAGGCAAAGAACAAATTTAACAACAGAACTTAGTTGCACAGAAACCCTTACAAACTCATAATTGGTATCAAAGAAATTGCCTGGGAGCAGGGAGAGAGGAAAAGAAAATATTTAATAGAAGTTACTTTAATAGCTATATAACTTTGAATAGATTTTAGGCATTTATAACAAATTTAATGTAGAATGTTAACTGGCAGTCACTGCCATTGTAATAAAAATGCTCAACACAAATGGCCATAATATATACATAACTTTAATTGAACATGTTGATAAAATCTGAGAGGATTGGAAACATCAAGGATATCCCTGCATTTTTAAGTCATTGACATGGAGTGGGGGAGGGGAGGAGATAGAAAAGATGGGTAGAAGTTTATCATGTATACTCACTAACTCCAGCTGTCAGTCTTCCTAGAAGTTAATAAGAGCTAGTGAGACTGTTTTAATGCAGCGTTGTTCTTAACTTTAGAACACTGAAAGAGGAGCATCCTGCTTCATTATTTCCCATAACCTAGTTATTTTTAAACTCTCAGGATTTCCAGACAGTTGTTGTAACAGATGGCGATCCAGTCTGGCTGAGTTGATGCCCACTGCACATTGTTAATTTCTCCTTCTGCTGTGTAAGCCAAGATTGGATCCTCAATGGCACGAGGCATTTGCTGAATATCCCAAATGAGAGCTTGATGGTCATCCGCTGTCAAAGGTGAAATATAGATTTAGTTAAGTTTTCTTTGCAGATAATTTATTCATCCATGTATCCCAAAATAGATAAGAAAAGCCTTGAGAAATCATTGGGGTCATTACTATCAAATACAGTCATGTGAAAAAGAAGGTACACATTCTTTGAGTTCTATGGTTTTATGTATCAGGACATAGTAAAAATCATCTGGTCCTTAGCAGTTCTTAAAAGTAGGTAAATACATCCTCAGATGAACAACACATGGTATTTTACACCATATCGTTTATTTTACAAAAAGAAAGCCAAAATGGAGAAGCCATGTGTGAAAAAGTAAGTACACCTTATGATTCAATGGCTTGTAGAACCACCTTTAGCAGCAATAACTTGAAGTAATCATTTTCTCTATGACTTTATCAGTCTCTCACATCATTGTGGGGGAATTTTGGCCCACTCTTCTTTACAACATTGCTTCAGTTCGTTGAGGTTTGTGGGCATTTGTTTATGCACAGCTCTTGAGGGCCCACCACAGCATTTCAATCGGGCTGAGGTCTGGACTTCGACTGGGCCAGTGCAACACCTTAATTCTTTTCTTTTTCAGTCATTCTGATGTAGATTTACTGGTGTGTTTGGGATCATTGTCCTGTTGCATAACTTAATGTTCGCCAGGCTTTAGCTGTTGGGCAGATGGCCTTACATTTGACTCTAAAATACTTTGGTATACAGAGGGAGTTTATGGTCGATTCAATGACTGCAAGGTGTCCAGGTCCTGTGGCTGCAAAAAAAGCCCAAATTATCACCCCTCCACCACTGTGCTCAACGGTTGGTATGAGATGTTTGTGCTGATATACTGTGTTTCGTTTTTGCCAAACGTGGCACCATGCATTATGGCCAAACTTCTCCACTTTGGTCTTGTCTGTTCAAAGGACAGTGTTGCAGAAGTCTTGTGATTTGTTCAGATGCAACTTTGCTGCCATGTTCTTTTTAGAGAGAAGAGGCTTTCTCCTGGTAACCCTTCCAAACAAACCATACTTGTTCAGTCTATTTCTAATTGTACTGTCATGAACTTTAACATTTAACATGCTAACTGTGGCCTATAGAGTCTGAGATGTAACTTGGATTTTTTGCAATTTTTCTGAGCATTGCACGGTCTGACCTTGGGGTGAATTTGCTGGGATGTCCACTCCTGGGAAGGTTGGAAACTGTCTTGAATGAGGATGAAGGTTCATTCTCTGAGCTTGTGGGTTGGTTTCCAAACGTTTCATTACCAGGCTAGGTAACATCTTCAGCGGAGTTTAGGGGATGTCAGTATCAGTGTTCTTCTGTTTATAAGGGCTTTGTGTGGTCACTAGGTCTTGTGATGGTGAGGTCACGTCAGGTCAGGGTCCCATCAGGTATGGGTGTGTCAAGTGAGAGACTTGTGATGGGTCTTGTGGTGGGGAGGTTACATCAGGTCAGGGTCATTGGGAGGTGAAGTGCTGGTTGGGAGGGCTTGCATGGGTTGGTTGAGGGTCGGCGCTGTCTCTGGTTGGCTATCTGGTTGATTTGGATTCTGAGGGGTTTGTAGGCTGGTTGTAGGACAATGTGTCTGTTGATAGAATTGCTTGTGGAGTGCCAGGCTTCGATGAACTCACAAGCATGGAGGGTGGTAGCGTGGCTGATGATTTTTGTGTTGCTCCAATCGAACTGGTGCTGTTTGGTGTTGGTATGGGTAAAGATTAAGGATTTGGGATTGTGGCGTTTGACTGCCAGTCGGTGTTCTTGGATCCTGTTTTTTAATTGGTGTGATGTTTGTCCCATGTAGAATTGGTTGCAATTGTTGCAGTTGATTTTGTAGATTACATTGTTTCTTTCATCCTTCTGTATCTTGTCTTTGGTTCTGGATAATTCCTGGTGGAGTGTGGCTGTGGGTTTGTGGGCTATTGCTATTCCTAGAGGTTGGAGAATTCTGGCTGTCATTCCCAACACCCCTTTTTGTATGGTAGGGTTAGTTTTTGTGTGGTGGTTGGCTGTGTGGTGTGTTGTGGTTTGGGTGCTGTGTGTTGGAATAGGAAGTTTTCGGATAGCCATTACAGAGAAAGATGTCAAGCAGCTGTTTCTCTTCTGGTTTTCTTAGAGTTGTGGTACTGCAGTGTGTCCTGGCCCTTTTGAAGAGGGTCTGGACACAGCTTTTGTTTGCGGTGGGGTGGTTGCTTGCGAAACTGAAGATCTGTTCCATGTGCATGGGTTTCCAGTTTTCTGTTGTCTAGTCTCCTTATGTCGATGTCGAGGAATGGGAGTCTGTTGTCTGTTTCCTCTTTGTGTGTGAATTTGATCCCAGAGAATATGTTATTGAGTAGGTGGCGTGTTTCTTCAATTTGGGAGCATTTGATGATGATGGTGTCATCGACGTAGCATTTCCAGAATTTTGGTTGGATGGTGGGTAGAGCTATGGATTCGAGTCGTTGCATGACTGCTTCTGCTATTAGGCCTGATATGGGCGATCCCATTGGGGTACCTTGTACTTGCTTATAGATTTTCCCGTTGAACTTGAAGTATGTGTTGAGGCATATATCCAGAAGTTTCATGATGGTTTCTATGGACATGGAGTGTTTTGTGGTGGCATCATCTTTGTGGTATGGTGTTTAGTGAGTAGGTGGTGGTTTGTTTAGCCAGGACAATGTCAATCGAGGTGAAGAGTATGGTGATGTTGAAGGATACCATGATTTCTTCCTTGTTGATCTTGGTGTGCTTGATAAGTTGGATAAATTGTTCTGGGAAGTTTATTGAGTGGGTTGAGTTGTCTGAGTTTCCTCTGCAGGTTTTGCTAGTTTGTATGTCGGTGTTCCAGGTAGAGATACAATTGGGCATAAGGGGATCGCATTCTTGTGTATTTTGGGGAGTCCATAGAACCTGGGTGTGGAGGAGTCTTGTGGTTGCATGTGCTTTCTCTCTAGTGGTATTAGCTGTTTTTTTTATTTTTCTTAGGATGTCTTTTATTTTGTTCTCTAGCTGTTTTTCCGGATCATTGTGGATTATTTGGTAGGTGTTGGTGTCGTTTAGATGGTTTTTGGCGTTGCTGATGTAGTCAGTTTTGTCCATTACTACCATCAGTCTGCCTTTGTCTGCTGGTAGGATGACAATGCTTTAGTCTTGTTTCAGTTTCTTTAGTGCTCTCTTCTCCTTTTGGCTGAGTGTTTCATTTTGTCTGTTGCATTGCACGTTGGGGATGATTCTTTGTCTGATGTCTTCTTGTGTTTTTTGGTCCAGGTGGTGTTTTTTTAGAATGGATTTGAGATTGGCGACGAATTCAATGGGGTCAGCATCTTTGTGGTTGAAACTGAGGCCATGTGTGAGGATGGCCTTTTCGTCATCAGATAGAGGTCTGCTGGATAGATTTCTGATCCATAGTTCTGAGTTGTTGTCTTGTGGTTTTGGGGTGATGGTAATGTGTTTCTCTTGTAGTGAGTTGTGTTTTGGGGTTTGTATTTTGTTGGCATTCCTGTGGACCATGCATTGGTATCTATCAGGTCTTGTCCGATAGAGTGGAGGCATGCGGTTTTTTTGTTTGTCAATGATGCATTGATATTTTTCCAGGTGGTTGTGGGTATCAATGATCATGAATCGAAGCATTTTGCATCCATTTTTGAAGGCCAGTTTCCATGCTTGTGGGTGGTTGATTGGTGGTCAGTAGCGTATGCTTTTTGGGGTTGTTTGTGGAGGCATTCATGGAGGAAGTGTAGCTATTTGCGGGTCAATGATCGTTGAAAGTCTCCCAGCAGTGGGCAAGTTTAAGTGTTGCACACCCATGTAGGTTTCCAATAGTGGCAAATATCTGTAGCTCAGGTGTAAGATGAGGGTGAAGGTTCATTCTCCAAGCTTGTGGGTTGGTTTCCAAATGTTTCATTACCAATTGCTTCTCTTAAGATCCTTGCTGATATCTTCACACTTTGGCATTGTGTTAACACACACCTCAATGCTGGAGACCAGCAAACTCTTAAAACTAGAGGGGTTTTATCTTTGATCATGTGCATTTCTGTAGATATGTAGATTCTGTATTTCTGTAGAAGAGGGGGTCACCTGGCTGCTACTTAGCCTCTTTGTACTTACGGAAGCAGTAAGGTTGTACTTAGTTTTTCACACATGGCTTCTCCATTTTGGTTTTCTTTTTGTAAAATAAATGATGACATGGTGTAAAATGTCATGTGTTGTTGTTCATGAGGTTGCATTTGCCTACTTTTAAGAACTGCTAAGGACCACATGTTTCTTACTATGTCCTGCTACGTAAAACCATAGAACTCAAAGAGGGTGTACTTTCTTTTTCACATGACTATATATGGGCATATTTGATGATGACCATGGTATATGGAAGACTGCAAACTAGAATATAAAATCAATAAATGGTAAAGAGCATGAGTTAATGAAAAAAGAAAAATATGTTGTACGTCTATGAAACTTAGTAAAAGGGGAATGATGTAAGAGATCTGAAAGAAGGTGATTGCAGGAGATGACCAGGCTGAGCCTGAGATCAAGCGCATCATCATTCTCAAGTCCCTTCGTGCCCACAAGAGATCTAAGTCCCCCTTGAGTTCCATTGACCCTTATCTACCATCAATTTGCTTTGACTGTTAGTAGTTCAGATTCATGTAGAGACTGTTAGCATGCAATAAACCTGTATTCATTTAAACCGCCCTGGCTCCTGACCATGCTTGACAATGATCTGATCTTGTAGAGGAGAATTAATCAATATAAGCAGGAAAGTGAAACTCCAGGGTTATGATTGAAAAGATTATGATGTATGTCAAAAATACTAATTACATACAGTCTTTGATTTATAATCATTTGTTTAGTGACTGTTTGAAGTTACAACACTGAAAAAGTGACTTATGACCATTTTTCACACTTACGACAATTGCAGCCTTAACATATTGGGGGGAGTGGATAGTTGCAAATGGATGGAGCTACATCATGGATTTAAGTGAAAGGAGAATTTAAAGGAGCTTGTTTTTCTTCTGATTGGGCTTATTTTCATCTGTCCTCAAAATTCCAAGAAATTACAGGTAGTCTTCGACTTACAACCATTCATTTAGTGACTATTCAAAGTTACAACAGCACTGAAAAAAGTGAGTTATGACCATTTTTCACACTTATGACTGTTGCAGCATCCCCATGGTCAAACAATCAAAATTCAGACACTTGGTAACTGGCATGTATTTATGATGGTTGCAGTGTCTCGGGGTCATGTGATCACCTTTTGCGACCTTCTGACAAGCAAAGTCAGTGGGGAAGCCAGATTCACTTAACAACCATATTACTAACTTAACAACTCAATTGTGGCTCAATTGTGGTTGTAAGTCAAGGACTAGCTGTAGTGTCATCTATGTTGTTCAGGGAGTGTATAAAGTAGGAGTCCATTGGTTGGTGATAGATCCATGTTATGCTCTACTAAACATTGATAATGAAAACACCAAGGTTGAGATTTGGAAGAAACTGAAACACTGCGAATGAATGTTATCCAAAAGAAAAAATATTCTGTTAGGTGATGTAAAATGAACAAGTGGGAATGAGACAAAATACTGAAAATGGGCAATTCAGGGACCCAGGATTAATGGGAACAGGGCCTGGTGAGTACCTGCTTAGGAAAAGCTCTGTTGGGTCAAATATGTGTTTTAAAGTATAAATCTTCTCACATGTACATATGAAAAAGAAATGAATTAAAAAGCATGATTGATTTATACTTGAATTAGTGAAACAAGGATGACAAGAAGTTCTGAATATGGAACAGATCATTAATGTCAATGATAGACCTTGGAAACAAAATAGATATGACAGAAATAAGAAATAAAACCTAGAGTGAAAACAGAATGACCGCAGGAAGAGAAAAATTATGAACTCTGCATGAACAACTATTAGAAAACTGATTAATCTTCTACCAGTAAGAATGACAAGTGAATGTAAGGAAAGAGGATATGAAAGTTGCTTCTGGCAGTATGAGAATAATTGTTTTACAGCGTACTGCAACAGTGTGTGGAATTTTGCTAATAGAAAGTATGATGCTTGTGAAATGTCAGGCTCCAAAAACCAAGAAAGACATGGTGAAGTTCTTTTAAGCAGTTTCCTTTATTGTTCCTCACCTATAGAAAGACATCTTGCCAAACTAAAGCAGACTACTTGCACCATTATAAATATACTACAAGAACTCCTAGGGAGGAGATGTTAACTCTTTTTTTCCCAACACAAAGTATCTAAACGTCACCATCTTTTGCTCCTCTGGAATGTATTCCCTCTCTCCTGGGAATCTGGACTACATTCCACTACATGAAATGACACAATGAAAAAAGCTGTGGATTAAATATATTAACTTAATAAAATGACTGCTGCAAAAAATAAGGATGGAAGAAAGATATTGTAATATATAGTACTGTGCAAAAGTGTTAGGCATTTGTGCAAAAATGCTGTAAATTAAGAATGCGGGTGAAGGTTCATTCTCCAAGCTTGTGGGTTAGTTTCTGAACATTCCATTACCAGGCTAGATAACATCTTCAGCAGGGTTTACGGGATGTCAGTGTTCTTCTGTTTATAAGGGCTTCAGGTGTGGGTGTGTCAAGTGAGGGTCTGTGATGGGTCTTGTGATGGGTCAGGTGTGAGTCAGCAGTGAGTTTTGTGATGGGTAGGTTACATCAGGTCAGGGTCATTGGGAAGTGAACTACTGATGGGAGGGGGGGCTTGTGTGGGTTGGTTGAGGGTCGGTGCTCTCTGGTTGGCTGTGGTGGGTGGTAGCATGGCCGATTAAGAATGCTTTCAGAAATAGAAGTGTTAATAGTTTATTTTTTATCAATTAACAAGATTAACAAGGACTACCTATACAGAGATGGCTTGTTTCTGGGATGGCTGTCAGATGTCCTTCGTCGTCCGTGTAAATAAATCCAGGAACGCAGGAACAAGGTGAAAAGCAGGTTTAATCTGTGCAATAATAAAGTCAGCGCTGGGAGTGATCTGCTCCCAGCACTTTACATAGCTTCCCCCACCCTGCAGTTCTGCCCCAAGCAGCAAGGCAGCATCCGGTCCTTGGAGGTGAAAAGTCGCAGTCCAACCCCCAGCCTCCCTCCTGCCGTTCCTCGCGCCAATGGCTCCGGGTTGCTCCAGCCCTCCCACATGCTGGTAAGCCGATCCGGGTGCTGCTGCAAAACGCTGTAGGCCATGGAGCCTCCGCGGGATGCCCTGCCCGTTGGCGATGTCTCCACGCTGTGTCCCACGTCGCCAAGGAATCCTCCCTGCTGCCGCTGCTATCGGAGTCAGTCAATGCAGCGCCAACCAGTTGACCTAGCCAGGTTCCAATGGGCCGCCCTGGTGCGTACCGGAGCTGTCCACACTGCCCGGTAAGCTGCCGTGCAGACCGGGACAGCTGTTCCTCCTACACAGCGATTCTGGCGGCCGGCTGCTTGCCTCGGTGTCTGGTTGCGATTCCGGCGGCCGGCTGCTTGCCTCGGCATCTGGCTGCGATCCCGGCAGCCGGCTGCTGGACTTGGCGGCTAGTTGCTCGGTCCCCCCCTCCTGTACATGTCGAGCCCACGGGGCTAGACAGGTGGCTCCCTCTACCAGGGCTCCACCTGGAAGGCAAGGAAAAGCAGAGGAGTGTACGTTCACCCTGGCGGACGGTTCCGTTGGCCCGCCTCCCGGCTTCCCAGGGTGTCAGCGGTGGAATGATTGCACCAGTCGTGGTGCGTGGATGTCCTCCTCCCTCACCCACGATGCCTCTGAGAGGGGGTACCCCTTCCACCTGACCAAATATTGTACCCGCCCACGATAGGTCCGGGAGTCTAGGACCTCTTGTATTTCAAAGTGTTCCGCAGAGACCGGACCCGGTGCCTCACCCACGGGCCTATTTGGGGAACCCCCTACCGGTTTCAGTAGGCTACTGTGAAATACTGGGTGTACCTTCCCCAGGAATCGGGGTAGCCACAACCACACGGTTACCGGGTTGATGACCTGGACAACCTGGAAGGGCCCTAGGTACTTTGGGCCCAGCTTTTTACAGGGCACTCCCAGGCATAGGTATTTGGTCGACAGGTATACCCAGTCGCCCACCTGGAATGGCTTGTGGGACCCCCTCTTCTTGTTGGCCTGCGCTTTTGTGTCTGCCTCGCCTTTCGCTAGGG
Source organism: Bothrops alternatus (assembly GCA_034064705.1). Classification (NCBI taxonomy): domain Eukaryota; kingdom Metazoa; phylum Chordata; class Lepidosauria; order Squamata; family Viperidae; genus Bothrops; species Bothrops alternatus. Next base: position 173,039 of record JARGCV010000241.1, read on the forward strand.
CATTCTTTACTGCACCCCATAACTCCTCCACGTGTGCTATCCATCCCTGGGGTAAGCAGGGCAAGGTGGTACCCTGGGAGCACTCGGGGATGGGGACGAAGTCCACACCATGCACCACCCGAAAGGGAGCGAACCCAGTGCTGCTGTGCACCGCATTGTTATAAGTTACTTCCGCAAACGGTAACAGGTCGACCCAGTTTGTTTGCTGATAGGACACGTAGCTTCGCAGGTAGCACTCCACCATGGCGTTTGCACGTTCAGCTGCTCCTTTGGTGCTGGGGTGGTATGGCGAGCTGAGGCCCTGGGACGACCCAATCTACCGGAGGAATTCACGCCAGAATCGGGCCGTGAACTGCACCCCCTGGTCCAAAATAACCCGTCGAGGCACTCCGTGAAGATGATATACGTGCTCAATGAAAAGTCTAGCCAACCGCCGGGCAGATGGTAGCCCTTTACATGGGATGAAGTGGGCCTGCTTGGAGAAAAGGTCAATGACGGTCCAGATGACAGTGTGGCCACGGCTCTCTGGCAACTCAACCACGAAGTCCATGGCAATGTCCTCCCATGGCCGGGTTGGGTCTGCCACCTTTTGCAGTAACCCCAAAGGCTTCCCCGTGAGGGGCTTTGTGGTGGCACAGACGTGGCAGCCCTTGACGTAGGTCTCTACATCTGCCTTTATCTGTGGCCACCAAAATTGGCGCCTTACCAAATGCAGGGTTTTCAGGAATCCGAAATGCCCCGCCTGCTTTGTATCATGGCACCGTCAGAGTACTGCCTGCCTCAGGACCCTTGGGACGTACAACATGTCACCTTTCCAGGCCAGCCCCTCCCACCTTGTCAAGAGACCTGGATGGTCCCTCAACCATGGGTCATTTCGGACTGCCATCCGTAGCTCCTGGACCAGATCACTCGCCACGGTATGAGGAACCACCCGGCTGCGGCTTGCTACTATGGGGGCATGATTGCCTGTACCACCGCCTCCCGCTTATTATTGTACTGGGGCATGCGTGACAAAGCGTCGGCCAGAAAGTTCTTGCCCCCCGGCTCGTACTTCAATGTGAAGCGGAAGCAGCAGAAATACTGTGCCCACCGGACATGTTTTGGTGACAGGCGCATTGGTGTTTGCAGTACCTCAAGGTTCCTGTGGTCCGTCCATACCTCGAACGGCTCCTTCTCCCCCTCCAACAAATGCCATGTCGAGAGCACCCACTGCACCGTGAATGCCTCCTTCTCTCACATGGCCCATGCCCGCTTGGTATCTGTGAGCTTCCGCGATCTGTAGGCACAGGGTTGTAGCATCCCCTGGCCGTTTCTTTGGAGTAAAACCGCCCCCACTGCAACATCACTGGCGTCAGCTTGCACTACGAATGGCTTCTCGGGGTCTGGGTGGAGCAAAACCGGCTCCCTCGTGAACAAGGCTTTTAGGTCCTCGAACGCCTTCTGGCAGGGCATGGTCCACACCAGCGGTTGCCCGGGGTGTGGCTTGGGCGCTGTATTCCGCATGCAGAGCAGGATAGAATGTCTGCTGTATTTTATAACAGTAATGCATACATGAGAATAAATGGAATGCTTAGTAAATGGTACCCACTCTATAAGGAGTAAGACTTAACCTTAGTGTTTACTGTACATGGATAAATCTATAAGGAGTGTTGATGTTGGAAGTACATTAGGGTTATGAATGTATATATACTTCTGCATGTACAATAGTCTTAAAAGTTTGTGAACCCTTTTGAGTTCTCAATATTTCTGCATAAATGCAGGTAGTCCTCAACTTACAACGGCACTGAAAAAAGTGACCTATGACCATTTTTCACACGACTGTTGCAGCAGCCCCATGGTCATGTGATCAAAATTCAGATACTTGACAACTGACTCATATTTATGATGGTTGCAGTGTGCCGGGGTCATGTGATCACCTTTTGTGACATTCTGACAAGCAGTCAATGGAGAAGCCAGATTCACTTAACAACTGTGTTACTAACTTAACAACTGCAGTGATTCACTTAACTGTGCCAAGAAAGGTCATAAAATGGGGCAAAAGTCATTTAACAACTGTCTTGCTTAGCAACAGAAGTTTTGGGCTCACTTATGGTTGTAAGTCAAGGACTACCTGTATGACCTAAAATGTGTTCTGTTCTCCACACAAGTCCTAAAACTAGATAACGAGAACCCAATTAAACAAGTCAAAAGTTACATAATTGTGTGTGTCAAAAGTATGTGAAATCTCTAGGATTATCGGTTCATTTGAAGGAGAAATTAGAGTCAGGTGTTTGGGCAGGAGGTCATACCTTATTTAAAGAACAGAATTCTGGGTATTCACATCAAAGTCTGATCATCACAACAAAGGTATGTGGAAGTGCATCATGGTTTGAACAAAGGACATTTCTGTGGACCCCCAAAAACAGTTGTTGATGCTGACCAGGATGGAAAACGTTACAAAACTACTTCCAAAGAATTTTGACTCTACCAGTCCATGAACAGGTAGACTGTGTGGAAATGGAGGCAATTCAACATCACTGTTATCCTCTGCAGGACTGGTTGACCAACAAAGGTTACACCAAGAGCAAAGCGTGTAAAGGGCCGTAGTGGCGCAGTGGTTAGAATACAGTATTGCAGGCTAATTCTGCTGAGTGCCGATTGCCAGCAGTTTGAATCTCATCGGCTCAGGGTTGACTCAACCTTACATCCTTCTGAGGTTGGTAAAATGAGGACCCAGATTGTTGGGTGCAAATATGTTAACTCTGTAAACCGCTTAGAGAGGGCTATAAAGCACTGTGAAGCAGTATATAAGTCTAAGTGTTATTGTTATTGCTAAGTGCTAATACTCGGGGGGGGGGGTCTCAAAGAACCCCAGGGCAATATCTGAGAAACTGAAGGCCTCTCTTAGAATGGTGAATGTCAGTGTTCATGAGACTACAATCAGGAGAACACTGAACAACAATAGTGTGCATGACAGGTTGGAACTGGAACTTTTTAAAAATTCCACCTTTATTATTTTTATAAATATCTCAAGGTGGCAAACATACCTAATGCTTCTTCCTCCTATTTGGCCCACAACAACAAACCTGTGAGGTGAGTTGGGCTGAGGGAGTGACTGGCCCAAAGTCACCCAGATGGCTTTCATGCCTAAGGTGGGACTAGAACTCACAGTCTCCTACTTTCTAGCCTGGTGCCTTAAGTTTGCTAGTTGCAAGGAGAAAGCTACTACTCTCCAAAAAGTATGTTGCTGTCTGTTTACAGTTTGTGAAAGACCACATGGATAAGCCAGAAGGCTACTGGAAGAATGTTCTGTGGACAGATAAGACCAAAATAGAATTTGGGGATTTGAATGAAAAATGTTACGTTTGGTGAATGGCAAACACTGCATTCCAGCATAAGAGCCTTATCCCATCTGTGAAACATGGTGCTGGAAATATCATGGTTTGGGCCTGCTTTACTGCCTCTGAACCAGGATGGCATGCCATTATTGATGGAAATATGAATACTGAATTATATCAGCAAATCCACAAATTCTATAGGAAAATGTCAGGATATTTGTCCATGAACTGAGGCTCAAGGGGAAGTGGGTCCTGCAGCAAGACAACCCAAAATACCTAGGTTGTACAACCAAAGAATGGTTAAAGCCAAAGAAAATGTTTTGGAATGGACAAGTCAAAGTCCTGACTGTAATGAGGAAGGACCTGAAGTGGGAAGTTCATGTGAGCAAGCCCACCAACATCCCTGAGTTGAAGCTGTTCTGTAAGGAGAAAAGAGTTAAAATTCCTCAAAGCAGCTGTCCAGGACTGAACAACAACTGCTGACTGGCTCAGAACCCAAATTATTTGCAGCAAATGTAGGTCAGATAGTAAGATGCAATGAGGATTACGGAACTGAAAATCAATGAATCAAAGACTATGCTGTGTTTGACAAGGTAAAATAAAATGGATAATTGCAGATTATGTTTAAATGATGAAAAATGAGAGCAAATATATAAATGTAGATATCTTAGTATACTATAGTAGTATACTAGTATACAAAAGAAAGGAAAATAGAGAAATGTTAACATACGCAAATGCTAATAGAAAAGTAATAAATAGTATGTGGTCTCTTGCAAGGGATGACTGTTTATTGATAGAATAAAACTGCTTGTATATAAAAGCATGCTTCAACCCCCACTGTTATATAGAAGTAAACCATGGCTATATCAGAAGAAACATAAGAGTAAGTGGAATGTAGTGGAAGAGCTGTGGTGGCACAGTGGTTAGAATGCAGTACTGCAGGCAGACTGCTACAGTTCAATTCTGACTGGCTCAAGGTTGACTCAGCCTTCCATCCTTCTGAGGTCAGTAAAATGAGGACCCAGATTGATGGGGGCCATATGCTGACTCTGTAAACCGCTTAGAGAGGGCTGTAAAGCACTATGAAGTGGTATATAAGTCTAAGTGCTATTGCTATAAATAGGGTACTTAAAAAGTGTGTGTGTGAAACAAGAAGAGAGAAGCTTAAGAATTAATGATTGCTGAATGAATGTGGGTTGACCACAAAAGAAGTAAATTAAGGTGATTTGGTGATACAGAGAATGAACAAGTGCCAAATTACAAAAACAGTATCTAAAGCTTTGATGTCACCTCTGTCAGGAAAACACTGCAGACAGTTAACATTCGGAAAGCAGCAGGCCCAGATAACATCCCTGGACGTGTCCTCAGGGAATGCGCAGAGGAACTGGCTTGTGTTGTCACAGATATTTTCAACCTCTCATTGCAGCAGGCAGTGGTCCCATCGTGTTTTAAGACGGCCATCATCTTGCCAGTGCCAAAAAAAGTCCACAATTACAGGCCTCAATGATTACCGTCCGGTTGCACTGACATCCACCATCATGAAATGCTTTGAGAAGCGGATAAAGGACACTATTGTATCTAGCCTCCCGTCAGCATTTGACCCGCTTCAGTTTGCCTACCGACCAAATCGCTCTACGGAGGATGCTATTTCTTCCGTTCTCCATCTGAGCCTGAAGCACTTAGAGGAAAGAAATACTCATGTGCGTTTTTGTCGACTTCAGTTCGGCATTTAACACAAACATTCCCCAGCATCTAGTAGACAAACTTTGCCTTTTCGTCTTAAACACTCCTTTGTGCAACTGGATTCTTGATTTTCTTACCAACAGGCCCCAATATGTGCGAGTTGGAACAAATACCTCTAATACCATTTTCTTGAGCACAGGTTCTCCTCAGGGCTGCGTCTTAAGTCTGCTGCTGTTCACCCTGTTGACTCATGACTGTTGTGCCAGGTTTGCCACCAACCATATTGTGAAGTTCGCAGATGATACAACAGTAGTGGGCCTTATTCAGAATGACAAGGTAGAAGCTTACCTCAAGGAGGTTGAGGGGTTGGTGAACTGGTGTAAGGAAAACAGCCTAGTTTTAAATACCGGAAAAACCAAAGAGATCATTGTTGATTTCAGAAAAGGCAGGCACAGCCACACTTCTCTGTGCATTAATGATTCACCTGTGGAGATGGTTACCAACATCAAACTCCTGGGTGTGCAGCTAATGAGTAGGCTGACTTGGTCGCTCAACAGTGAGAAACTGGTGAAGCGGGCACAGCAGCACCTGCATTTTCTGCATCGCATGAGAAAAGCACATCTTCCTCCCCCTGTCCTGACCACTTTCTACAGGGGGATGATTGAGAGCATCCTGTCATACAGCATCACAGTCTGGTTTGGAAGCATCACTGCTTCAGACAGGAAGGCGGTGCAGAGAGTGGTGAGAATGGCCAAAAAGATCATTGCCAGTTCCCTCCCTCCCATCCAGGACATAGCACAGAAGCGCTGCTTGAGCAGGGTCCGTAAGATTATCTGGGACACTACACATCCTCTTCACGACCTGTTTTCCTTGTTACCTTCTGGGAGGAGGCTTCGTGGTATCCTTAGCAGAACATCCAGATTCAGCCATAGTTTCATTCCATACAGCATTAACCTTGTGAACTCTCAAGCTTCCTCCTTCCGTTATATATTCAAGATGGACAGTATTTAATATTTATTTGATACGTATATGTAGGGATGTGGGTCTATATATATGTTGTTCATAGTATGTTTAGGTGTGCGTCATGTATGTGTTTCACTTTGAGAGCGGGCAACTAAATTTCATTTTTTATGTGTGCCGTTGTGCCCACAGTAAAAAAATCTTATCTTATCTTATCTTAAAGGAAGAGTGAATAGGTCAAAATGAAGGTGAAGACTAAGAAAGCTGTAGTTGAATGGAGTTAATGATTCTCAAAAACAGAGTTGAGAGATTTAAGAAAAGACAATGTACAACAGGGGTATGTATGTGGAAGAAGCAACGATTTTTGCAAGAATAGAGAGGTATAATGTAATGAAATGGTGTTGGTCAAATTATATTTAGATATCTTTCCCTTTTTTTCTTATCTCACGCCTTTGATTTTGTTGTTGTATTTGTTAGCCTTCAAATTATATACAGAGCACTTAGACTACAATCTTATGTTCACATTTGGAAATGATAATAAATCCCAATCACCTCTTAGAGGCCCAAATAAAAGAGGGGAGGAATACAAATTATCTTTACCTGCTGTGCAGATATGGCAAGAAGAATGTGGTGCCCAAGCAATACCATTCACACATGCTCGGTGGTTATTCAGTCTGGCAACTGGTGTACAGGGAACTCTGACATCTAGAATCACCACCTTAGAGGGAAAAATAATTCTATATGTTAATTCTAAAGAAATTATCTTAGACTTTATTTTTATCCTTTCATTACCTAGTCTTTTAAGTGCTCAGAGCATTCACACTTCAATCCAGCTATCAAGTTAGCATATTTATTCCAAGTGACTGAAAAATACATTTGTCCCAATAATGAATATAAACATATGATAGTATCTCCTGACTACAGACACTTTTTGCAAAGAAGCCTAGATGACAAATCACAATATAAAATCCTATGGCTGCTTATTAGTACAATTCTCATATAAGGCTATCGGTATAATTTGTTTCTTTAAATTGAGAAATTAACATGAGTAATGTATTATTTCTAAAAATGAGTTCTGCTTGTAGAGATACTATAGCAACCAAAGGCAGGCTAGCTCTTCTCACCAAACCACCATAAGGATTACTAACTGTCCATTTCGTCATAGTATACTAGTATCTTTTAATTAACATGTATATCTACCTGGTTGTTTTACTTCATGGAACTGTATGCAAGTAAGATAATTTTGATAATTTTAAGTAACCCATGTAGTAAAAACTGTAGCCTCATTTCTTTCAGTACATAGTTGGAAAGCACAGATTATCAAGCTCACTATATACTCGGAAAAAAGTGTACTAGGTATTCTTACAGAACAGTGTCTCACCTCCATACCATCCATTGCCATTGTTGCAAGGTAATTAGGATCTTGTTTATTCCAGCAAAGGCGGAGCAAAGGATGGTGCTGAGGATCCTCATAGATAATAGTGCTATGTTCCAAGTGCCTTAAGTCAAACATCCTCACTGAGCCATCAGCACCAACAGAAGCAAACATGTCTCTCCCACCTCCTGCACGGCTGAATGCAATATCATAAACCTGTTCAGATACCAATAGCAAAAAAGTGATAAAATATGATGCTTCCCATACTAAGGATCCTTGTCCTCACTGTAAAGGCAGGAGTAAAGAAGGTATATCCAACAAATTATTTGCTTTAGCTTAAAAAAGGACAATGCTTACCACAAAATAGGGCTTTAGGTATAACACTATCTCCTTGTGAGCAGAATGTTTCTTTTACAAAATATTTTACTTTGTTGTACTGATTCCCCATTTTCAATGAATTACTAAAAGGATAATAAATGCATTACTAATAGCAGCAATGCAACCCACCTTGGCTGCTACTTTACTATCTCCAATTTATACATTGAATTTTTTTAAAAAAACTTTTAGTAACTGCACATAATTGCAGAAAAAGAAAAAAATACACCATCACCTCTTTGTCATGGGCAATCAACTGAGTCTTGACATGGCCAGACACTAAATTCACTCTTCCCAAGACCTGGCCAGTTTCCAAACCCCAGATAGTACAAGTTGTGTCAATGCTAGAAGTACCTGGCATAGTTAGAGAGGGAAGAAAAAACATATTAAGATTGTTTTTTCTTAAAAGCAATACACATATGGATCATTACATAAAATTTATAATTCTAGACCTCAAAGTAGACCTCCACCCCATCTTGATTTATAGAAAGCAACCTCAATGTGTCTATTAACTTTTTTTTAACAGTACAGGAATCTTTAGATCCCTTATAGCAGTCAAAACATTTAAATCAAACTACCAGCTTTAAAACAAAAATCAAAACATGTTTTTCTACATTGTGATTAATCAATATTCTATTGAATGCCATGGGACTATGACTGCCCATAATCATCAAAATATATTTGCCTTGACTGTATTATTAATAAAAAATAGAGTATTTGTTATAGGAGAACTAATGTGTATTAATAAAATTAAATTTTAATCAACTATAATCTATAACAGAATGAAAATAAGTATATACATTTTAAGCATAGATACAATTCGCTAGTATAAACTTTAATTTTAAAGCCTTAGTGAGAATTCAAATAAACATTAAAATGGGAGAAAACGGTACAAGACCAAGCATTTCCTACTTCCTTAGCTATTAAAATGAAGCCATGATGCAATTATAAAACAGACCACCAAAATCACAAATCATTCTGCTGAATAATTGACAATTAAAAAAATAGTACTTAACAATTTTGACTGACTAGCCAATTATTGTACCAACAAAGAATTGCCAAAAGAAAAGAGTGGTCAGAATAGATTTGTTCAGTACTTTCAGGTCTTTTTGTTGGACAATGAAGGGACATACAACCCCACAGTCATGTGACAAAAATGTGGGTGTTTCGCAGTGTGCCCACTCTTACAACTGCAGGAGCGCAAGTCCCCCATGCGGGGAGGCCTTGGCCACCTAGGCCCACTGGCATGTGGAAACCTGCTGTGGACCAGGAGGTCTCAACTGGGTAGGACAACTGATGCAGAAGCCTTCCCTCCACCCCACCACTCCAGGAAAGCTTGAGCCTTCTTCCTACCCCACTGCACAGGTCCACTTACCTTCCCTTTCCATGCAGCTGCTAATAAGCCAGCCCTCACAATGTTCTGAGGCTCTTTCTACCTTTGGAGACATTGCAAGACGAACACTAGGACATGAAGGAGTCTTGCAATGTTTCTGAGGCTCTTTCTAGCCTTCAGAATCTTCACAAGGGCTGGTGTTTGTTTCACGATGTTTATGAAGGTAGAAAGAGCCTTGGAACATTGTGAGACAAGTGTCAGCCCTCACGATGCTTGAGGCTTTCTACCTTCAGAAACATTATGTTAGCTAGCTTTCTACAGTAGCTGTGCCTCACAACAGCTGGACATGCTTCTCAACAGCTGCACAGAAAGGGAAGGTAAATGAACTTGCCCAGTTGAGTGGAAGGCCCATGCATTGGTAGGCCCATGGCAGGTTTCTTTAGGCCAATGTGCACTGAGCCTCCCCCATCCTCTGAGGTTCCCCTGTGGAGTCACATAATGACCCATGTAGTCACTTAATGACCACAATGGGGGTGCTGGGATTGTGGTCGTTGAGTGAGACAGTCACATGGGTGCCTTGCTTAACGACCATAATGACTTACAACCCAAATTGCAGGTTTAATTGTGATTGTAAGTCCACTTAGTCTCCTCTGGCCATGGTTCCAGAAAATTGGTATACAGGTAGTCCTTGACTTACGACCACAATTGAGCTCAAAATTCCTGTTGCTAACCAAGACAGTTAAGTGAGTATTGCCCCATTTTCCAACAATTCTTTCCATAGTTGTTAAGTGAATCACTGCAGTCATTAAGTTAGTAACATGGCTTCTCCATTGACTTTACTTTTCAGAATGTCACAAAAGGTGATCACATTACCCTGGGACACTGCAACCGTCATAAATACATGCCAGTTACCAAGCGTCTGAATTCTGATTATGTGACCATGAGGATGTTGCAATGGTTGTGTGATAAATGGTCATAAGTCACTTTTTCCAGTGCTGTTGTAACTTCAGTCACTAAATGAATGGTTGTAAGGACTGCCTGTAATTTCTTGGAATTTTGAGAACAGATGAAAATAAGCCCAGTCAGAAGTAAAACAAAGAAACTTGTCTAAATTCCCCTCTCACTTAAATCCATGATGTAGCTCCATCCATTTGCAGCTATCGCCCCCCCCCTCCCCAATATGTTAAGGCCACTGGCCACCAAAAGATTGTCTACATCTTGAAGATATGAAGTCTACCTTTGGCTAGTTTCTGAAGCTGATATCTGCCAACAATTTTCTTAGCTAAATTTATAAATAGAACTCGTTATTTTAATCATGTTACCTGGAGGAAAGTTGTCCATGGTGTCACGATGGGTCGGACACGACTTCGCAACTAACAACAACAACAACACCATCATCATTCTGCTACATCAGTATTTGTCCCTTACCTAATAGATAAGGATCCACTTCATTCCAATCAAAGGAGGTCAGTGGAGCACAAAAATCAGAATTCTTATTGTTGTTCAGCAGACATTCTAGCCTGGTCTCTGTTTCACCCACCTGAACAAAAGATATCAATATATGCTTGTCATCAGATTGAGTCAGTTTACTTATTTAAAAGAGCATGGATTCCATAAAATGTAGGAAAAAGACCATTCTACGTATTGTCCTGCAAGTTCTCATGCTTTTTCATAATATTTCATTGCATCCAAAGAGCAAAATCAGAGACAGTATATAGTTTTCCTATTACAATTATTCAATTCTTCATTATATTAAAAATATAATTCAAAAAGAGAGGGTTTTTAGTTAACTTAGAGCAGGGGTGTCAAACTGCCGGCCCATGGGCCAGATGTGTCATGCAGAAGCCGTGCCAGCAATGGCAAAACTCTCCCGATATGTTGCGTGGCGTCACGTGACGTTGCGAGTTTGACATCTCTGACTTAGAGGGAATTCTTTCAAGCAGCAGGATTGTACTTCTTCCTGAACCCTTAACATCTGCTCTAATAGATTTTAAGGGGGCACAGAATAAAACCCAACTGCATGAATACATTTCTTCAGTTCATGTAATTTTGGATTTAACTAGAGGTATCAGCAGGTGATGAATGGGGGCAAATGACAAAAACAGTGTTGTGCCCTACACATGCAAAGTGGGTGCAATGCTGCTTTCATCATTTTATTTATTTATTTTATTTATTTATTTATTAATCAAATTTCTATACCGCCCCTCTCCCGAAGGACTCGGGGCGGTGTACAGCCTAAAATTTAAAAAACATATAAATATACAAAATTTAAAATAATAAAAAATAAATTAAATAATTTGGCCGAAATCCCCATTTAAAACCCAAAACATACAAAGCTAAAATCTTAAAAAATACTCAGTCCCCCTAAAACATTTTGACCCTATTGGAACCGAAGCTTCTATGCCAGGCCGGCCTGTCAAAAAAGGAATGTTTTTAGTTCCCGACGGAAGGTGCGTAAATCTGTTATTATACGGAGTTCGGGGGGGAGCTCGTTCCATAACGTGGGAGCTCCCACAGAGAAGGCTCTCCCCCTGGGGGTCGCCAGCCGGCACTCTCTGGCCGACGGCTCCCTGAGGAGGCCCTCTCTGTGGGAGCGTACCGGACGGCGGGAGGTATTTGCTGGCAGTAGAGGGTCCTGTAAGTATCCGGGTCTGATGCCATGGAGCGCTTTAAAAGTGGTCACTAACACCTTGAACCGCACCCGAAAGACCACCGGCAACCAGTGCAACTCACGCAGGAGCGGTGTTACGTGGGAGCGCCACAACGCTCCCATCACTACCCGCGCGGCCGCATTCTGGGCAAGTTGGAGCTTCTGGATGCACCTCAAGGGGAGCCCCATGTAGAGAGCATTACAGTAGTCCAGCCTGGAGGTCACGAGGGCATGAGTGACTGTGCGTAGCGAGTCCCGGTCTAGGAAGGGACGCAACTGGCGCACCAGGCGAACCTGGTAGAACATCCTCCCGGCCACGGCCGTCAGATGGTCCTCTAAGGACAGCCATGAGTCCAGGAGGATTCCCAAATTGCGAACCCTTCCTGTGGGAGCCACTGTTTCGCCCCCAATACACAGCGATGGAATCAGCTGGCTGTACCGGGACGACGGTAACCACAGCCACTCGGTCTTGGAGGGGTTGAGCTTGAGTCCGTTTCTCCCCATCCATACCCGCACGGCCTCCAGGCACTGGGTCAGCACGGCAAGGGCATCGTTGGGGTGGTTTGGCGTGGAAATGTACAGCTGGGTATCATCAGCGTACTGGTGGTACTCCACGCCAAAACCACGGATGATCTCACCCAGCGGCTTTAGATAAATGTTGAACAGTAGAGGCGAGAGGACCGACCCCTGAGGTACCCCACATACGAGGGGTCTCGGGGTCGACCTCTGGCCCCCTGTCAACACAGACTGCATCCGGCCAGAGAGGAAGGAGGAGAACCACTGCAAGACAGTGCCTCCTATGCCCAGCCCTCCAACCGTTGCAGCATGATACCATGATCGATGGTATCCAAAGCCGCCGAGAGGTCCAATAGCACCAGAACAGAGGAGCAACCCCTGTCTTGGGCCCGCCAGAGATCATCCACCAACGCGACCAATGCTGTTTCCGTGCTGTAGCCAGGCCTGAAGCCCGACTGGAACGGATCGAGATATGACGATTCCTCCAGGTGCTGCGGGAACTGTCGGGCAACCACACTCTCAACAACCTTCGCAAGAAAGCGAAGGTTGGAGACGGGACGGTAGTTTGATAAAACAGCTGGATCCAGGGCAGGCTTCTTGAGGAGGGGTCTCACCACTGCCTCTTTCAAGGCAGCGGGAAAGACACCCTCACTCAAGGAAGCGTTGATAATTGCTCGGAACCAGCCTCGTACCACCTCCCAGGAGGCCAGCGCCAACCAGGAGGGGCACGGGTCCAGTAAACATGTGGTTGCCCTAAGTCCCCCCAGCAACCTGTCCACATCCTCGGGGGTCACGGGGTCAAACTCAACCCAGGTAACAGTCTCAAGACCAGCCTCCGCCTCTCCCATTGGACATACCCAGTTGAAGTCGAAGCCTTCCCGTATCTGAGCGATTTTATCATACAGATATTTTCCGAAATCCTCAGCTCTACCCTCTAAGGGGTCTCCCCTCACCTCCTGATGAAGGAGGGAGCGGGTCACCCTAAACAGGGAGGCTGGGCGGTTATCTGATGACGCAATAAGAGCAGTGAGGTAGGAACACTTCTCTGCTCTTATCGCCATTAGGTAGGACCTAATATGGTCTCTTACCAATGTTCGGTCAGATTCGGCACGGCTCGATCTCCAACTGCTCTCTAGGCGTCTTTTCCGGCGTTTCATCTCTCTCAACCCCTCATTATACCACGGGGCCGGTCGAGACCCACGCCGAATCAGAGGCCGCAAAGGCACAACTCGATCCAGGGCACCGGCAGCCGCCCTGTCCCAGGCCGCCACCAGCTCTCCAACCGAGTCGTGTGTCAGAACCTCAGGAATTGGCCCAAGCTCTGCCTGGAACCGCTCGGGTTCCATCAGCCGCCTGGGGCGGTACCATCTCACCGGTTCCGCCACCCTGCGGTGGGGTGCAACGGTCCGAAAGTCCAAGCATAGGAGAGAGTGATCAGACCATGACAGGGGTTCAATGACTATATCCCCTACACTCTGACCACTCAGCCACTGTCCAGAGACAAAAACCAGGTCAAGCGTGTTCCCCCCTGTGTGTGTGGGGCCTTGAATTACCTGGGTCAGGTCCATGGCTGTCATGGAAGCCATGAACTCCCGAGCCTCCCCGGACGCCCCGCCCCCGGACGGCAGGTTGAAGTCACCCATGACTATTAGCCTGGGGACCTCAACCACCACCGCGGCGACAACGCTCAGGAGCTCGGGCAGGGAGGTTGATACGTGGCAGGGCGCCAGGTACGTAATCAACACCGCCCTCGGACCCCCTAGGTCCCACTTCACCAGAAGGGATTCACAGCCTGCCATCTGAGGAACAGTGACCTCCCTCGGCCTGAAACCTTCCCTGATCACGACCGCCACTCCCCCACCCCTGCCTTGAGCTCTCGGCTGGTGGAATGCAAGGAAACCCGGTGGGCACATTTCCACCAGAGGGACACCGCCCTCTGGTCCCAACCAGGTCTCCGTTATACCCGCCAGGTCTGCTCCCCCCTCTGAGATTAAATCTTGAATGAGGGGGGCCTTATTTACCACAGACCTGGCATTGCACAGCATCAGCCTACAGCCAGGGCCCTGTGGTTCTGAACAACCCCGAGAACAGGTTGAGCCTTGGGGGTCGGAGCGCACGACCGCTCGTAAGCAGCGGGTGCGCGCTCCCTTATTATGATACGGCCCCCTGCTCCCACCATACCTGCCCCTCCCGCTAACGGTACTTATTGGAACTGAGTTAGTCTTAATCAACCCCCCGTCCGCACCCTCAGGACTCCGTCCCCTTCCGTCGCCTGGCCTGTCTTCTTGTTCCCTTCTGACAATTTCTTCCCCTGCCCTAAACACCCCTTCCCCACCCCTCCCCACCCTTAAAACTTTGACTAAGTACCTATTTAAAAAACCCCAAAGCCCCTTTTTTGATGCATGCCATCTCTCAGGACTCCAAAGTCCATCCTCGAGATGGGCCCTTGATAGAACAGAGGGCCATAATTGCGAGAGGGGGGAGTCTCGCAATGCAAGAAGCGTCCACTTCGAGTAAGCAGCCAGTCAAGTAAGATGAATCGATAGGGTCCGGCAAGAAACCAGGCAGTCAAGTCTGAATTAAGATCCAAGTACCAAGTTTCTATCAGGGTGATGGTAATAATAATAATAATAATAATAATAACAATAATGAAGGTAGATTTTGAGTGGTCCGAGCAGGAAAAGCCCCTATGTTGTTCCATCCTGCTTCGTTTAATCCACTATCCACAGATTCGCATATGTGCTGCCAGGGGCAAGGACCAGGTCTCTGAAAAGGGGTCCATAAGGGCAGCACCAGAGTCATAATCCGGGATTCTTTCTTCAGGGCTGTCTTACTGCCCCTCCTGATAGTGCTCAGTTCAACTTTCCTTCCCGCACAAAGCTCATGGGGTGGGGGAGGCCACTACAGTTCTCCCATTTGGCCTCACCGTTGGCCGCTCGTTCACCAATTCACAGGGGAGGGGGGAAGCATGACCACATTGTTTCCCTCACCGCCAGGTCCATGCTGCCCCCTCTATCCCCTGTAATTCTCAGCTGTCTCCCCGAACCACTAGCTCACATGATGGTGGGGGGGGCGCCGCTGATCTTCCCTTTTGCGGCGGCCTCCCAGCACCAACGCCTCTCGACTGCCTACCTAAGCATAATGATGGTAGAAGGGGGGAGGGGGAGGCCAGCTGCCAAGCTGTTCCCCCTCGCGGCGGCCTCTCAAAGCCAGGAGCCTCTCAGCAGTCTTTTCAAGAGTCACTCGTTCACATGGTGGGGGAGGGGGGAGCCGCCGCCGAGCTCTTCTCTTTCGCGGTGGCCTCCCGACTCCCAGCTGGCTTCTCACCTCACCGCAGGCCGCAGGGGGAAGTACGCTGTTACCACCACTCAGCTTCGTCCATTCCCAGCAAGAAGGGAGCCGACAGACATATCTCAGGGAGACTAAGATGTTCCGCTGCCAAAATCCCAGGGGTCCCAGATGTTTCTCGGCCCCTGGGGGGAGGTCTCTAGCCATTCCCCATCGGAGGCCCGGCTGCTCTCACAGGGAAGCGTTCTCCATCTTGCGCATGCTTAATACATAAATTTTGACAAAATGTCAGCTCTTCTTGGCTATAATTTAATCTCAAACTGATTTCCTTCTTTAAATTTGTTTTGAACTATATTCAATGTACTGTATCATTCATTGTGATTATGATAAATTCAATGTTTCTTTTTTTAGGGGGAATTACTGTTGATAATTACTGTAAGCAATCCTCTCAAAATCTCACAAGAGACTTAAACTTGAATATCTTGCAGCAGATTTTTGTGGTTTTATATCCCACAGATACAAGGAATATAATCTTATATGCATAGACACAGGATTATATTATTTTTGCTGTTCCTTTCATGAGATAAGGACAAATATCAGACTTCAAGGGTCTACCTTATTTTTTTAAAACAGATCATCAAGGTCTACTAACCAGAAGTACAGTGGATATAAAAAGTCTACACACCCCAGGTTTTTGAGATGTAAAAAAAAAATCAGACCAAGATAAATCACTTCAGATTTTTTTCCACATTTAATATAACATACAAGCTCCACAATTCAATTAAAAAAACAAACTGAAAACTTTTAGGGGGGAAATATTGCAGTAAGGTGGTTGCATAAGTGTATAAGCCTCTCATAAGTAGAGATGTGGCTGTGTTCAGAATTAACCAATCACATTCAAACTGAAGTTAAACAGTAGTCAGTATACACCTGCCATCAATTAAAGTGACTGTGATCAAGCCCATATAAAGTTCAGCTGTTCTAGTAATATTTCTCTGACATTTACTCAGTTGCCTCTTACAGTAAAAGCCATGGTCTTCAAACATCTTAAAAAGCATCAAAGGGATCTCATTGTTGCAAGGTATCAGTCAGGAGAAGGGTACAAAAACATTTCCAAGGCATTGCATATACCCTGGAAGGCACTGAAGACAGTTATCAAAAAGTGAAGAGAATATGGCACAACAGTGATATTACCAAGAACTGGATGTCCCTCCAAAATTGATGAAAAAGAAAAAAGAAAAGTGGTCAGAGAAGCTGCCAAGAGGCCTACAGCAACATTAAAGGAGCTGCAGGAATTTCTAGCAAGTCCTGGTTGAGTACTACATGTGTACAATCTCCTTTATTCTTCATACGTCTGGGCTGCGGGGTAAGGTGGCAAGATGGAAGCCTTTTCTTACAAAGAAAAATATCTGAGCCTGGCTACATTTTGCAAAAACCTGCATCAAGTCTGGCAAAAGCATGTGGGAAAGTGTGTTACAGTGTTTTCCCCAAAATAAGACCCAACCAGAAAATAAGCCCTAGCATGATTTTTCAGGATGATCGTAATATAAGCCCCAGCCCCAAAATAAGCCCCAGTTAAGATTGTCAGACAGACGCATTTAGTACAGTATTTCCCTGACTATAAGCCCTAACCAGAAAATAAGCCCTAATGTATCTTTTGGAACAAAAATTAATATAAGACCCAGTCTTATTTTGGGGGAAACACGGGTATGGTCTGATGAGACCAAAGTTGAAGTTTTTGGCCGTAATTCCAAGCAGTATGTTTTACGCAAAACCAACACTGCATATCACCAAAAGTACACCATTCCCACAGTTAAGCATGGTGGTGGCAGCATTATGCTTTGGGGCTGCTTTTCTTCAGCTGGAACTGGGGCTTTAGTCGAGGTGAAGGGAATTATGAACAGTTCCAAATATCAGTCAATTTTGGCACAAAACCTTCAGGTCTCTGTTAAAATGTTGAAGATGAAGAGGACTTTCACCTTTCAACATGACAATGACCCAAAGCATACCTCCAAATCAACAAAATAATGTTTTCACCAGGCAAAGATCAAAGTTTTGGAATGGCCCTGCCAAAGCCCGGACCTGAATCCTATTGAAAATCTGTGGAGTGATAGCTTGGGGCGGAGCCAGCTGTCAGAGCAGGAGGCGGTGTGAATGGTTTCTCCGGCACTGCCAAACACTCGTCCTAGGTCTGTGGGGCTCATCCGAGCCGAAAGAAGCCTTGTGGGGGTGACGGAAGGTGTGGGCAATCTGCTGCTCTGCTGTCAGTGGCGACTGGCAAAGGGTAGCGGCTAAACCCGGTACCAAGCGGATCGGGAAGAAGACGGCCAAAAATGGCCGCTGAAGCTGACAGCTGGACAGAGTAAGAGAGGAAATAGCAGAACGATGGTAAATTGGATTTGACTAAATTGACTTTTCCCAAAGCTTTGTGAGCAGTTTTGGTAGACGCATCAAAAGAGAATGCAGAAAGGGGAAGCCTGGAAAGAGAGAAGCTGAAGGGGTGGAAAGACAGCGGCGAGTGAAAGTGGCAGGAAGAACGCCTGGAAGGGCCTAATGTGGAGGAGCCAGGCTGCACTGATTAAAGACTTGGCGTTTTAAAAGCCACACAAAAGGACAGGAATTAACTTTCATTTAAGCTAAGAACCTTGTCTTATGGCCTCAGGTTTGCCTTTGTCTGCTGAGTGGATTGGCTGACAGAAAGGTGTCTGATCTCTTTCTTTTAGTGTTTTTTTTCTTCTCCCTGGAAAGAGATAGAGATTGCATGATAGAAGGAACTGGAACGATATAGTGACTGACAACTTTGGAAAGTGTTGCTGAGGAGATAGCAGGTGACTATATGGACGTATAGAACGGTATGGTGTGAGACAGAAGAAAGAAGAAAAGAGAAAGAATATTAAAGAGAGACTGAAGGGTTTATTGGATTATATAAAGAAAAAAGGAAAACGCTGGGAAAGCTTAAAGTTAACAGTTGAGATTGTACTGTTAGAATTTGTACTTGCATTAGCATTATATTGATAGAGCTATATAGATGGAATATACCAGCAATATTGTTGTTGTTTAAACACTTGGAAGGGGAATAATGTAAAGGGGAAGAAAGTGGAAGAACGAAAAGAGGGAAGTGGAAAGTGGATATTTTGGAGGAAGAGTAAGTGGTGGGAAAGTTTATTTAAAATGGCAAGCAATCCAAATTTAGCTAAGATTGGTGGGGGGGAAGAAAAACGTAGCACAAGGTTCCAGCCCTATGAGCCAAAGATCGTCAGATGACATGCTTCAAAGAGAATGTTCCAATCCACTTAAAGAATTGCAGGCAATGATGCAGGCAATCCAGGAAGCCATGATGAAGAATCATGAGGAAATGAAAACGGAACTAGAAGTAGTTAGGAATGTTACTGGAGAAATGAGAGAGAAGATTCAGGCAATGGACAGAATATTTGAAGCTTTTCAGCTGCAAATCGCAAAAAATGAACAGAAGTTGCTGGCAGTAGAGCAAAGATTGGATAATGAAGAAAAAAAGGTGGAAGAGATGGACAAAAACTTAACTGAGGCTAATAAAGAGTTAATGACAGCGGTGATGTTACTGGAAGCGGAGAAGGCGACCCAATATCTTAGATTCCAAAATGTTATTGAGGAAAGAGGAGAAGATCTTCCAGACAAGATGGCGGGTTTGTTGGCAGGAGCTCTGAAGATTGACAAAGAAGAGATGATTGCTGGAATGGACGAGACATACAGGGTGCAGACAAACTATGGGAGACGACATAACCTCCCCAGAGAGGTCCATGTAAAGTTTATAAAAAAAGAAAATTAGAGATGAATTATTATATAGAACACGTGATGAACAGTTAGAATACGGAGGGAAACAAATTATTGTATTAAAACAGATACCAAAAAGGATGAGAGACCTCCGAAAGAACTACCTCTTCCTGACGTCCAGGTTACATCAAAGCAATGTAAATTTCAGATGGCTAACACCAGAGGGGCTTATTGTGACTTGGCAAGAGAAGAGGTTTAGATTGGATACAGTAGAGAAAGCGGAAGACTTTTACAGGCAATATTGTGCTTCAGAGGAAGACCTGAGGGATCTCGGGAGAAGAAAGAGTTGTGGTTGAAAAAAGAAGATATATTGAACAAATGTTGGAGAAAAGAGGGACAGAGCAAAGCATGGAGGAAGTGAGAGGGGGAAGAGGTCAAGATAGGCTAGAACAACAGGGGAGAAGCTCAGAAGAGGCAAAGAAAATAAGAATTACTAGAAGCACAAAGACACGACAAAAACAGGACAATGGGAGAGGAGTATAAGATTTGGTCAACAAATATTAGAGGGTTGAACGCACCAGTAAAGCGTAGGAAAGTTTTCAGTAAGCTTATTAAACTAAATGCGGACATTATCGCCTTACAGGAGGTTCACATAAAAAATGATCAAGAATATCTATTAGAACAACCTAAATTAGGTAGGCTATATGCTTCACTAGACAAAAAGAAAAAAAGAGGAGTAGCTCTGTATGTTAAACAGAAGATAATTTCGAAAACAAATCTATAATGATAAAAGAGGGAAGGGTCTTGATAGTTGAGGCTAAGCTGAATAAAAAAATATAATAATTGTTGCAATATATGCCCCAAATGGAGCACAAGTATCCTTTTTTGAAAACCTTCATAATAAGCTGAGTGATATAGAGGGAGATGGTTTCTGTATAATCGGAGATTTTAATGCGATTGCAGATAAAACAAAAGACCATAAAAGTACAGAGGCAAGGAAAGGAAACAAAAAAAAAACACTTCCCCAAACTTTTTTTGAGATGTGTACAGATCTTAGCTTACATGACGTTTGGAGGGAAAGGAATTATGATAAGAGGGAATACACATACTTTTCTAACAGACAAAGATCATGGACCATGCTATGGTTTACAAAAGAATTAGCCTCGGTAATTCAAGAAATTGATATCGAACCTAGCCTTTGGGCAGACCATAATCCAATAAGTTTTAGCTTGAAAGGACAAAGGAGCAGGCCAAGATGGACTTTCCAAAGAGTGATTCTTAAAGAAAAAGAATTTAAAGAAAGAATGGAGAAAGAGATGCACCTTTTCTTTCAAGCGAATGACAATGAGGATACATCCCTGCAGAACATTTGGGATACGGCAAAAGCATACATGAGGGGTGTAACAATTTCGTACATGGCCAAGAGAAACAAAGAGAAAAAACAACATAGGACAAAGCTCGAAGAAGAATACAAGCAGGCCAAAACACAATTTCAGAGAGATCCTGAAAACAAAGGATTGAAAAATAAAATGGATTTAATTAAACATAAACTATGTATAGACGATTCGGAAAAGTTAGCACAAAAATTACAGGCAGCTAAGCAAAATAACTTTGAACACGCGAATAAACCGGGAAGATGGCTAGCGTATAAATTAAGAAGGCAGAAAGAGAAGCAACTGATTATTAATTTGGAAGATGAGAAAGGAGAGATTCAGGGGGAGGAGACTATAAAAAGGGGAATCGCCCAAAGATAGTATGAAAAATTTTATAAGAGAAATGAGGGAAAAAAGGCAGAAAGGATAATAGAATACTTAGAGAAGGCAGACATACCGAAGATCCCGGAGGAAATAAAATCTATGTTAAATGAGGAAATAAGAATGGCTGAAATAATCAGGGCTATAAATAAACAAAAGATCAATAAGGCAACTGGCCCAGATGGAATACCAGTGGAACTATATAAAGAACAACAAAGTGCACTCAATCAGTACCTACTAGAAGTTTTCAACGCTGTATTAACCGATGCTAAAATACCTAAGTCCTGGTCAGAGGGAAATATAATATTGATTCCAAAAGAAGAAGCGGAAAAAACACGGATACAAAATTATAGACCTATATCATTATTGAATTCTGACTATAAAATTTTTGCCTCAATAATGGCGGAGAGATTCAAAAAGTACCTGATTTCATACATTCGGATCAAAATGGGTTTTTACCAAACAGACAGACTAAGCGGAATACAAGAACAATCTTAGACATTCTCGAATTTTATGAATCACATAGTGATCGCCAAGTGGCACTTCTGTTCCTTGATGCACAGAAGGCTTTTGACAATGTCAATTGGCAATTTATGATCCAACAACTAAAATTAATGGCTGTTGGGGAAAAATTTTTAAATGTGATAACTGCAATATATTCCGAACAAAAGGCCCAGATCATAATAAATGGAGAGGCCACTGATAAATTCAACATACAGAAAGGTACAAGACAAGGATGTCCTCTCTCGCCATTGTTATTTATATACACATTAGAAATTCTTGCTAGAGTAGTAAGACAAGAAGAGCAGATTAAAGGACTTAAGATTAAGAAAGAAACATACAAACTTCAAGCTTATGCAGACGACTTAGCATTTATATTAGAAGACCCAGAACAATCAGGGCAGAAACTATTCGAAATATTGGAAGAGTATGGGGATCTGGCAGGTTTGAAAATAAATAGAAACAAAACGAAGATTATAACAAAAAACATGACTAACATACAAAAAGGAAACCTCGAGGCAAAATTAGGCATGCAAGTAGTTTCCAAATTAAAATATCTAGGGATAGTTATTTCAGCACACTGCTCATCAATTAAAGAAGACAATTATGGCAAATTGATAAAGAATATAAAAGTAGATTTAGACCGTTGGAAAAATTTGCATCTTTCATTACTTGGGAGAATTCCTGCCATGAAAATGAACATCTTACCTAAAATGATATTCCTGTTTCAGAATATCCCAATTCAATTAGACAAGAAATTTTTCAGGGAGCTGAATAAATTAACTTTAGAATTTGTGTGGTCCGGCAAAAAGGCAAGAATAAAATTAAAGGCATTACAGGATGCCAAAGAAAGGGGAGGTTTAGGTTTCCCAGATTGGGAGCTATATTACCAAGCAGCGGCCCTAACATGGATTAGAGACTGGATAACTTTAGAAAATAAAAGATGTTTACATTTAGAGGGTTATGATCTCCAGCAGGGCTGGCATGCTCACATTTGGATGGGGCAAAGCAGAAACCACCAATATTTTTTAAGACATAAGGTTTGGCAAGAATTAATAAAAAGCTGGAATATAGTTAAATCTCAATATTACACAAAGATTCCGGCTTGGCTATCGCCATTGGAGGCAGTCACATATCCCAATTTGTATAGGAAAGACAAGGCTATTATATACAAAGACATTTTGACAGAAGGTTATTTAAAACAAAAACAAGAGCTAAAACAACAAGGAATAGATTTGGAGTGGTGGTCTTATCTCCAGATACAAGCAAAATATATGAAGGATAAGCAAGAATGGGGTATTAACAGACAAGATATGGGGTTAGATAAAATACTGCTAGGCCCGGAGAAAAAACAAATAAAGAATATTTATAAACACCTGTTGGAACATAAGCTATATGAGGAGCAGGTTAAAGAAACAATGGTGAGGTGGGCAATAGACTTAGGATATAATATAAATATGGATCAATGGCAGCAAGTTTGGGAGCGGAATAACAAAATCACATTGGCGACATCATATAAGGAAAACCTGTATAAGATGGCTTAGAGATGGCATCCCCCTCCGGCCAGATTAGCCAAAATGTATAATGGATATTCTTCTATGTGTTGGAAATGTAAAAAAGAAAAGGGCACCTTTTTTCATATATGGTGGACATGTAGAGAAGCACAGGTGTATTGGTGTATGGTCTGGGAATGGGCAATAGAAATGACTAGGCAAAACATTCTATACAAACCTGAGGCATTACTATTAGGAATACTAGAGAAAACAGAGGACACATATTTAATTATTCATGTGGTTACGGCGGCAAGGATACTATTTGCTCAAAAGTGGAAAGCAATGGAAGTACCGAGTGAGGAAGAATTAATAAAAAAAATTATGTATTGCGCAGAACTTGATAGGATAACTAAAAGATTAAAAAATCAGGAAGAAACAGAATTTTATCGAATATGGAATAAATTTTATAGATGGAGGGAAAAAAATGGAGGTCACAAGTAAAGAGATAAGTTAAGATAGAGACCAGAATTGTATAGTTTGTATATAGATATATGTAATTAATGTACAATATGGACTGAGATGTCAATCAAAGACGATTTACCATGTTCAATGTTTTTAATTCTTTTTTTTTCTTTGTATTCAATAAAAAATTTATAAAACAAAAATAAAAAAAATAAAAAAAGAAAGAAAATCTGTGGAGTGACATGAAGAAGGCTGTGCACAGGACATGCCCTTGCAATCTTGACAGATTTGGAGCACTCTTGCGAGGAAGAGTGGGCAAACATTCCCAGGGCGAAATGTGCCATGCTGATAGGCTCCTACCCAAAAAGACTGAATGCTATCATAAAATCAAAAGGTGCTTCAACAAAGTATTAGTTTAAGCATGTGCACACTTATGCAATCACATTATTGTACATTTTTTATTTTTATTCCCCCCCCCAAAAAAAGATTTAAGTTTGTTTTTCAGTTGAATTGTACAGCTTAAATGTTAAAGGTGGAAAAATTCTGAAGTAATTTATCTTGGTCTGATTTTTTTTTAATATCTCAAAAACCTGGCATTTTAACAGGGGTATGTAGACATTTCATATCCACCTTACATAAAGAGTATTTCCAGTAGCACAACTAAATGCACGGTGCTTTCACGGAAAAAATCTCCCTGGAGAGTTGGATTACTGTTACTCCCGTCAATGGTCAGACCACTTTCTGATTGCCTTGAAATGCTTCAATGCTGCTCCCTGCTGCAGAGAGGCTGAACTTATATGAATATCAACTCAGGCACTGATGGGCTCTACTCGATTCCAGTGAGAGCTTGGAGATTGGAGCCTAAAAGGAGCATGCGCAAGATGGACGCTTCCCTGTGAGAGCAGCCGGGCCTCCGATGGGGAATGGCTAGAGACCTCCCCCCAGCACCTGGAGGAATCGTCATATCTCGATCCGTTCCAGTCGGGCTTCAGGCCTGGCTACAGCACGGAAACAGCATTGGTCGCGTTGGTGGATGATCTCTGGCGGGCCCAAGACAGGGGTTGCTCCTCTGTTCTGGTGCTATTGGACCTCTCGGCGGCTTTTGATACCATCGATCATGGTATCATGCTGCAACGGTTGGAGGGGCTGGGCATAGGAGGCACTGTCTTGCAGTGGTTCTCCTCCTTCCTCTCTGGCCGGATGCAGTCTGTGTTGACAGGGGGCCAGAGGTCGACCCCGAGACCCCTCGTATGTGGGGTACCTCAGGGGTCGGTCCTCTCGCCTCTACTGTTCAACATTTATCTAAAGCCGCTGGGTGAGATCATCCGTGGTTTTGGCGTGGAGTACCACCAGTACGCTGATGATACCCAGCTGTACATTTCCACGCCAAACCACCCCAACGATGCCCTTGCCGTGCTGACCCAGTGCCTGGAGGCCGTGCGGGTATGGATGGGGAGAAACGGACTCAAGCTCAACCCCTCCAAGACCGAGTGGCTGTGGTTACCGTCGTCCCGGTACAGCCAGCTGATTCCATCGCTGTGTATTGGGGGCGAAACAGTGGCTCCCACAGGAAGGGTTCGCAACTTGGGAATCCTCCTGGACTCACGGCTGTCCTTAGAGGACCATCTGACGGCCGTGGCCGGGAGGATGTTCCACCAGGTTCGCCTGGTGTGCCAGTTGCGTCCCTTCCTAGACCGGGACTCGCTACGCACAGTCACTCATGCCCTCGTGACCTCCAGGCTGGACTACTGTAATGCTCTCTACATGGGGCTCCCCTTGAGGTGCATCCGGAAGCTCCAACTTGCCCAGAATGCGGCCGCGCGGGTAGTGATGGGAGCGTCGTGGCGCTCCCACGTAACACCGCTCCTGCGTGAGTTGCACTGGTTGCCGGTGGTCTTTCGGGTGCGGTTCAAGGTGTTAGTGACCACTTTTAAAGCGCTCCATGGCATCGGACCCGGATACTTACAGGACCGTCTACTGCCAGCAAATACCTCCCGCCGTCCGGTACGCTCCCACAGAGAGGGCCTCCTCAGGGAGCCGTCGGCCAGACAGTGCCGGCTGGCGACCCCCAGGGGGAGAGCCTTCTCTGTGGGAGCTCCTACGTTATGGAACGAGCTCCCCCCCGAACTCCGTATAATAACAGATTTACGCACCTTCCGTCGGGAACTAAAAACATTCCTTTTCCGACAGGCCGGCCTGGCATAGAAGCTTCGGTTCCAATAGGGTCAAAATGTTTTAGGGGGACTGAGTATTTTTTAAGATTTTTAATTTTGTATGTTTTGGGTTTTAAATGGGATTTTGGCCAAATGTTTTAATTTATTTTTAATTATTTTAAATTTTGTATATTTATATGTTTTTTAAATTTTAGGCTGTACACCGCCCCGAGTCCTTCGGGAGAGGGGCGGTATAGAAATTTAATAAATATAATATAATATATATAATATATATAATATATTGTTCCTGAAGGTCTGATGCATAGTCTGACTGAGGTTTCAATTTTTTTTTGGTCGGCCATTTTTCCCCCCTTTGCGATGCGGGCCATCGCGCCGCACATGCGCGATGCGGGCCCGCCATTTTTTTTTGGTCGGCCATTTTTTTTTGGTCAGCCATTTTTTCCCCTTTGCGATGCGCCCCGTCGCGCCGCGCAATGCGCCCTGTCACGCATGCGCAATGCGCCTCGTCACGCCGCGCATGCGTGATGCGGGCCGGGGTCGAGCCCTGGAAAAGGTTGAGAACCGCTGATCTACATGAAGCATTTGGGAGAGGTTATCTAACAGCAGGGAGTGAAGTATCATCAATAAACTGATGATAGCTAACTCCACATCTCTGCTCCAGACCAAGCAGGTGATGCTGTACAGGTTCTTGTCTGTGTCTAGATGCTGTGGATGCCTGGATGGGAAAGAACAGGGCCTCTTGGTTCCACCAATTTTCCATCTTTAGTTTTGGATGGGATTCCAACTACCTCAAAGTGAACTGGTGTACAATTTGGGGGTTTTCCTGGACTTGTAGCTCCTATTTGAGGAACAGATGGCAGCCATGGCTAAGACAGCCTTTGCACCACTTTGTCTTGTGTTCTAATTATGTCTTTATTAAACCAGAGAGCACTGCTCATAGTCACTCATGTTTTAGTCATCTGACCTAAGTGGATTATTGCAATGCATTCTACATGGGACTGCTCTTGAATATCATCTGTAAGCTTCAGCTGGTCCAGAATGCAGCATTGTGAACAGTTACATCTTTGTTCTGTAAGATGCATTTGCTGTCAGTATGCGTCTGGGTGCAATTCCAGAAGTTTGTCATTTATAAAGCCCTTCATAGCATAGGATTGGGTCATTTGTAGGACCATTTCTCCCTGATTTTTCAATCTATGCCATGAGATCCAGCAGGAGGCATGCAGTGTGTCCCATCAATTAAATAATGTCTTCTTGCAGGATCCAGAAAGCAGGTATTTACTGTGCAGCACCTCCTGTTTGGAACACCATACCCATTGGGATTAGCTTGGTTCTAACCTTGCTGGCTTTCCGAAAAAGTTTAAAGACTTGGATGCGTTCCTGGGCATGGGGGTCAGGAGGTTAACTGGAGACGCTGCAGTGTTCTTAGTTTATTAGACCTGTTTTCAACTGGGTGGTCATTATAGGTTTTATATTTTTGTTGGTTTTGGCTATTATTTTGTATAGTTATTTAAACCTGTTGTTAGCAACTCATATAATACACACAATAAAGCAAATATGTATTAAACAAATTAATATTAGAATTATTAGTTACATAAGTAGAATGATTAGCATATATAATGTGTTATCAAATGATAACAGTAATTCAGATACAGCAGTCTCAAAGGTATCCCTTTCTCCAGTATAAATTAATAGCAGACTCAAATTTTTATTTGTAAACCATTTGAAAACTCTGCTCTATCCTATGGCATGTTGGATAAATCCAGCCAGTTTAATGAAACTATGGTCAAGCAAATCATAATTTACTGAAATGCGTGTCAGGAGCAAGCCACCAGAACCATTCATGAATAGTCTCAAACAGAGGTTTTATTGTTAGTCACCTATGTTACAAGAATCTCTCCAGATGACTGCATTCCCTTGGGAACAGTTACATAAGGCTTCAAGGATTCTGGGGGAGATATAGAAGGAGTGGCAGTGTCAACTCTACAACAAACCGGGCTGCAGCCATCTTGCTCATTCTAGGTTGCCACATGAATGGCAGGTGGTGCGGAGTAGATTTGTTAGTCTAAACAATTCTGTGTCCTGTGGGAACTAAGGTAATTCTATCCTTTATGTTAGAGGGTTCGGTGTTTTGTTAGAAAGCCCGCCAAGCTATTCTATTGGGGAACGTGGATGATTGCATAGCACTGGGGTGGGAAGTTTGACTTTGTAATAGTGTAACTCTTTGGAGGGAATTTCAGACTTGGTTTCACTTTTGACTGTGCCGATATTTTGTATCCAATAAACATATTCTTTGAGGAAGCTTCTAGTCTCGGAGTTCTGATTTATTTGGTTCTATCTATCAGAACCATGACAGGCAGAGCCTGGGGATGGGGCCAAAAGAGAATCCCTATGTAGCCACAAACGTACTAAGTCCAACCCACCATTCCGTTGACCCTTATCTAACTTCTAGCAGGTGATAACTGTTCGTTGAGAAGATTCCTGTGCATAGGCATGATCAATAAATCTGTTTAATTGGAACTTCATGTGTTGTCCTGGTTTTCATGCCTGACAGGTCAGGCCTGTGCTGCTCTCTGAAGTGCAAAGACTATAAATTTGGCCCCCTCTTAACACCTCCCTCCAGTCTAGCTGGAGATTTCATCATGTATGAACCATCCAAGGTTCTGACTAATGAAACCAAATAAATCAGAACTCTGAGGCTTGAAGTTTCCTCAAAGCACATGTTTATTGGATACATAATATCGGCACGGTCAACCCAACTCTAAAATTCCCCCCAGGGATTCAGTGTAACTAAATGTAACAGTTCCCTCCCCTCTACTATGCTAGTGATCACACTACCCAATGAATGCAATTGGCAGGCTCCGTGACACTTCTTCTCTCCACCTTCCAGCTCCTGTGGGAATGTCCTTGGTTCTCATGGGACCGCTCTGTGTTTAGTCTAACAATGCTTTTGGTGCCCCCCTTCCCCCCAAACTATGTGGCAACTTAGAACGACAAAGATGGCTTCAGCCAGGTTCGTTTCAGAAGTTGACAGTCGGACTCCCCTAAAGAGAAAGCAGTTCCTGAAAGATAACAAGCATAGATATACATTAGTGTTTTGTTAGTCCTCTGTTCTATAGTCTGAAGGTTCCCTAGACTTTTGGGGAAGTTTATCATGAAACTTACGAATTAATCTCTCTGCTTTTACATCTCTACTCTTCACCCATGTGGCTTCTGACAAAGGATACCCCTTCCAACAAACTAGGTACTGTAACTTTCCTTTATATAATTTAGAATCAAGAATTTGTTTTATCTCATAATGGGTGCCACCCTCTACCATAATGGGACCTGGGGCGGTTCGAGGTACTAGTCTCAATGTTGAGTCTATTACTGGTTTTAACAAACTGCAATGAAAAACTGGATGTATTTTCCCCAAGAGTCATGGGAGCTTTAGCTCCACTGTGACAGGGTTTATGATTTTTACAATGGGGAATGACCAATAAATTTATGACCCAGCTTTTTACACAGTAGTTTTAACCTTAGGTATTTGGTTGAGAGATAGACCTGCTGTCCTATATGAAAGGGTTTCTGCGGTGATCGCCTCTTATTGGCTTGCTCCATTTGAATCTTTGCGGCTTTGGCTAAGGCACCTTTGATGTTTACCCAAGCGCTCTGCAGTGAGTTTACCCATTCGGCCAGTGTTTGTGAGGAGGGGGGTTCTTGAGGGTATTCAGGAATGGGAACGAACTCCCTGCCTGTAGCTATTTTAAAAGGAGTAAGTCCAGTACTGCTGTGCACAGTGTTGTATGCCACTTCAGCAAAAGGCAGAAGATCTACCCAGTTAGTTTGCTAATAGTTAACATAGCATCTCAGGTATTGTTCCACCATTGTGTTCGTTCCTTCAGCAGCTCCATTTGTACTGAGATGAAAAGCTGAACTGAGCCCCTGGGTACATCCAATCAGCTTCACGAACTCCCTCCAGAATTTTGCGGTGAACTGGACCCCTTGGTCTGTTATAATTCTCCTGGGTGCTCCGTGGAGTCGGTAGGTGTGTTTTAGAAACAGTTTCGCCAGTTTCTGGGCAGAGGGAAGACCATGGCAGGCTATAAAATGAGCCTGCTTCGAGAAAAGATCAATATCAGTCCAAATTACAGTATTTCTGCTATTTGCAGGGAGCTGTACAATGAAGTCCATTGCAATTTCCTCCCAGGGCTGGGATGGTTGCACTACCTGCTGTAACAGCCCAGGAGGTTTTCCTGGTCTTTTTTTCATGATGGCACAGATTGCACAGCTCTTAACATAGCTTTAAATGTCCTTTTTCATTCCGGGCCACCAGAACTGTTGTCTTACTCAGTGTAAAGTCTTTAAAAATCCAAAGTGACTGGCCTGCTTGGCATCGTGGCTATGTTGCAAGGTTTGGACCCTGAGAGTGCTAGGAAGGTACAATTTGGAACTTTCCCATGCTAATTCATCTCTATATGTTAACAATTGCCTGTTGTCTCTGAACCAGTGGTCAGATTACAGTTTGGTTCTAAGTTTCTGGGTCAACCTGCTGTTGGAGCCAATGGATTGTTTTTCAGCTTGATGCCTAGTGGTGACTTGAGAGGCTTTCTGCGGTGAGGGGATGATAGCATTGACCACTTCCTCGCGCTGGCTTTTATACTGTGGCATTCTAGATAAGGTATCAGCTAGGAAGTTCTTCCCTCCAGGAATGTACTTTAGAGAGAAGTTAAAACGATTGAAATATTGCGCCCAGCGAACCTGGTGTTTTAAATGCCTCAAGGTTCTTATGGTGAGTCCACACTTAAAATGGTACCTTACTCCCCTCCAGGAAATGTAGCCAGGTTAGCAATGTCCACTGTACAGCAAATGCTTCCTTCTCCCACACAGCCCAAGGCCACTCTGTGTCGGTGAGTTTCCTGGAGGTGTACGCACAAGGTTGTAGTTCTCCCTTGTTTTTCTGAAGAAGAACTGCACCCACTTCAACATCGCTACAGTGAGAGGAAAAAAATTATTTGATCCCCTGCTGATTTTGTACGTTTGCCCACTGACAAAGAAACGATCAGTCTATAATTTTAATGGTAGCTTTATTTTAACAGTGAGAGACAGAATAACAACAAAAAATCCAGAAAAATGCCTTTCAAAAAAGTTATAAATTGATTTGACTTTTAATGAGTGAAATAAGTATTTGACCCCTTCGCAAAACATGATTTAGTACTTGTTGGCAAAACCCTTGTTGGCAATCACAGATGTCAGATGTTTCTTGTAGTTGGCCAGAAGGTTTGTACACATCTCAGGAGGGATTTTGTCCCACTCCTCTTTGCAGATCCTCTCCAAGTCATTAAGGTTTTGAGGCTCACATTTGGCAACTCGAACCTTCAGCTCCCTCCACAGATTTTCTATGGGATTAAGGTCTGGAGACTGGCTAGGCCACTTCAGGACCTTAATATGCTTTCTCTTGAGCCACTCCTTTGTTACCTTGGTCATGTGTTTTGGGTTATTGCCATGCTGGAATACCCATCCATGACCCATTTTCAATGCCCTGGCTGAGGGAAGGAGGTTCTCACCCAAGATTTGATGGTACATGGCCCCGTCCATCGTCCCTCTGATGTGGTGAAGTTGTCCTGTCCCCTTAGCAGAAAAACACCCCCAAAGCATGTTTTCACCTCCATGTTTGATGGTGGGGATGGTGTTCTTTTTTAAAATAAATAAATAAATAAATTTTATTGGTTTTTTAATTCTTAGAACAAAGTGCTTAAGACACACTGTGGTGCTGGGGTAATCAAACATCCAAAAATAAAACCATATATGAATAACTCAAATCAATACATTGAATATTCCCTCTCTATTTCCCTCAATTAACCTAATGCATTTAAAATAATCCATTTCTAATTTAAATTTCTAACAATCCTAAACCTGTTTTAGAGCTTTGTGAATTTACAATTAACATAATCAAATTTGACTTTAAAGAAACAGATTATCAATTCAGGTATCCCTTCCAGATATATTCTAGATCTCAATCTCTTAAATCCTTAATTTTATCACAAATCTCATTTATTTCTTCTTCCACTACACAATATATATCCTAATTAAAGTAAAATATTAGTCTATCCTATACGTATATAATCCATCAATCAATCAATCTCTTTAAGATAACAAAATAACAAAGTAATATCAAACCTTAAATCATTTCAGCCCTTTGGACCAAATTCAAATTTCATCCAGTTAATTATCATACCTAATAACATCCATATTGTCAGGCAAGAACATCATCTTACTAATTTAACATGCTCAATTAGTTATTAAATCAATTCAGATCTAAAACGCCTCTTCAGTTTTCTTCATTCCATTACATGATAGTTTTCATACAAATAAACCTATTATTCCAAAGAATACATTCTTAATCTATTTAAAATATATATTCTAATAATCACTCATTTTTCTCTTATTTCTAACTCTAAATCTTAAACCTTAAATCAATCCATAATTCTACAGTGCCTTTGATCCATCACATATAATTTTGAATTTAACTTTTCAGTCTTATTCTGGCCTTTTTTTTGTGTGCCAGGGAGGTTTCCATAACAAAGCTTCCCTTTCAGCCAATAAGTCTCTCTTTATTGCTTGTAGCATCATTTGAAACAGTAAGAAGCATCCCATACTCTGCATTAGGTGTCTATTTCTCTTATCCTTAAAGCTTCATTGCTTTAAAGGTTCAAATCTCAGTCTTTGATTTTTCTGATCCTCAAAGGTATAGATGAAATGCTTGTAGGGTAAAATAAATTCCTCTTTAGTCTCAATTAAGTCCTCTTCTAGTATGTTTTGGTTTGTAGAATGGTCAGTTGTCTGAAAGTCAGTTTGAAGGTTTGGAATATGGCTTCTGACTCTTAATTCTGTAGAAGTCTCTTCAGTAGCTTCGTAGATCTTTTCCAATATAAGCTTATAGTTCAATTGTGAATAAGGTTTCTCCATTTTAGTAATAGTTGAAGAGAATGCCTTTTTTCTTTTAGTGGAGGCTGTAGTTAATAAAAGTAAAGCAGTATCCACCCCCACAGTTCCCACAGCTGCATCCCCTTATCTTTTCTCTTCAAAAGTAATTTGAAGGCCAAGTCCATCTCATCTCCAAACAGTAACCAGCAGTTGCAATATTAACTTTTTGCCACTAGATGTCCTCAATAGAATTAAAAATCTTTTCCAGACACCATTTTTCTTCTTCCTTTTTTCTATCTTTTAGAGAAAAAAGTGGAAAAAGAAACAATCTTCCAGTATAATATGATAGTAGAGCTCTTTTAAAAAAGGGTTTTTTTGTACCACAAAGTAGATATAAATAAAGTGTAGTCGTTAGAATTTTTTATTTTAACCTTTTTGTTCAACGCCTTTCTTCCCACACATACCAAAGCTGCTTTTTCAAGATGGGGAAATGATTCCAACAGAGCTTTTACAGGCAAAAAAAGAACAAAGTAGGGTGAAGAGACGAGGAAAAGGGGTCTCACCCGGATCATCCGCGGTGGGTCTATTCACGCTTAGATGTTGCTGTGACTTTCGGCTGGTGCAGCAAGGTAATTGGCCATCTTACAGGACAATCTTTTGCTCCGTCGGCCCTCAGGAAATAGCTGGAGCCACAAGAGAAGCTGCCAACCTCCCGCAGTCTCCAGCAAGCCTCCTCCTCGGTGGTCGCCCCTCCAGGGCGACTTTCGACCCACAAGGGGTGTACCGGCGAAGAAAAACCCAGCCGGTGTGGAGACGAGTCTCCAGATGTGACTGGAGTCGCCATGAACCGGAACTGGAAGTCCGTGGGGATGGTATTCTTGAGGTCATAGGCAGCATTCCTCCTCCTCCAAACACGGCGAGTTGAGTTGATACTAAAGAGCTCGATTTTGGTCTCATCTGACCACAACACTTTCACCCAGTTCTCCTCTGAATCAGTCAGATGTTCATTGGCAAACTTCAGACGGGCCTGCACATGTGCTTTCTTGAGCAGGGGGATCTTGTGGGCGCTGCAGGATTTCAGTCCTTCACGGCGTAGTGTGTTACCAATTGTTTTCTTGGTGACTATGGTCCCAGCTGCCTTGAAATCATTGACAAGATCCTCCCATGTAGTTCTGGGCTGATTCCTCACCGTTCTCATGATCATTGAAACTCCACGAGGTGAGATCTTGCATGGAGCCCCAGACTGAGGGAGATTGACAGTTATTTTGTGTTTCTTCCATTTACAAATAATTGCACCAACTGTTGCCACCTTTTCACCAAGCTGCTTGGCAATAGTCTTGTAGCCCATTCCAGCCTTCTGTAGGTCTACAATCTTGTCCCTGACATCCTTGGACAGCTCTTTGGTCTTGGTCATGGTGGAGAGTTTGGAATCTGATTGCTTCTGTGGACAGGTGTCTTTTATACAGGTAACAAGCTGAGATTAGGAGCACTCCCTTTAAGAGAGTGCTCCTAATCTCAGCTCGTTATCTGTATAAAAGACATCTGGGAGCCAGAAATCTTGCTGATTGATAGGGGATCAAATACTTATTTTACTCATTAAAATGCAACTCAATTTATAACTTTTTTGAAATGCATTTTCCTGGATTTTGTTGTTGTTATTCTGTCTTTCACTGTTAAAATAAGCCGACCATTAAAATTATACACTGATCATTTCTTTGTCACTGGGCAAATGTACAAAATCAGCAGGGGATCAAATAATTTTTCCCTCACTGTAGCATCCGTTTGGATGATGAACGGCTCCTCGAGGTTAGGATGTTTGAGGATTGGTTCTCCCGCGAGCAACCTTTTGAGCTGATCAAACCCTGCTTGGCATTTCGTAGTCCATTTTAAAGGTTGACTGAGACGGGGTTTTGCCCCTCTACCTGTTTTCAAGAGCTCGGTAATTGGTAAGGCTATTTTTGTGAAGGAGGGAATGAATTGCCAGTAAAAGATAGCAAACCCTCAAAAGCTCTGTAGTTGCTTGCGAATCCGAGGGGGTTGCCATTCCAGGATGGCTTTGACTTTCTCTGGGTCCATCTCCACCCCTTCATTTGAGATTCGGTACTCTAGGTAGTCAAGGCATGTTTCATGAAACTCACATTTAGATAGCTTGGCGTAAAGGTTTGCTTTTAATAATGTTTTGAACGAACCAATTTGACATGTTCCTCCTTTATTTCCGTAAAGATGAGGATGTCATCAAGATAAACTAGGACCCCCTTATATAGGTGATCATGTAACACCTCATTTATCAGCTGCATGAATACAGCAGGAGCTCCCTGGAGGCCAAAGGGCATCACTTTGAATTGGAAACTCTCAAATGGGCAATTAAAGGCGGTCTTCCATACATCTCCCTCCTTAATTCTTACTCGGTATTAAGCTTCCAGTAGATCCAGTGTAAGGTCCTCAAAGAAATGTATTTTAACCCTATGCCTACTTCTGTAGCCTTTCTTTGTGCCCTGCCATTCTGTTGGGGGGGGGGAGCTTTGGGATTGCTTTGCACTGTCTGCTATGATGCCCTTCCCCCAGGGGAGGGAATGTCTCTCCCTTATCTGAGAGACGGTTTGCGCTTGGAGCCAGAAGTAATCAAAAGTGAGAAAGACCTTGAGGAGCCTGCCGAAAAGACCAGTTACCAAAACACTATGCCACTTGTGGATTGGCTGGAATTCAAACAAACACTGGGACACTGGGGGGAGGAGTATTGAATGTTGCTTTTAATATACTGCTTCGTGGGCATTTCTCTCAGACCTCACCTTGATTCCCTGCTGTTACTAGCCCCTAATAAAAGTTCCTTTTGAGACAATGCCTGTTTCAAGAGTTCTGCTTTCTTGGGTGGCTTAGTTGAGGTAAGTCCTGACAAAAGGCGAGGTCTGCATAGTACCCAGCCTGGAGAGGTGCCCTTTCCTAACAGCAAAATGGAAGAGGGTGAGATGGAGAGCTGGAGCGGAGATATCCTTCTTTCAGACCCCGGGGAAAGCATAAGAACCTGTGCTTAATTTAAGATGACCTGACTTGGGTTGGAGAGAAAATATATGTCCCAGCAACTCTAAGACTGAGAATAATGCAAGCTGGACATGATTCAAAGATTGCTGGACATTTTGGATTCGTCAAAACCCTACATCTGCTTAAAAGGCAATTTTGGTGGCCTTCCTTGAAAGAGGATATAGAAAGCTATGTAGAGAGCTGTCCCATGTATGCTGTAGCTAAGCGAAGGCAAGGGAAGACGTCAGGACTTTTACAGCCGGTGGTGAGCCCTTCAGCACCCAGGAGAGAGAACTCTATGGACTTTATTGCGGAACTTCCTGAAAGTGCTGGGAATACAATTGTTTCGGTAGTTACAGACTTGTTTTCTAGACAAGCCCATTTCATCTCATGCCCAAAGATTCTGACAGCCAAAACACTGGCTAAACTATTTGTGCAACATATCTACCGATTCCATGGGACCCCACAATGCATCATTTCGGACAGGGGGATTCCATTCACTTCTACGTTCTGGAAAGCTTTGCTAGATCTCTTGGGTTCTAGTCAAGGACTATCATCTAGTCATCACCCTCAAACGAATGAAGGGACAGAGAGACTGAACTCAGTTCTAGAACAGTACCTTAGATGCTTTATCAACTATCAGCAAGATAATTGGACTGATCTGTTGCCTTTTGGAGAAGTTGCATATAATAATGCTGTACATTCGAGTTGTCATGGTTCTGATAGATGAGACCAGTAGAAATAAGAACTCTGAGGTAGAGTTTCCGGTGACGTCACTGCAAGATGGACTCGGGGAAATAATTCTCCTCTCCCCAGGTCCAATTTCTACCAGCTGGTGGGTCGGAATGGACTGAAAGTCACCCTGTAGAGGTGACTACCAAAGGGTAAATCTCTGAAGATTGCGGGTCTGCGGTAGCTGGCCCACTGGATCCAGAGGAGCCCTCGGAACAAGCAGGAAGAAAGGCTGACCATACCTATGAGGTCATAGACCAGGAATCCTAAAGCGAAAGCAAACAGCTGATCCGGGTGAGAATACTTTGTTCTCTCTCTCTCTGCCAGTGGATACCAGTGTTGTGAACAGCATCCAACAGCTTTTGAGAGCGAAGCCTTTAGTTTTAGGGAGGGGGGTGGAGTTTTCCTTCTTATCCCCCCCTTCTGAATTACAAGCGGCGGTTTAAGCCTTTGGCAAACTAAAAATCTACCATACGGTAAAGCTGTCTAAGGCACAAAAGGATAACTTGGGAAGCTTCTGATTTTTTAGATTTTTTGTCTATTTTTTTGTTGGAAAGCCATCACAACTTTTACTTTTTAAACTTTTAAATTACTTTTTATTTTTACTTTGCCTTTAAATATGGTGGGAATGGACATCTAATGTCATCTAGTGGTGAAACTGAGAATTATATCCAGCTTCCCGAGTGGAGTTAACTCAGATTAAAAGTTGGCTGTATGCCCAGACATTGCTTATCTGAAGGTCCTTGAAAAGAAAGAAAGATCTCCTTTGGTTTGCCTGCTTTTACAAGATAGACTATAATTATAAATAAAACTGTATTTGGAGCCATCTGACTCCCTTGGATTATAAACACAGCCTGATTTGGAACTGTTACAAGCTGTCTCTGGAGAAGTGAACAAGAAGAAACTCCTTTGAATAGAACTCTGCGGATTATACATTTTGGGATTTTTCAATTTTCTTTTTTGGGGGCATTCCCCCCCCTTTTCCCCTTGCCCAGCTATTATTATCATTTTTCTTTATTTTTTCCCCCTTGCTTCCCCCCCCTTTTTTTTTACCTTTTACTACTTTTATGGCTACCCTCTCCTAACTATTAGGAGCCTATTGGATTATAAAATTTGGCTTTGGTGGATTACAATATATGAATTAAAGATAAAGATGAGCGCCCCAAATTTATCTAAAGTTGGGAAAAAAGGATCTTCCGCTCCTGCCTAGACTTCTGCCAGTCCAGTATATCAGAGATCAGTTACCACAATGCTCCAGCAAGACAAGACGGACACCTTCCAGAAAGATACGCAAGTAGCTTTGCAAGCAATTCAAGAGGCTATCGCTGCTCAGACAGCAAACACAGCAAAAAACCATGTAAATTTTAAACAGATGATCACAGACAACCAACAAAGAATCCAAAAAATAGAAGATAAGTCAACTGAGGTGGACCAGAAATTGGAAGTTTTAAAAGATGAAAATGAAAAATTGATGCAAATAAACGGAGAATTAGAAGTCTCCTTAGCGGTTATAGAAATGGAAAAGGCCTCATACTTTCTAAGATTTCAAAATATAATAGAAGACAAGGAAGAGGACCTCCTAGGTTTGATAACTGAGTTACTGGTAGACGCACTAGGAATCGGAAAATTGCAAATGGAAGGAGAATTAGATCAGATCTATCAAGTCAATTCAAATTATGCCAGAAGAAATAAAGTACCTAGGGAAGTGCATGTTAGATTTCTAAAAAGATCTACAAGAGATGAGATTCTGAGAAAAGAGACGAACCGTTGATGTACAAAGAAAAAGAAATTGTAGTTCTTAAACAAATCCCTAGGAGAATAAGAGAGGCTCGAAGAGAATATCAGGTCCTAACTAAGAAATTAGCTGAAAAAGGAGTGAATTTTAGATGGCTGATTCCAGAAGGAATTTTAGTCTATTGGGACACGAAAAGATATAGATTGGATACACCACTCAAAGCACTGGAGTTCTTCGACAACCACAGAGTCTTTCTGGAAAGACGCGATCCTAAACCAGAGAAACAAGAAGAAACGGCAGTTGAAGGAGCGGCCAAACAAAAAGAGGAGGAATAAAAATACATACTCAGAAGAAGGAGCAAGACCAAGAGACCAGAGACAGACTAAAAGACTGAGACCTAGATATAACTGAAAGAGATGGAGGAGACTGGGATTTTATCAATAAACATAAATGGACTAAACTCTCCTTCAAAAAGGAGAAAAAGTTTCACACGACTACAAAAATTAAAAATGGATATAATTTGCCTTCAAGAAACACATATTATGAGACATTTCAAAGTGCTAAAATGACCGAAAATTGGTAAACTGTACTTTGCATTGGCATCTCAAAAGAAAAGAGGACTAGCTTTTTACATTAAAGAAAAGATGAACCCTAAACAAATTTATACGGACGAAGAGAGGAGAATACTAATGGTGGAAATTATGATGGATCAAAAACAGATATTGATGGTAGCAATATACGCACCAAATGATAAACAAGAACAATTCTATCAAAAACTATATAAAAATACTAGATTTAATATATATTATATTATATTTATATTTATATTATATTTATTCAATTTCTATACCGCCCCTCTCCTGTAGGACTCGGGGCGGTTTACAACCCAATAAAAACATATAAAATAATTAAATATTTAAAATTAAATTAAATTAAATAAATACAAGGCTGTTACTAAAAACCTGTTAAAAAACCCAATTCTAAAACCCGAAAAGCCTTGTTTAAAAATTTAAAACCCGAGGAGATCTAGGCCAGGCCGGCTTGATTGAAGAGATGAGTCTTCAACTCTCTTCTGAAGGTGCGGAGATCATGACACGTCCGGAGTTCAGGGGGGAGCTCGTTCCACATCGTCGGTGCCCCCACAGAAAAGGCTCTCCCCCTGGGCGCCACCAGCCGACACTGCTGAGCCGATGGCACCCTGAGGAGGCCCTCTCTGTGGGAGCGAACTGGTCGATGGGAGGTATTTACTGGCAGAAGGCGGTCTTGTAAATAACTGGGTCCTATGCCATGGAGCGCTTTAAAAGTGGTAACCAGTACCTTGAAGCGCACCCGGAAAGCCACCGGCAACCAGTGCAGCTCGCGCAGAATGGGGGCCATTCGTGCCCGCCAGGGTGCCCCCACTACCACCCGCGCGGCCGCATTCTGTGCCAGTTGAAGCCTCCGCGTGCACTTCAAGGGGAGCCCCATGTAGAGAGCATTACAATAGTCCAGTCTGGAAGTGACGAAGGCATGGGTGACCGTGCGTAGCGCGTCCTTATCTAGGAAGGGGCGCAACTGGCGTACCAGACAAATCTGGTAAAACATCCTCCCGGCCACGGCCGTCAGATGGTCCTCAAGGGACAGCCGTGAATCTAGGAGGAGTCCCAAGTTGCGAGCCCTTCCCGTGGGGGCCACTGACTCGCCCCCGATAGACAGCGATGGAGTCAGCTGGTTGCACCGGGACGACGGTAACCACAGCCACTCGGTCTTGGAGGGGTTGAGCTTGAGACCGTTCTTCCCCATCCAGATCCGCACGGCCTCCAGGCACTGGGTCAGCACGTCAAGAGCTTCATTTGGGTGGTTCGGGGTGGAAATGTACAGCTGAGTATAATCAGCATACTGATGGAATTCCACCCCAAAACCTTGGATGATTTCACCCAGCGGCTTCACATAAATGTTGAACAACAAGGGCGAGAGGACGGACCCCTGAGGTACCCCACAATCAAGGGGCCTCGGGGTCGACCTCTGACCCCATCAACACAAACTGCGTCCGGCCAGAGAGGAAGGAAGAGAACCACCGAAACACGGTGCCCCCTATACCCAGCCCCACCAGCCGGCGCAGCATGATACCATGGTCGATGGTATCAAAAGCCGCTGAGAGGTCCAATAGCACCAGGATAGAGGAGCAACCCCTGTCCCGGGCCCGCCAGAGATCATCCACCAATGTGACCAAAGCTGTTTCCGTGCTGTAACCTGGCCTGAAGCCCGACTGGAACGGGTCCAGGTACGACGATTCCTCCAGGTGCTGAGGGAACTGTCGAGCAACCACACTCTCAACAACCTTCGCAACAAAGCGAAGGTTGGAGACAGGACGGTAATTAGATAGAACAGCCGGGTCCAAGGCGGGCTTCTTGAGGAGGGGTCGCACCACCGCCTCTTTCAAGGCGGCGGGGAAGACACCCTCACTCAACGAGGCGTTGATAATTGCCTGGAGCCAGCCTCGCGTCACCTCACTGGAGGCCAGTACCAACCAGGAGGGACACGGGTCCAATAAACATGTGGTTGCTCTAAGACCTCCCAGCAACCTGTCCACGTCATCAGGTGTCACGTAGTCAAACTCAGCCCAGATAGCAGTCTCAAGACCGGCCTCAGCCAATTCTGCTGGACCGCCTTCGTTGAAGTTAAAGCCTTCCCGAATCTGAGCGATTTTGTCATGCAGGTATTGCACAAAATCCTCTCAGCACTTACCTCCAAGGGGTCCCCCCTCACCTCCCGATGAAGGAGGGAGCGGGTTACCCTAAACAGGGAGGCTGGGCGGTTATCTGATGACGCAATAAGGGCAGTGACATAAGAACACTTCTCTGCCCTTATTGCCACTAAGTAAGTCGTAATATGGTCTCTTACTCGTGTTCGGTCAGACTCAGAGTGACTCGCCCTCCAACTGCTCTCTAGGCGTCTTTTCCGGCGCTTCATCTCCCTCAGCTCCCCGTTAAACCAGAGAGCCGATCGAGAACCACGCCGGTTCAGAGGCCGCAAAGGCACAACCCTATCCAAGGCATCAGCAGCTGCCCTATCCCAGGCAGCTACCAGCGCCCCGACTGAGTTGTGTGTTATATGTGTTAGAGCCTCCGGTATTGGCCCAAGCTCCGTCTGGAACCTCTCGGGTTCCATCAGTCGCCTGGGGCGGTACCAAACAATTGGTTCCGCCTCCCTGCAGTGGGGTGTAGCGGTCCGAAAGTCCAAGCGTAGGAGACAGTGATCTGACCATGACAAAGGTGTAATAACTATATTTCTCGTATCCAGATCACTCAGACACTGACCAGAGACAAAAACCAGGTCAAGCGTGTTTCCCCCCGTGTGTGTGGGACCTTGAATTACCTGGGTCAGGTCCATGGCTGTCATGGAAGCCATGAACTCCCGAACCTCCCCAGATGCCTCGCCCGCAGACGGCAGATTGAAGTCGCCCATGACTACTAGCCTGGGGACCTCAATCGCCACCGCAGTGATGACGCCCAAGAGTTCGGGCAGGGCGGTTGACACGTGGCAGGGAGCCAGGTATGTGAGCAACACAGCCCTCGGACCCCCAAGGTCCCACCTCACAAGGAGGGATTCACAGCCTGCCGTCTGAGGAAGTGACTTCCCTTGGCCTGAACCTTCCCTAATCACAACCGCCACTCCCCCACCCCTGCCCTGAGTTCTCGGCTGGTGAAATGCAAGGAAGCCTGGAGGGCACATTTCCACCAGAGGGACACCACCCTCTGGTCCCAACCAGGTCTCCGTAATACCCGCCAGGTCTACAGCCCCCTCTGTAATTAAATCTTGTATCAGGGGGGCCTTATTAACCACAGACCTGGCGTTGCACAGCATCAGCCTACAACCCGGGCCCTTTGGCTCTAAACAACCCAGATCACAAGTAGAGCCTCAGGGGTCGGAGCGCGGCACCGCTCGAAGATAGCGGGGGCGCGCTCCCATAAATTGATGTGGCCCCCTACTCCCGCCATATCTGCCCCTCCCACTTACAAAACCGATGGGAACTAAATCACCTCTGCCCCCTCCCTGATCCGCACCCTCGTGGTTCCGGTCCCACCCGTTGCCTGGCCCATGTTTCTCCTCCTCATTCCCACCCCCTAACCCTCCCTTATCTCGTAGACCTCCCCACAGGCCTACACCATTACTATTATTAATCTTCCCACCCCCCACCCCAGAACCCCTTAAAACATTTAAAACCCCTACTTAAAAACCTCCATAACCCCTTTTTTTGAGCATGCCACCTCTCAGGATTCCAAAATCCGTCATCAAGGTAGGCCTTCGAAAGACATACAGGCCATTTCTGCGAGAGGGAGGCATCTCGCAGTGCAAGAAGGCTCGCCTTATCCTGCATCCAATAATCATAGCTTGGGTAAAAAACACAGAGATGAGGATTTGTCCATAAATTCCATATGGTCTTGGGGTGGGGTGGGGCCGTGAGGCACCAGCATGTCCTCACCTCACCACGCCCTCAGCTGTCATTGAGGGGGGGGAAGGAGGAAGCTCATCATCATAGGGGGGTTAAATTTAAATTACCAAAATCTTTGTATAATGGGAGATTTTAATGCAATAGTAGATGGAACTCTGGACTATAAAAGCGCTAAACGAGGGAGAAAAGGAGGAAATATACTACCTAAAGTGTTTTCAAAAATGACAGAATAATTCTGTATCCAAGATATATGGAGAAAAACCCAGAGAAATTGCAATACACATTTTATTCAAATAGACATAAATCCTGGTCCAGAATTGATA
Source organism: Bothrops alternatus (assembly GCA_034064705.1). Lineage (NCBI taxonomy): Eukaryota > Metazoa > Chordata > Lepidosauria > Squamata > Viperidae > Bothrops > Bothrops alternatus. The sequence continues at coordinate 215,816 of JARGCV010000241.1, forward strand.
TGATATGGATATCTTCGGGATTGAAAACGATGATCCAAGAAGTGGAGATAGAAACCAATGTTTGGGCAGACCACATTCCAATAAAAATCACTTGGAAAGGTATTAAGAAAATACTAAGATGGTCCCTGAATAAATCTATATTGAAAGAAAATGAATTTCTACAGCTAGCGACAAAGGAAATGGAATCTTTCTTTAAAATAAATAACAAGGAAGAAACATCGCTTCAAAATGTATGGGATACGGCTAAAGCATATTTCAGAGGGGTGGCTATAACCTACATTGCTAAAAAGAATAAAGAAAAGAAACAACTACAGTTAAAGCTGAGAGAAGAACTCAGACAGCTGGAATCAGAAATACAAACAGATCCACAAAAGAAAATACTTAAGAAACAAATGGAGATAGTAAAGCATAAATTAAATCTGGCTGAGATGGAAATAATGGCTCAACAGATTAAACGGGCTAAACAGAACTTCTTTAAAAATGCTAATAAGCCAGGGAGATGACTAGCATATAGACTGAATAAAGAAAAAGAAAAAAAAGATAAATAAGCTACAAGATCTAAAAGAACTACAGTTCCAAAATAATACAATGAAAAAAATCATTGACTATTATGAGATACTTTACAAGGCAGAGGAAATCCCCAAATAAAAAATACAGCTGTACTTAAAAAAAGCAGACTTACCAAAAATTCCGGAGAACATAAGAAACATATTAAATGGAAAAATATCAATGATGGAGATTATAGAAGCCATAAAATGGCAAAAAAAGGATAAGACTCCGGGGCCCAGATGGACTGCCTGCAGAATTTTATACATCACTACAGGATGTATTAAGCCCGATTTTGAAAGAACCGTGCAATGAAATTCTATTCGAGGCTAAAATACCAAAGATGTGGACTGAAGCTAATATTACTCCAATACCTAAAGAAGATACTGATCTGACACAAATAAAAAATTATAGACCAATATCATTACTGAATGTAGACTATAAAATTTTTGCCTCGACAATGGCAGAAAGAATTAAGAAGTTTCTGATAGAATTTATACATACAGACCAAAATGGCTTTTTGCCTAAAAGACAGATAAAAAATAACTTAAGAATGATTTTTGATGTGCTAAACTATTATGAAACTCATCCAGGGAAACAGATGGCGTTAATATTCCTTAACGCACAAAAAGCGTTTGATAATGTAAACTGGCAATTTATGTTTCAGCAGCTTGTAGAAATAGACTTGGAAAAAAATTTATAAATGCAATCCAAACAATTTATGATAAACAGACTGCTAGAATAATTGTAAATGGAGATTATACAGAAAATTTCAAAATTAAAAAGGGTACAAGACAGGGATGTCCACTATCCCCAGTGCTATTTATATTAACATTGGAAGTATTGAATAGAAATATTAGACAAGATGCAGAAATTAAAGGACTCGAGATAAAAGATGAAAAATATAAATTACAAGCATTTGCAGACAATTTGGTTTTTATACTGGAAGAGTCACTTGAAACAAGCACTAAACTGCTGGAGAAAAAAAAATTGGAGAAGTGGCAGGTCTGAGAATAAATAGAGAAAAGACTAAAGTGTTGACAAAGAATTTAACAGAAAAACAGAAAAGCCAACTTACAAAAAAAAAACAAATCTTCAAATAGTTAAAAAAGTCAAGTACTTGGGAATCTATTTAACAGCAAGATGTTTAACAGTAAAAAAAGATAACTATACACGATTGTTAAAACAAATAAAATTGGATTTAGAAAAGTGGAAAAAATCTTCAATTGTCAATGTTGGGGAGAATAGCTACAGTGAAAATGAACATTCTACCAAAAATACTCTTCTTATTTCAAACAATTCCTGTAAGACTGGGAAAAGCTTTTTTTGACGAACTGAATGCAATAGTATTGAAATTTATCTGGCAAGGAAAAAAGCGCGAATTAAACTGAAAATGCTACAAGAAACTAAAGATAGTGGAGGATTTGGACTCCCAGACTGGAGGTTGTACTATCAAGCAATTATCTTAACATGGCTTAAAGAATGGATAATGCTTAGAGACAAAAGACTATTGTACCTGGAGGGGCATGACCTGCAGATTGGTTGGCATGCCTTTCTATGATACGGAAAGAATAAAATACTTTCAAAACCATTTTATAAGGAATGCACTTCTTTTAGAATGGGAAAAAATAAGATATCTGAATGGCTTTCAACAATGGAAGCTTTTGCTTACCCAAACTTAATTAACTATGATAAAGTTGTAACTTATAAAGATATTTTGGATAATGAAGGGAAACTGAAACATAGGCAAGATCTACAACAACAACGTATTGATTTAGCATGGTGGCCATACCTGCAAATTCAAACGAGATATGAAAAAGATGTGAAAACAACGGGATTTTATAAAGAACTGACAGAATTTCATCAAATATTGTTAAAGACAGATGATAAGTTGATTAAGAAATTTTATAGATTACTGCTAAATCTAAAGATGGAAGAAGAACAAGTAAAACATACAATGATAATATGGGCAAAGAACTTTGGATACACTTTAGAGTTAGAAGAGTGGCAAAAACTATGGGACAGAAATATTAAACTAACTAAAGCTGTGCCATATAAAGAAAACTTGTATAAAAGTTGGCATATGACACCAGTGAGATTAGCGAAAATGTTTAAAAATACCCCACTTGTTGGAAATGTAAACAAAGGCCAGGTACTTATTACCGTATCTGGTGGACATGCCCTAAAGCAACAAGGTTTTGGGTTAAAATACATTCATGGTTGGAGAAGATGACTAAAAAACAAATAGACTTTAAACCAGAATTGTTTCTGCTAGGAATAATAGGAGCTAACTATGAGAAGGAGAGCGGATATCTAATATTACATGTATTAACAGCAGCAAGAATTGTATTTGCCCAATATTGGAAAAATGAAAACTTACCAACTGAAGAAGTATTAATTAAAAAAATTCTAGAGTGCGCAGAATTGGATAGATTGACTTTAGAGATTAAAGAGAAAGAAAATTCAGTTTACTTTAGAACATGGGATAATTTTTATCAATGGCTAGAAAAACAGTTCAGAGAGAAAGGACTGTGATATGTAATTTTGAATACATACCAGCAAGAAGGATGACATGGAGTGATTAAGTAATATTGCCTAAGATAATTAACCATATTTATTATTATCACTTATTACTATATCTATTATTGTTGTTTAAATATATGTACCCAGAAAATACGCTGTTTGCTAAATATTGAAAATGTTACTTGGGGAAACCCCAGCCCTAACCCCAACCCTGACCCCAACCCTAACCTAGACCCCAATCCAAACCCTGACCCCATTCTACCCTTAACCCCATAAAAACTAATAAAACTTTAAAAAAAAGAACTCTGAGGCAATTGCTTTCCTCAAAGAACACTTTTAATGGCTTCAGAATATCAGCACGAACAAAGGTGAAACCAAGACTGAAAGTTTTCCCCCCAAACGGTTACAAACTAAAAGTTAAACTCCCCACCACTTTGGTGTGTCATTAATCACAATCCCCAATTAACAACTTTGGCGGGCTCTCTAACGGTAGCTCCAACCCTCCAAATGCTTCAGCTGCTTGACCTTGGTTCTCACAAGGAACTTATTGTTTTGACTAAACTACAAGAATGCATCTTCCCCCTCCCATTGCTGTGGCAAATGTAAAACAAAGAAACATGGCTGCATTCAGGATGTTTGAAGGTTTGACAGTCGGGTCCCCTAAAGAAGAGAGAAATCCTGTGAGTAGAAAAGAATTCAGAGTTAGAAATCAACCCCTAGGTTTATTCGGATGCTTATCATAAAATTTACGTATTAATCTACCAGCTTTTACATCAGCACTTTTCACTCAGGTGGCCTCTGACAGAGGGTAACCTTTCCATTGCACTAGATACTGCAACTTTCCCTTATACAATCTTGAGTCAAGGATTCGTTTTATTTCATGAGTCTCTCCCTCCATGACTAAAATGACCTGGTGCCTGTTTGGGAGGAGATCTCAACGAGGACTCTTGGTATGGTTTCAATAGGCTGCAGTGAAACACAGGGTGAATTTTTCCCAAAAGGGGAGGAAGCTTTAATTCCACTGTGACTGGGTTTATAATTCGCACTATGGGGAAAGGTCCAAGGAACTTAGGTCCCAATTTTTTGCTAGGTACTTTAAGTCTTAGATATTTTGTAGATAGGTAAACTCCCCCCCCACCATGAAATGACCTCTGGGGTGCCCTTCTCTTGTCTGCCTGCTCTTTGTAAACCTTTGAGGCTTTGGTTAGAGCCGCTTTCGCACTGTCTCACACGGTTTTCCAAGAAGTCACCCACTGATTTAAAGTCTGAGAAATTGGAGGGTCCTGAGGGAGTTCAGGCATGGGAATAAACTCCCTACCAGTGGCTATTTTAAAAGGAGTGAGTCCAGTGCTGCTATGCACGGTGTTATTGTAAGCCACCTCAGCAAAGGGGAGGTCAGCCCAAGATGTCTGTTGGTAGTCCACGTAGCACCTAATATATTGCTCCACCATTGTTATGTCTGGCCTCTCTCAGCTCATTAAAATCCACGTAAATATGTCTTTAAGAGGTTTATTTAACACATTTCAAAAGGATTCATTTCAAAGCAAGCTGCTGGCATTTTTTGTTGGCCGGAACGGCCAAATCAGATCTATGTACATTTAGATAAACATGCTCTCCTCCTCCTACTTCCCAATTAACTTACTCTTTCTTTATCACATTGTCCAAGACCTCATTATTCTTCGGTAGGTTTTCAAAACACCAGAATTCCAACGCACTGCAAAAGTTTTCAAGCCTCTCCTTGATTAACGTTGCTCGTGACAAAGGCGTAGTCTTTCTTTCCCCTTCTAATATAGTGTCCGATACGTCACTTCCCCCCCATTACTTCCTTTTTCCAGTTAACTGACACCTTCGCTTATCAAACCTTCGAAACCTCGGATCAATCCATTTATCTTCTTGTTCTAAATCTGACTCATCATTTTGAGAGTCTGATTCAGAATGCATACAAAGCTCCTCATTGTCTAGCTCAGCTGCCGGGAGGGGCACATACCCAGAGGGGCCTGGCTGCTCTTCCTCGGCTGCTGGGAGGGGAAAACACCCAGAGGGGCCTGGCTGCTGATCCTCATATTCTGACACTTCCCAAGCTGGTCTAGGGACACTCACAACAACCATAGAGTTAGCTTTTTCAGCGGCTCCATTAGTAGACGGATGAAAAGCAGATGACAGTCCCTGTGTGGACCCAATAAGTTTCAGAAAGTCTCTCCAGAACTTGGCAGTGAATTGTACCCCTCTATCTGAAATAATCCGCTTAGGAGCACCATGGAGTCGGTAGATATGTTTGAGAAACATTCTAGCCAACTTCTTAGCAGAGGGAAGACCAGTGGAGGCAATGAAATGAGCTTGTTTAGAAAAAAAGGTCAATCACAGTCCACATTACCGTATTTCCCCTACTTTCCGGTAATTCTACAATAAAATCCATAACAATTTTGACCCGCTTGTTTACTATCGTGGCTACGCTGGAGAGCTTGAACTCTGAGAGTCTCTGGTAGATACAGCTTCGATCCCTTCCAAGCTAACCCATCCCGACAAGTTAGGAAAGTCTTATTTGCTAGGAACCAGGGATCAGTTTTAAACTCCTCCTTTAGCTTTTTTGTAATCAGATCATCAGGTTCAGCTGGTTTTGTGTGTAAGGGGATCCCAGTTTTTACTTGAAAAACCACTTGTGGTTGTGAGATAACGGCGTTCACAATCTCCTCTCAATGGCTCTTGTATTGGGGCAGTCTGGATAAGGAGTCTGCTAGGAAATTTTTTCCACCCAGAATGTATTTTAATGTAAAGTTGAAACGCTCAGTGTCCGTTAACATTTTGGAGGTGTAAGCGCAGGGCTGTAAATTTCCACTGTCATTCCTTTGCAAAAGAACAGCCCCCACTGCTACATCGCTGGCGTCGGCTTGGATGGTAAATTGTTTCTCATGATAGGGATGTTTGAGAATGGGTTCTGCTGCAAATAGTCTCTTTAAATTCTCAAAAGCAGTTTGGTACTCAATGGACCATGGGAGTAGTTGGCAGGGTCGTGGCTTCCCACCATTTCCCCCCGTTTTTAACAGCTCAGTCAATGGCAAGGCAATTTTGGCAAAGGAGAGGATGAATTGCCGGTAGAAGTTAGCAAACTCCCAAAAACTCTGGAGCTGCTTTCGGGTTTCTGGGGGTTGCCACTCCAGTACAGATTTCACTTTAACTGGGTCCATTTCAATGCCTTCACTGGAAATTCTATATTCTAAGTAATCTAGGCGTGTTTGCTGAAACTCGCATTTCGAGAGTTTAGCGTAAAGTTTAGCATTTAGTAGCTTTTTTAGCACTTCGCATACTAATTTAACTTGCTCCGCCATGGTCTCAGTATAGATGAGGATGTCGTCAAGGTAAACTAAAAACCCCTTATATAGGTGATTATGCAGTACTTGATTTATCAATTGCATGAATACCGCAGGAGCCCCCTGCAGACCAAAAGGCATGACACTGAATTGGAAGCTTCCTAAGGGGCTGTTAAAAGTGGTTTTCCATTCATCTCCTTCCTTGATTCTTACTTGGTAATAAGCCTCTCTTAGGTCCAATATGGTAAAAACTGTTCCTTTCGCCAAAAGGGCTAACATGTCCTTTATCAAAGGGAGGGGATACATGTTTTCCACACGCACACAATTTAACCCTTTATAATCCACACAGAGCCTCATCGACCCATGGTTTTTTTTCTTTAAACAGTACTGGGGCTGCTACTCAGGATTTTGCTGGTTGGATAAATCCCTTAGCTAAGTTCTTATCGATGTACGATCTCAGTTATTTCAATTCACAAGGGGTCATTGAATACATTTTTGGTTTGGGTAATTTTGCTCCCAGTAAAATCTCAATAGTCTGTGGTTCAGTGGGGTGGCAAGACGTCACACTCTGCCTCGCTGAATGCTTCTGCTAAGTCTCTATATTCACTTGGGATGATTGGCTCTCCCGGCGGGTAACTAACAGCAGATTTCAAGGTTTCCAGGTACTGTACCTTGCTTTCAATTGGACTACTGATAGGGGTAGGAGGCAACGGTCCGGTGGCTAGTCTTAAAGTTCTAACTCTGTTTTCCCACCAAATCATGGGGCGCCATTTCTCAAGCCAGGCCAACCCCAGAATCACTGCTTCAGTCATCTTTGGGATCACCAAAAAGTGGATTAACTCCCAATGCTCCCCTATTTCTAGATGCACTAGTTCAGTTAGGTGGGTAGCCAGAGCTCCCCCTATGAGAGGTCCATCGGCCTGCTCAAACCTCATGGGTAAAGGTAGCAATTTTGCTCTAATGCGCAGTTTTAGTATGGTAGGGAGGTTGATTCAGCATCTGGTGCATCCTGAATCGACTAAAACGTTCAAGTCCAACTAAGCCCCTGATTTAGGCACCACTATTTTGGCAGAAAAGGCAAAAGGTGGGACAGGCTGACTCACCATCGGGTCATCTTCCTCCCCATCATCGCTGTCATAGGAATCTGGTACAAGCAGGCTTTCGGGTGACTCCTTTTGCTTCTCCTGGGGAGGAGAGGTGACTTGTACATCTTGCCCCTGGCTGGCCCAATTCGACTTCTCTCGCATCGGCCAAGGTCACACTTTTCGGCAGAGGGAAAGGGACTGGGCACTCTGCAGCTAAATGTCCAGGTTGTCCACACCTGAAACACTTGATCTGGGGTCCAGCGAAGGCTCGAATAGGTCCATGCATCATGGCGGGTGGAGGTCGCTGCGGGGGTTGACGCCTCACAGGGTCTCGTTTTGGTAGAGGTCCCAAAGCAGCAGGCTTGTGGTACCGTGTCAGCTTGATATCCATGTTTGTAGCCAAGTGGTACCAATTATGGAGTTGATTAGGATTGCCTCTGCAGATGCATGTCTGGAATAGGTTGCGATCCAACCCAGCTTTGAAATAGTGGATTAATAACTGCTTGGGCCATTGCCTGATCCTCCCTGCCAACCTTCTAAATTCTCTTATGTAGTCTCTTGTTGTCCGACCCGTTTCACATCGTGGAGGTCTTTTTCTGCTTGTACCGCTTGGGATTCATCTTCAAATCTGGCCCTCAATCTGTAAGTCCCATAGCTCGGGTGCCTGCTCTTCACGTAGACCAGCCACCCACTCCGTAGCCACCCACTCCAGATTGGCAGCCATGGCATCAATCATCTCAGCTTTGTGCAAATATGCCCGTTCATAATGATTAACATGAGACCACAATTGATTCAGGAAGATAGTCACCTTTTCGGGGTCTCCATCGAAAGTGGCCTTAAGAGTAGGTGGGTCAGCTGGGTAGTGGTTCCAAAAGGCCTGCAGTAAGCCAGGGAACTGTGGTTGGGGCTGTTGCATTCCCCCTTGTCGGAAAACCCCTGTGGGAGGTCTTGGGCTGGCAGGACGTCGATAGGGGTCTGGTTCCCCTGGGCGCTGGTGGCAATCTGGGCTGGCAGGATGCCAATGGCGATCGGGGCTAGCGTAGCGCCGATAGCATTCAGGGCTTGCAGGCTGTCAGTAGCGATCAGGGCTAGGAGAGCAACGGCGCCCATCTGGGCTAATGGGACGCCTACGTTGCTCAGGGCTGGCAGGATGGCTGTAATATTCCGGACTAACTTGTTGTTGGGGTCGATCCAGGCTGGCTTGGCGTCAGTAGCAATCAGGGCTCTGCCAATGCACCAGGCTCGTCAGGTTGGGCTTCGGTAATGGGGAGGCAGCCCGCTCGATCACCACAGGGCTAGGACTCCATCGAGGTGGCAGAGGTTCATGTGACCACTTTTCCTCCCACCCACCTGAAAACACCTGGCGGATGGCCTGTCTTCCTTCCTCCTTCTGAGTTAGCTTCTCCACCAGGACCTCATGGGCCTTTTGTCTCGCTCCAGTAGATAAGACCACGCTCTCCACGAAAGTAGCAGCCTGCGTTGCATCCGCTGCAGTCGCTCCAAGGCTCGAGATTGATTCCCCTTTCTTTTCCATCTCTGCGTCTTCCCTGAGTCTTTGTCGTCCTCCCAAGGTGGTCCTGAGCCCTGGTAGGTGACCAGGGCTCAGGACCCCGTGGATAAATGAAATTTAGAGTCTTGGTTTAATGTCATGGTTCCGATAGATGAGACAAGTAGAAATAAGAACTCCTGAGGCAATTGCTTTCCTCAAAGAACACTTTTAATGGCTACATAATATCAGCACAAAGGTGAAACCAAGACTGAAAGTTCCCCCCCCCAAAAGGTTACAAAGTAAAAGTTAAACTCCCCACCCCTTTGGTGTGTCATTAATCACAATCCCCAATTAACACCTTTGGCGGGCTTTCTAATGGTAGCTCCAACCCGCCAAATGCTTAGGCTGCTTGACCTTGGTTCCCACAAGAAAGTTATTGTTTTGACTAAACTACAAGAATGCATCTCTCCCCTCCCACTGCGAAAAACCAAGAAACGTGGCTGCATTCAGAACATTTGAAGGTTTGACATGAGTACTGGTTATACCCCTTTTCAGGTTACCAATGGCCACACATTTGTCCCCATTCCGGAATTGCCTGCTAAAGAACCTGACATTCCCTCTTTGCAAGAGTGGATCAAACAATTACAAAATACCTGGCCAGTAGTACAAAAAGCACTAGATGAAGCCAGAGATGCCTATAAGGCCCAAACTGATAAAAAGAGGGTAGAGGAGAAACCTTTTAGGATTGGAGACAAAGTTTACCTTTCTACAAAATATTTGCAATCCATGGAGCCCTCCAAGAAGTTAGGTCCTGGGTTTGTAGGACCTTTTCCCATTAAATGCATTATTAATCCAGAAACTGTGGAACTAGAGCTCCCTAAGAGCCTAAGACAGATCCATCCAGTTTTTCATTGTAGTTTGCTCAAACCTGAGATTACATCTAACCTTAGGCCCCTGGCCCCTCCTGTGCCGGTACCGGTATGGGTGGAAGGGGAACAACACTTTGAAATACGTGACATCCTTAATTCCCGTAAACACCATGGTTCCACTCAATATTTAGTATCTTGGAAAAACCTTTCCTCTGCTCAAGATAAATGGGTATACAAGAAGCATGTTAGAGCTCCTAAGTTACTTAAGCGTTTTCACTCAAAGTACCCTGATAAGCCTGATTAATATGGCTGTTCTATTTTGTTCTATATGGTTTCTTCCCTTTCCTTTTTATCTCTTCACAGGTGGATTACCCATTTTTTTAGGGGGGTCCGTATGTCAGGTCCTCAAAGAAATGTATTTTAACCCTATGCCTACTTCTGTAGCCTTTCTTTGTGCCCTGCCATTCTGTTGGGAGGGGGGAGCTTTGGGATTGCTTTGCACTATCTGCTATGATGCCCTTCCCCCAGGGGATGAAATGTCTCCCTTATCTGAGAGACGGTTTGCGCTTGGAGCCAGAAGTAATCAAAAGTGAGAAAGACCTTGAGGAGCCTGCTGAAAAGACCAGTTACCAAAACACTATGCCACCTGTGGATTGGCTGGAATTCAAACGAACACTGGGACACTGGGGGGGGGAGGAGTACTGAATGTTGCTTTTAATATACTGCTTCACGGGCATTTCTCTCAGACCTCGCCTTGATTCCCTGCTGTTACTAGCCCCTAATAAAAGTTCCTTTTGAGACAATGCCTGTTTCAAGAGTTCTGCTTTCTTGGGTGGCTTAGCTGATGTAGGTCCTTACATCCAGCTTAGTGAAAATTTTGCCCCTTACTAGGTGAGCTAACATGTCTTTCATCAGGGGAAGTGGGTACATATTTTTCACGCTGACAGCATTTAATCCTTTAAAATCCATGCACAATCTCAGTGTCCCATCTTTTTTCTCTTTGAATAACACAGGGGCAGCCATGCGTGATTTAGCTGGCTGGATGAAACCCCTAGCCAGGTTTTTGTCAATGTATTCTCTTAACTTGTTCATCTCTCTAGGGGTCATGGAATACATTTTTGGCTTAGGGAGTTTTGCTCCTGGCAGGATCTCTATTGCACAGTCAGTAGCTTGGTGAGGGGGTAGCGCATCACATTCCTTCTCAGTGAACACTTCAGCCAGATTTTGGTATTCCTTAGGAATGAGTTGGACCCCAGGCAACCGCTCCACTGCGATTTTCAAAGGTTCAGCTCGTCCATGTCCTGCTCCAGTGGAGGTGGTTTTCCTTTCTTGACCATTATGAGTAGGAGGAAGGGGCCCTTTTCCTAATCTCATGTTTCTCACCCCGTTTTCTCACCATATGGTCGGTCGCCACTTATCTAGCCAAGCCAACCCCAGGATTACAGTCTCAGTCATTTTTGGGATCACCAGAAACTGGATAATTTCCCAATGATGTCCCATTTCCAGTCATACTGATTCAGTTAGGTGTGTTGCAGGTGACCCTCCAATCAACGACCCATCAACCTGCTCAAATTTCATGGCCGGGGCAGCCGTTTGGCTCGGATTCCCAATTTAAGCACTGTTTGGAGCTTGATTAGGCATTGGGTGCAGCCTGAATCTATTAGGATTTCTAATTCTGTTTGGGCCCGTTTTTGGCACTATAAGCTTAGTGGAAATGGCGAAGGGAAGGATGGCTTGACTTACCATCAGATCATTCTTGCCTTCGTCGTCACTGTCATAGGGGGCTGGTAGTTGATGGTGTTCAACTGGAGTTCCCTCTCTCACCTGTGAGGGAGAGGGGACCTCGATGGCTTGGCTCTGGTGTACCCAGCTCGACCTTTCTCGACCTCTCCACTGTGGCTTTTTTGGCTTAGGTGTGGTGGTTGAGGTGCTCTTCATCTGGGGAGCCAGCGCTAGGCATTCAGCTGCCTGATGTCCTTGCTGGCTGCACCCAAAGCATTGATAGGGGGGCTAGCAGGAGCTCTGGGAGCACTGGCTACTGAAGCAGCTACTGGGCATCCAAACTGGCCCCTTTCCTGGCTTCGCCTCAGGAGCGCTGGGTTTCTTGTAGCGCTTAAGCTCAATGTCTAGGGTCACGGCCATCCAGTACCACTTGTGGATTTGCTCAGGAATCCCCCTGTAGGTGCATGCCTGGAACAGGTCACAGTCCAAACCTTCCTTAAAGCAATGGATTAGTAACCGCTCAGACCACTGCCTTATTCTGTCTGCGACCTTTCAGAACTCTCAAACAAACTCCTTTGCTGGTCGGCCTCTCTGCTTTAGGTCATGTATTTCCACTTTGGCTTGCAGGGCTTGGAATTCATCTTTAAACATGGCTCTCAGCTCTTCCAGGAAAAGGTCTATGTTTCAAAATTCTGGTGCGTCTTCATCATGAAGACTGATCACCCACTCTGCAGCTTCCCCCTCTAGATTTGCTGCCACTGCATTTACCATCATCCTCTTGTCGGGATAGGCAGGAGTGTAGTGATCACGATGAGCCCACACCTGGTTCATGAAGAATGTCAGCCTATCTGGGTCCCCATCAAATGTGGCTCTGATTGGCGGTGGGTCAGCAGGGGGCAGAGGTAACCAGTATGCTGGGCACCAGCCAGGTTGCTGGTACTGGGGCTGTGGCTGTGGTTGAGCCCATCTCTGGAACCCTCCAGGTTGCCTTACTGGGCTTGCAGCTTGCGGTTGGCACAGGGGACTTCGCCTGAGTGCTGGGCTTGATGTTGCTGGCGATTTGGGAAGTGGAGAAGCTGCATGGACTCGAAGTCCGACGGGCGTGGAGCGGCTGCGTTGCCCTGGCCTCGGCTCCAGCTGAGACCCCGTATCGTGCAATCGTGGTCACTTCTCGGATTTCCAAGAGGTCGAACCTCTCCCTCAGCTTCTCAACCGAGTGCCATTGGACTGCCGTCAGGTATTTTCATTCCCCCGACTCATCCCATCCAGCTACCCTGTTCACCTTCCACTTTGGCGTAAGGGTTAGAGGGCTATGAGAAGAGACCAAAGGGAAAATGGCCGATCACCCAGCTGCACCAACCGCAAGTCAAAAGAACAACTAAGCATGAAGACCCACCGTGGTGAATCCGGGTGAGACTCCTTTTTCTCTCGCTACTCTGATTCTTCCTGTAAAGAGCTCTATTTCCCTTTGCTAAGAAGGCGGCGGCTGCCTATATCGGAAAGAGAGCTTAAAAGAAAAGAAAAGAAAAGAAAAGAAAAGAAAAGAAAAGAAAAGAAAAGAAAAGAAAAGAAAAGAAAAAAACCTCTTTGTCTGTTTTGGTTGTTTTTTCTACCATTGGATTCTCTTTGTGGGGATATTTGGGGGAAAAGAAGGGGAAAAAAAGAGGATATTGCTATTTGTCTCTATCAACTTCATAATCTTGGAGATACCTTTCTTGTTAAACTTTTAAATAAGACTGAAAAAAAAACCTTTTTCCTCATTAACTTTATCAACACGGGAAAAAAAAGATCTTTCAGTCCACTGAGGACATCTGGTGGCCAAAAGTGACATTATAAATCTATCTTTGTGAGTGGAAGAGGGATTGGATTTCATACAATAGTAAAAGAGAAAAGATAATCTGACATTTGGGCGGTGAAGCTTGCTATTAGACCTTTGGAGGCGGATATTTGTGGACTTTTCTAAAATATAATTTCTAATAAAGGAACAGGCTTGTCTACTACCAAAATGGAAGAAAACATTCCACATCCTGACTATGATTTAATATTGGAGAAAATTTCTGAAATGACAGAAGACTTCAAAACTTATTGGAAGAGGACTTCCGGTTTCCGGTCGAGCCGTACGGAGCCATCTCTAGGGAGCTCCGCTACGGCGATCGGATATTCGGCGGCTTTTCAGCCGCCCGAAGCATCGGAATCAAGGAGGGAGACCCGCGGAAGGTAGCGGAACCTCAGGCGACCCGAAAAACGTCCAATTGGGAGCAGGATCGCCGGAGGAGACGCGAACAGAGGAAGAAAACGGAGAGGCCGGCTGCGGCCGGCCCGAAGACGACACGAGGGCGGAAACAATAGAGGCGAGGGGAGAAGACCGAGGAAACAGCGAAGAAGGAGACGGGGGTGAGAGAAGACCAGAAAGAAGCAGGACGAGGGAAGAAGAGCCCTGGACTTACCCAGCTGGAGGTCGGAGGAAGCTGCGAAGCTGCCCAGCCGCAACGGAGGAGTGCCAGCAGACGCAGGGAAAGGAAGACAAACAGCGTCCGGAGGAGACAGCGAAAAACGGTGAGACAGGCGGGGGTGGAACTGGGCGCTGCGGGACGCCGAACGGAGAGTGAGGCTAGCAGCGGGAGGAAGAGGCCTTCACAGGACCCCCAGAAGAAGACCCCCCCAGGCCCCCCCAGGCCCCCAAGAAAAGTAACAGAAGCAGCAAGGAGCCGGACGGGCGGAGAGGACAGACCGGGTGGGAGGAGGCCACGAAGCGAAGGGGGAAAGAAGAGAAGGGGGAAAAACATTGCAGAGACACTGTTCCCCTTCCCCCCCCACAACGGACGGCAGGGAAGAAGAAAGCTGGAAAGCAACCCGGTGAGCAATAAGGGGAAAAGTAGAGGGGAGCAGTAAACACAGGCTGACAGAAGACAGGAGGAAGTGACCTGGGCAAGAAGGCAGAGAAAGAAGGGAAAGAAGGAGCCAGAAAAGAGCAAAGAGAAGAAACAGGCTGGCAGAGGGGAGTGAAGAGGAACCCAAGGCAAAGGTACTGAACTGGCTCCCTGAACATAGAGCTGCCAGAATACAGGCTCCTACCCTTACACTGCCTAAACCCTGAAGGCACCCCCTCCCCTTTTGGAAGGACCAGATTTCTGGATCATCACCAGACCACAACCTAGTGTTGTACTGCATCTTGAGAAAAAGGCCATCTTCAAAAACCCCAAGCCACAGATCCTCCCATCTTTGTATCACCCCTGCCAGTACAGAAAAGCTTAATTGAAAACAAGCTACACCCCCTAGTGGACTACCACTCTACTGTTAAAATACTAACTGTGAGACATGAACACTTGCTAACTTGTAACAGAAGAATTTGATCCAACCCATCCTAGCAGCTTGACGATCTTGCACAGAAACAATTCCCCCACAATTCTTTGCATCAAGGGGTGGCTTTAAGGGTGGACAGGCCAACAGGAGGAGAAGCCCAAAATGGCAGCCAAACGGACGAAACAGACCAAACTGCCAAACCCGAAGGGAGCTGCACCCTCTCCGACCCAGCTCTCCAATCTGCCAGGGAACACCCCACCCAACCACACACACCCCCATCCAAATGCATGCCCTCAGACCCAAACGCCAACCCATGACTCCGCAACAGCACGCATGATCCAAGAACTAAAAGAGACGATTGAGACACTAAATGAGACGATAGCGACGATGGTGGTAAGGATGGATGGCATGGATAGAAAATTGGCAGAAATGGGCGCGAAGACGGAGAAAGGACGCATAGAAACAGAACGGAAGACGGATGAAAGATACAAAGACATGAAGAGGATACTGGCGGACCAAGGTAGAGACCTGGAGAAAAAGTGGGAAGAACAGCGCAAAGCGACGGCCACTGACTTGGAACAAATGAAGGAGGCATTGCAAACACATTACAAAAACCTCCAAGAAACAAGGGAGAATACGGAAAAGATGATGAAGGAAGTGGAAAACCGCGTAGAGGGACAGATTGCAGAGGTGAAAAGAGAGGTTCAAGACCAGTCCACCATGATACAATTCTGGCAAATGGCATTTGCAATCAGGTTCAGAGGCAGCACACGAAACCCAGGGAAGACTGCTCAGGACCTTTGTAGAGGCCCTGGCAACATTCCTGGGCACGAGCGCCAATGAGATTGAGTGGCATGTCGAAAAAATCTACAGAGTGGGCGCCTGGAGGGAAGTGAACAAGCACCAACCAAGGGATGTGGTCATCCACTTCACAACACAGAGGTTCCGGAACCACATCTCTGCCACTTCCTATAACAAGGCATTCTACATAGAGGAGCAGGAGGTGAAGGTTCTGAAAGAGATCCCCCAGGCGATGCTGAGAGACAGAAAGGACTACAAATTCCTGATCACAGAACTGAGATCGCGTGCACTGCAATACCGGTGGGAAACCCCAACAGGAGTGTCACTTTCCTATAAAAACAAGAGACATTACTTGACCTCGGTCCAGAAAGCCAAAGACTTCCTCGAAAAGGAACTGAAGTCGGGAGGCCCTCAACCCACCGCGAGAGAAGATGCAGATAGACCACTGGTAAGCGGGAGGGATCGAGGCCAACGAGCAAGCTGCGCAGAAGCACTGATCGGGGCAGTGGCAGAGGAAATGAATGGACTACCTCGAGGGGCGAGGGCGCAGAGAGCAGAGAGCAACAAAAACAAGGAGGCAGAACAGTCTACAGAGGACAGGCTACCAGGCTTCACCACCAAACACACAGACCAGCAAGGCAAGACCTCACAAACCAATATGAGCAACAATCCGGATATCGTGGGAACGGGACCAAAGAAGACAACAGGAGAAATAACAGAAATGGTCTCGCAAGAGTATCCTGCAACAGATGATGGCAACTAATTATTTGACTTGGAATGTGAACGGACTGAACTCCCCCCAGAAAAGAAGAAAAATTCTCCACTACCTGAACCAAGGTAAAAGCGATATAATCTGCCTACAAGAAACACACATCAGAGCAGCAGACCAGAAATATCTGATCAACTACAAACTAGGCGCGCACTTTGTGGCAGCGGCGCCAAGAAAAAGAATGGGATTGTTATATACGTAAAGAAACATGTAATGGCTAAGCTAATAGAGTCCGACCCCCAAGGTAGATACCTGGCAATTGAAATAACACAAGAAGACAAGAAGATTCTAGTAATGGGCGTATATGCACCAAATCAGCAACAAGGCAAATTCTACAAAAAGCTACACAAGAAAATAACACAACTTAACTACAGATCTTACATCATCATGGGCGACTGGAACGGGGTCATAGAGACTGCTCTAGACAAAAAAAGAACTGCACCGAACCCGCAAAAACACTCCAAGTTGCCTAAATCCTTCTTCGACATGAAGGAGGACCTCGAACTGACAGACGTATGGAGGAAAAGGCACGGCAAAGAACAAGAATTCACCTTCTTCTCTGGCAGACATCAATCCTTCTCCAGAATTGACTTTATATTAACTTCTAGTGACTTGCTAACTTGTCTAAACGCGGTGAAAATCGTACCCAAGACACTGACAGATCACAACCCTGTGAGGATGGAATTAAGACATGGCCCGAAACAGAGGAGGTCCTGGAGAATCAATGAAAGCTTGTTTAGACACGAAGACAATGTGGCGGAATGCAAAAAAGCTATGAAGGAATTCTTCGACACAAATATGAACAACGGAACACGGATAGAAATGATCTGGGAAGCCAGCAAGGTGTACATGCGCGGAATCCTCATAGCCATGAATAGCAGGCACCGTCGCAAACAAGAAAAAAAAAGAAAAGAGTTAGAAAATGAGATAAGTAAAAGGGAGCGGCTACTAATAAAAAGGCCAGAGGACAAAGTCACCAAAGAAGGACTCAAGATCTTAAGAAAGCAATTTGACATGTTGATGGCTGACCAAGTTGCAAGGAATATACAATATGCAAAACATAAGACATTCTGCAAGGCCAACAAACCGGGCCGCTGGCTAGCCTACATTATAAGAAAGAAACAGAAATCCCGCATAATTGAAAAGATAGAATACAAAGGCAAGGAAGAATTCCGACAAAAAACCATCAAGAAAGCCTTCACGGAGTTCTACTCGAAACTATATGCCGAGGATAAGATACAAGACAAAGAGATAGATGAGTTCCTACAAAACGAAAAGATACAGGCGATTACCGACACACAAAGAGAAGCCCTGAATGCCTTAATCACAAAAGAGGAAATACACTCAGCGATCACACAACTGAAAGCAGGAAAATCGCCCGGGACGGATGGGATAACAGCGACCTACTACAAACACCTCCAAGAGGAGATGCTAGAACCCCTCAGAAAACTATTTGCCAACATTCAAGAAGGAGGCCAGGTCCCACCATCCTGGAAAACAGCCTACATCTCATTAATCCCAAAGTAGGGGAAAGACAACACACAGCCCGCAAACTATAGGCCCATCTCACTACTAAACACAGACTACAAAATCTTCACAAAAATTTTGGCCAATAGACTAATGACTGTACTACAAAAAACAATACACCCGGACCAAAAGGGGATTTATACAAGGACGCCAGATGAAAACCAACGTGAGACAGCTGCTGAACATAATAGAATACCTGCAAAAGCACAACCAGATACCCGCCGCTCTTATGTTTGTGGATGCAGAAAAAGCTTTCAACAGACTGCACTGGCCGTTCCTGACGAACTTGGTCCGGAAGATGAAAATGGGAGTACAGTTTCTCAACTCCATAACGGCAATTTACCAGAAACAAACAGGTCAGATCATTGTCAATGGAGACTTAACGGACTCATTTAATATAGAGAGAGGCACGAGACAGGGCTGCCCGCTGTCCCCCCTGCTATTTGTCCTAACACTGGAAATTTTACTGAACAGAATAAGAGCGGCAGAGGATGTACAGGGCATACAGATTAAAAAGCAAGAATACAAACTATGTGCCTTTGCGGATGACCTGCTGGTGACAATGTCGCAACCAGCACAGTCAGCAAGGAAATTGATGGAGATAATGGAGGACTATGGTAGGGTGTCAGGCTTCAAAGTAAATATACCAAAAACAAAGATGCTAGTCAAAAACCTAGACAACAAAGCAAGACGGAACTTGGAAAGAATAACGGGTTGTGAAATAGTCAAGAAAGTCAAATACTTAGGAGTGGAGATAGAATCAACAAATGCGAAATTATACAAGAATAACTACGAGGTCCTGTGGAATAAGATACAAGCAGACCTGGAAAGGTGGAAATCACTACGTCTGTCCCTGCTCGGCAGGATAGAGACAGTAAAGATGAATGTATTACCCAGATTTTTATTTCTCTTTCAAATGCTACCCATGCTCAAGAAGGATGCGGACTTGGACAACTGGCAGAAGGGCATCAACAGATTTATTTGGGACGACAAGAGACCGAGGGTGAAACTAAAAATCATCCAAGACGCAAGGAAGAGAGGGGGACTCAAAATGCCTAATCTAAAGCTATACTACTATGCAGCAACGTTGGTGGCGGTTAGTGACTGGATCAACATGACAAATGATAGAATTCTGAATGTTGAGGGGCATGGTCTACTATTCGGCTGGCACGCATACCTAGTATACGACAAAACGGCAGATAGGAACTTCAAGGAGAACCCACTACGAATCCCATTGTTATGGGTCTGGAAGAAATATAAGCACCTCCTACACGACAAGATTCCCATCTGGATGATCCCTGGACACGCAACAGGGGATATGAACACATCCCAAGGGCAAGAAGTGGTGCCCTACAGTGAACTTATACTGGGAGAAGAAAACGGGTTCCTCTTGAAACCTCAAGCAACGCTAGCAAACAGAGGAATAGGAAGTACCTGGCTATCATATATACAACTACAATCAAGGTGGCGTAAAGACAAGAAGAAGGGCTTCTCCCAGACCGACGAGAATCTAATTAAACAGATTAGAGAACAGGGGATTATGCACATCAAACGAGTGTACAGCATTCTGATAGAAATGGACTCTGAAACCGAGCTAGTCAAGAACTGTATGATAAAGTGGGCACAAGACTTCGGACACCCTATCGCCATGGACACGTGGGAGAAAATCTGGGTGAGGAATGTAGAATTCACGAAATCGCAACACTTAAGGGAAAACTTCTACAAGATGTTCTATAGATGGCACCTAGACCCGGAAAAAATATCACTCATCTACCCGGACTCCCAGCCCAAATGCTGGAGGTGCGGGGACGGGGAGGCTACTTACTTTCACATATGGTGGACATGCAGAAAAATCAAAGCATTCTGGAGGAAGATATGGTGGACACTCCAAACTATTTTCAAAAAGCGTATAGAATTTCTACCTCAGGCTTTTCTGTTAGGGATCACAAAGGATTTCACTACCTCAGAGACAAATTTATTTTTGAACTTAATTACAGCAGCAAGATTGTTGGTGGGACAATACTGGAAGAATCCGGAAATACCGCCTATTGAAGAATGGACTGTGAAAGTAACAAATTTGGCGGAAATGGCGAAAATATCAGCATACTTGAAAAATCGCTCCAATGAACAATTTTTGACAGACTGGAAACAGTGGATAGACTATATCCAAGAGAGACACCAATCAAACAGAATGCAGCTGGCGTTTAGCTGAGGCTCGATGGGAGGAGGGAAGAAGGGTTAACAAATCAAATGTTTACAAAAACTAACACCCAATGTTGAATGTATATGTTCTATAACTAATGCCTCTTAACATAACCTTATGACTAATGTTGTTTGCTTTAATACTGTTAAAGCGGACTGAATCTCTACCTCAGGATATGAAACTTTTACCTCAGGATCTCTGGTTAGGGACTATAAAAGATTGCACTAGTACTGGGATGAAGTCAATTCAGAAGCGCAAACGAACAATATGCAATAGACTAGATACAGTAGATAGACCATATATAAGAGACACACCAACCAAACAAAAGGTACTCGGAGTATACTTGAAGAGGGAAGGGAGGAGGGAAGAACGTTTACTAAAACAGATGTTTACAAAGATTAATACCTAATGTTGTATGCTATGTTCTAGGATGATTGTTTAGCAATAGGATCTTTGGTTTAATGTTGATCACATTAATATGGAACCAGATAAGAGAAACACCAATCAAACAAAGTGTAACAGGAGTATAGTTGAGGCTAGATGCGAGGGGTGGAAAAAGGCTTACTAATTCAGACGTTTTCAATGACTAATACTTAGTATTGTATATCAGGTGCCATGATGATTGCTGCACAATATGTTTTTATGTTCAATGTTGATTGTTTTAATAAAAGAATTTTATATATTAAAAAAATCACAGTTTAAAATAAACATTAAAAAAAACTTATTGGAAATCTAGGAGACAATCTAAAGATGCCATCTTGGCACTTCCAACTGACCCTCCAATAATGAATCAAGCCATTGAACAAGGAACAACAGAGCAATTCTGAACAGGCTTTCACACATCGAGACACATATTTTAAAGAAACAGAGATATTATGCTTACAACCCAATGATGAATCTATGCTGGGAGAAAAGGTGGTAACCACTGAGCCAACTAATTCTACACAACGTTACCTACAACGGATGGATAACTTGGATGATCAAGAACTAACTGTAACTGACTCAGTTCAAATATCAAAAATAACGAAGATTGACACTCAGATACAACTCTCCGGAAAATACAACAAAGTGGATAACTTATTCATAATTATAACACGGAATAAAAGTCAATACAATATTCGGATGATATTAGCAGGAAGAGAAGAAAATTTTGCTCAGTTTGAATTGGTTAGAAATTTTTGTAATCAAAGTTTGAGGTTTGATAATCGAAAAGTTTTATTATGGGAATTAACTTGGCATAGAAAGAAAGCTAGAGTCAGGTTTAAATGTGAGATAAAACGCTACTTGATGGGTTAAAAAGGCTTTAGAGATTTTGTCTGATTTAATAACGAAAGAAGGATGAGAATTGACTGTTATTATAGTTGATAATTATTAGGGAGTAAACTTGTTTAGGGGTTAAAAGATTTATAGACGTAGAGTATGAAATGATAGAACATGTTTTTAAAAATAGATATATATACTTTGGAATTACATTATTATTTTAAATATGATAATTATTTTGAAATAGAGAGAGAATTTCTGTCTGATTTAATAATGAATGAAGGCAGGAAATTTCTTGACATTATACTTGATAAGTATTTGAAGGTGTAAACTTCATAAAAGGGCTTAGATTGATGAAATTATAGAATATATTTTTAAAAATAGAACTGTATTTGTTGGATTTATATTGTTATTTTAAAAATGAAAAATACGTTGTAAGGGCTACATGTGATAGGGAAAAGATTAGTCTTAATGAGTGATCTAATATTAAGGATACCTGAAATCCCAATTAGATGTTTATTGAAATGTAACTGGAATATGACCATTGTAATTAGTAAAGCTTAAAACAGGATATAGATTATCATAATTGCAAGGTGATTGAGGATTTTTGTTTGATGGAACTTTATCTAAAATTGTATTAATTTTAATAAGTAATATTATTCCTTATAGAGAGGAAATTGTTTATAACTAATTTGAGCTATATGTATATGATTTTGTTCTTGAATGATTTGACACTCTGACCACCACATTGTGTCCTAAGCTTTTGTAAAAAATGGAAAAAACCAATAAAACTTTTATTTAAAAAAAGAAGAGACCAAAGGGGGCTTCTGGTTCCAGTTCGCGGCGGTGCAGTCGAGCGAAGGGAGTTGTCCCTTTGCCGATTGAGTTTCCCCTGCCGGTAGACCCCTTAGAGGGTCGAAAAGACGATCTGGAGGATCGTCTACCGTTGAGGAGGCTTCTCGGACAGTTGCAGAGGAGCGGCGGCTTCCTCTGTACACCGAGTATCTCCTTTGGGCCAACAGGGTAAAGATCGGCCAGTAAAATGGCCGATCATTTAGCTGCGCCAACCGTAAGCCATAAGATCATCTAAGCAAGCAGACCCACCGTGGAAGATTCGGTGAGACTTTTTTTTACTTCTATTTTCTTCTTTTTCCTGTGAAAAGTTTTTTTGGGGGGGGAATTATTTCCCTTTTTGTTGAAGTGGCGTTTTAAATGGGGGAAGAGAAGCTTAAGAAAAGGATGAAATCCATTTTTGTTTTAATGGCTGATTTTGTCTTTGGATACTTGGGAGCCCCAAGAAAATTCTTTAGAGAGATTTTAAGACCCTATGTATTTGGAGAATATTGTTTTCTTTTATTTTTTATGGCACCCAAAAAGACTGATTATTGGATTAACTTTGATTATTTGTCGGGGGACATTTTCTGTTGAAACTAGATATTGTTCTTGCTATTTTCTTTCTCTTGGAATTTATACAAAGGGAAAAGACTAAGAAACTTGGGAGGAGATGGATATTGATTGATTGCCTTCAAATACAGTCTCCCCCCAAAAAAGTAAATGTCTTTAAATATGATAAAAATGGAGGAAACCCGTCCAGATTTGATTTATAAATATATTTTGGATAAAATTTTAGAAAACACGGAGATAATTGCCTGCAAAAAGGAGATTTCTTTACATCGACAAAGTAAAGCACAAGGTTTAAGTGAAACTGTAGTTTCAAGAGACTTGCTCTCAGTCCACTGGGATGGAAGAAGCAAATGTACAGTTGGATTATCAATTGATACTGGGGAAAAGCTTTGATATAAATGGACAGATGATCTATAATAAGGAAATGGAGGAGTTTACTTCAGAAGGACAAACTGATTTGCAGACACCATTTGACTCTCTGATAGAGGAAAAACTATTGGAAAAAGAGCAAAATTTGATTAAAGAGGACTATACTAAAAATGATTTCAACTAAAGTTTATGCAATCTTAAAAAAGATGGGAAATGACGTTTTGGCATGAGCTTTTCAGAATGACTATAACTCTTATATTACTTCAATAAAATGGATAATGGGAGACCTTCTGTTGCTGTGTACAGCATGGCAGGAGACAATGGGAGAGCTACCAGCGGAGCTAGAGACTCGACTATGGAAACCTATTTGGAATAGAAAGAAACCCAGAATAAGATATAAATATTAAATTTGAGATGATAATCATGGATGGAAAAGGTTTTATAGCGAATCGGACTATTTTGGATTTGGTCTTTGCTAAATGGGAGGCTACTATGAAATGATTTAGAACTTAATATTGAAATATAGTAAGAATGTGTTTCTTTTTTGTGTGTTTGTTTTTTCTTTTTTGTGCTTTCTTTTTGGAACGAGATGCAATTAATAATTGGAGAATTATTGAAAAAGAATAGAAATATAGCTGAGAAATGTAAGAATTTAGTTTTGGAGCTAATGTGTTTAAATAAGAGGAATTTGGGGTCCCTGAACAGTAAAATAAATAGGTTAGTTTAAATTTAAATATTTGAAAAATTAATGAAGTCTAAAACAGGATTTTTGGGATAGATAAGGAGCTTTTGCAAATGTTTATTAATGAAATTTATATTCAGCGATATACTTAATGAAAATCTGTTAGAAATGTACTAATGAAATTACAATAATTTAAACAGATAGTGTTAGTTTTGATTTAAACATTAAATGTATATATAGCGATATATTAATGAATGAATTGGTTATAGGATTGTACTAATTTGATTATTATATGGATATTGAGTGGTTGAAAGCTTTTATTAAGGAAACTTATATTTAGATATATTAATGAATGAATTTATTTGAATCTATTTATGATATTCTACATAGATAAGAGAGGAAAATTTTAAGAAATATTGTGTGAATTGTGTATTTATAATGTTATTGTTTCTTTTGTAACCAACCACCATATCTCCACGCTGGCTCTTAAGCTTCTGTTGGTGTAAAATGGAAAACTAATAACAATTGTTTATAAAAAAAAAAGAAAGAAGAAGAGACCAAAGGGAACTCAGCCTCAGCAGCCTTGGGGGTGCTTTTTCGCCGGAAGTCTTGCTGTTCGGTAAAGGTGCCCGACGGCTAGAGCTTCCTCCCGCACCGCTGGCCTGTCAGACTTGTTCGCACGGATTGCCTATGATTCTCTATTATTCCTTTGGGGAAATATATTATGCTTTTTTTTAATATTCCCCAAACTATTTCCTTCTCTTGGGGGAGGGGGTGCTGTCTTCCTACAGGAATAAATGGATTTTGGTGGGAATTTTATTCAAAGAGTTAAGGCTGTTTATACAACACAGCAAGCAAAAATTTATTTATTTTATTTTTTTATTTTATTCGGGCTTGTATGCCGCTCCTCTCCGGAGACTCGGAGCGGCTAACAACATGTATATAAAACATCAAATTTCAATACAAGTCCAAACAAAAATATCTAAAAACAAACTAACACCCACTCATTTCACCATTCAATCCACAATCATCCTCAGGCCTGCCGGCAGAGGTAAGTTTTAAGGTTTTTACGGAAGGCCAGGAGCGTGGGAGAAACGCGGACTTCAGGAGGCAGTTGGTTCCAGAGGGCGGGCGCCACAACAGAGAAGGCCCTCCCCCTAGGGCCCGCCAGCTGACATTGTTTCGCTGACGGGACCCGGAGGAGGCCGACCCTGTGTGCTCTCACCGGTCGTAGGGAAGTATGTGGCAGAAGACGGTCCCGTAAGTATCCTGGTCCCATGCCATAAAGGGCTTTATAGGTAATAACCAACACTTTGAATTGCGCTCAGAGACCAATAGGCACCCAATGCAGCATGCGGAGAGTTGACGAAATGTGGGCACGACGGGGCAGGCCCACAACTGCTCCCGCAGCTGCATTCTGCACTAATTGTAGTCTCCAAACACTCTTCAAGGGTAGCCCCATGTAGAGAGCGTTGCAGTAGTCGATCCGCGAGGTGACATGGGCATGTGTGACTGTGAGGAGAGACTCCCGATCCAAGTAAGGGCGCAACTGGTGCACCAGGCGAACCTGGGCAAATGCCCCCCTCGCCACAGCCGACAAGTGATGATCCAATGTCATCTGTGGATCGAGGAGGACTCCCAAGTTGCGGACCTTCTCCGAGGGGACTATAGAGTCACCCCCCAGAGTAATGGAAGGACAGATTGAAATGTCCTTGGGAGGCATCACCCACAGCCACTCTGTCTTGTCAGGGTTGAGCCTTAATCTGTTAGCGCCCATCCAGACCCTCACAGCCTCCAGACACCGGCACATCACCTCAACCGCTTCACTGATATGGCCAGGAGTGGAAATGTACAGCTGAGTATCATCAGCGTACTGATGGTATCTCACTCCATGCCGGTGGATGATCTCTCCCAGTGGCTTCATGTAGATGTTAAAAAGTAGGGGGGAGAGAACCGACCGCTGAGGCACCCCACATGGGAGTAACCTAGAGGTGGACCTCTGACCCCCCACAAACATCGACTGCGACCGACCGGAGAGATAGGAGGAGAACCACCGCAACATGGTGCCCCCCACTCCCAAACCCCCCAGCCGGCGCAGAAGGATACCATGGTCGATGGTATCGAACGCCGCCGAGAGGTCAAGAAGCACCAGGACAGAGGACTGGCCTCTATCCCGGGCCCGCCAGAGATCATCCATCAGAGCGACCAAAGCAGTTTCTGTGCTGTAGCCGGGCCTGAACCCAGACTGCAGAGGGCCCAGATAATTGGCTTCCTCCAGAGACCGCTGGAGCTGGAGTGCCACCACCTTCTCAACAACCTTCCCCACAAAGGGGAGGTTGGAGACCGGACGATAGTTGGTCAGAATTGCTGGATCCAGGGAAGGCTTCTTGAGGAGGGGGCGCACGAGTGCCTCCTTTAAGGGAGCCGGAAAGGACCCCTCCCTCAAAGAAGCATTGACAATCTCCTGGATCCAGGTACGTGTCACCTCCCTGCTGGCAAAAACCAGCCAGGAGGGACACGGGTCCAACAAACAGGTGGAGGAACTCACAGCTCCAATGGCCCTGTCCACTTTATCAGGCGTAACAGCCTCAAACTCGCCCCAGATGATCGGACAAGAACATGCCCCTGTCCCCTCAACTGAATCATTATCAGTCGACTCTGCTTCACAATTGGAGTCTAGGTCAGCCCGGATCTGAGCTACTTTGTCTACGAAACAGTTGTTAAAATCCTCGGCACTACCCTGCAAGGGAGGCCCCGGACCCCTCGGGTTAAGGAGGGACCGGGTCACCCTAAACAGGGCGGCCGGGCGAGATTCCGCAGACGCGATCAAAGCAGAAAGATACGAAGATCTTGCCGCTTTAATCGCCTTCAGATAGGCTCTAATGAATGAGTTCAGTCTGGTTCGATCAGATCCGGACTTACTAATGACTTACTCATTAATAAAATTGTTATTAATGGTGATCTAACTAACTCATGTGAAATCAGAAAGGGTACAAGACAAGGATGTATGCTGTCTCCACTGCTGTTTATCCTGGTGTTGGAAGTCCTGAATAGAGATATCAGGTAAGATGGGAAAATAAAAGGTATAAATGTTAAGAAGGAAGTTTATAAATTGAGGGCCTTTGCTGATGATTTGGTGATTTTTCTGCAAGAACCAAAAAATAATATAGAACATTTGATGAGGAAACTAAATGAGTTTGGGTCCTTAGCCAGTTTTAAAATTAACAAGCAGAAAACATCAATGTTGATTAAGAATATGACTGCACAGGATGGTGATATTCTGACTTAAAAGTCTGGTTTTAGGGTTGAGAAAAAGGTGAAATATTTGGGGGTTACTTTAACAAACTCAATCACAAACTTGTTCAAAAATAATTATGTGCCTCTCTGGAATGGTATTAAAAAGATTTACTAAGATGGGACAAACTGCATTTATCATTATTGGGTAGAATTTCTGTAATCAAGATGAATGTTTTACCAAAGATGCTTTTCCTGTTTCAAACATTACCAATACTTCCAACTGACATCCCGTTTAAACAATGGCAGAGAGATATTTCAAAGTTTATATGGCAGGGGAGAAAACCAAGAATTAGATATAAATTATTGCAAGATGCTAAGGAAAGGGGGTTTGGGGTTACCTGATTTGAAACTGTACTTTGATGCTTGTTGCTTGGCTTGACTAAAAAAATGGGTGAACCTTCAAAATAAGAGGTTATTGGACCTAGAAGACCATGAATTAAGGTTTGGTTGGCATGGTTATTTGTAGTATGATAAAGTTAATGTAGATTTTAATAATCATTTTATTAGGCGTGCCATTTTGAGAGTGTCAGAGCCCCTCAATTGTATTTGCCTTTAATCCTTCCTTTTTCCCCTCTCTTGCTTCTGCCTATGTATTTTTGGGGCTTGCCATACTATTGGGGGAGGGTGCCTGCAGGAGGAATATTATCTGCTTAGTTCTACTCTGGGCGAGATGCCCTCCCTCTGGGTGAGAGGAATGTGACCTGAAAACATCTGCCTTATCTCCAGACAACGGAGCCTGGGACCATTGAGAAACGAAACCAGGAGAGACCTTGAGAAGCCCGCTAAATCTCCGGCTTCTCATAACACTGTGGCACCTGTGGATTGGCAGGATTTCAACCGGACAGTTGGACACTGGGGGGAGGAGTTGTGAATTGCTTTTGATGTAATCCTTTACGCGCCAAATCTCAGACCTTGCTTTGCTCTCTTGCCATCACTAACTCTCAATAAAAAGTTCCTTTTGAGACAATGCCTGTTTCAAGAGTTCTGCTTTCTTGGGAGATCTAGTTGAGGTAGGTCCTTACATAAAGCAAGGTCTGCAGTAGTGCCCAACCCAGAGAGGCATCTGCCCTACTGAGGGGGGCCGTGCATGGCAGCGAAACAGGAGAAATTTTAACCAAAGATTGCAGTGAAGCAGCCATTCTGATTTATCCTGGAGAGGGCACCTCCGCTTGGCTGGAGGAAGCAGATGCCGTAAAAGACTCCTTGAGACTGAGATGGTCGCTCAGGGTCGGAAGGAAAGAGGATAGAGAGGAAAGGTCCCAGAAAGTAACCCTCACCAGATGAGGGGGAAAAAGAACTCACAAGAAAGACGATGGGGATCCCCAGCAGCTAGGTTTCTTCTTGGCTCACGTCCTCACCTACGTGCAAGTGTATGGAAGGTATCTGCCCAACAATGCCGCCAAAATCCGGGTCGTCACCTTAGCTCTGGAAGGAACCGCGGCCAGGTGGATAGTGACTCTGTACAACTGCAATGCTCCCAAACTCCAAAACTTTAACCATTTCATGATCACACTGAGACGCCGTTTCGAAGACCGCCTAGCCGATCGAAAAGCCAGGGATCGTATCAAGACCATAAAGCAGGGCTTCCGGTTCCAGATCGCGGCCCCAGCGGACGCACGAGATCTCTCTCTCCGCCATCCGGTTTTCCTTCTTTGGAAGACCCTGGAAAGGGTCAAAAGTCTCCCTAGAGGGGCGACCACTGTTGGGGAGAACCCTCGCTAGATCGCGGAGGGGCGACAGCTCCTCTGTTTGATCCAAGGCAGCTCCTCAGGACCAAAGAAAAGTCGCACCAGCCGAAAGCCAAAATTACAGCTAAGCACAATGAAGCACCGTGAAGGATTTGGGTGAGACCCTTTCTTACCTCTCTGTTACCCTAACTACCTTCCTGTGAAAGCCTCCTGAAACTTCTCCCCTGCTCTTAATACAGCGGCGTTTGCCTACTTTGGGAATTTAAGTTTTGAAAAGAAAAGAATAATTAATCTCAACAACTAAGTAACTGGATTTTTATTTTTTTGATACTTTGGGGTCCCAAAAAGTTCCTATTATAGAGACATATCATTTTATCTACCTATTAACTTTGAAAAATATATTTTTTTCTTTTTTTCTAACTGGATAAAAATTTAATGAGTGTCTGGAAAAAGAACTCTTAGCCTGTGGGGACATCTTGTGGTGAAGCCTGGTACAGCAACTGAATATTTCTGCCTGTGAGGCCTGTTGACTCCCTTGATTTGCCCTTGACATTATCTAAAGAAGATAAGAGTTGGAAACAGCTGGTTGGTGGAAACAACTTCTAGAAGCTGTGGAGGTGGATACTGGCTGACTTTTATAAGCTTAGCCTCCACTAAAAGACTATCTCTAATCACTATAGAAATGGAGGAATCTTACTCACAACTTAACTATAAACTTATACTTGAAAAAATCCTTGAAGCTACTGAGCTAATGAACTCCAGAGTGAAAGTCAAAGATGTTACCCCAAAACTACAAATTGAATTCCAGACTCCAACTGATCAACTTATAAGCGAAAAAACAACAGAAGAGGAACAAATTAATAATGATGATGATGGTAATAATAATAGACCTTGAGAAGCCCGCTAAATCTCCAGCTTCACATAACACTGTGGCACCTGTGGATTGGCAGGATTTCAACCGGACAGTTGGACACTGGGGGGAGGAGTTGTGAATTGCCTTTTTGATGTAATCCTTTACGTGCCAAATCTCAGACCTTGCTTTGCTCTCTTGCCATCACTAACTTTCAATAAAAAGTTCCTTTTGAGACAATGCCTGTTTCAAGAGTTCTGCTTTCTTGGGAGATCTAGTTGAGACAGGTCTTTACATAGCGTTTGGAATAAATACAAAAGAAGGTTCTCTACAAAGGTGCCACTTTGGGTTTCCCCACAAGAAGCCATTTTTAGAAAAGAGATGGCGATGAGGCCGAATTCGTGGACCTATCGTAAAATACTATCTTTTAACTTGGGCAAGCCTACCCTCAAATCTAGAGAGGAACTAGAATCACAAGGACATGTCTGCCGTTGGTTCACATACATGCAATTGAAAGAAAGATTTCAACTAGATACAAAGAATCATAGGTTTAGCTTTGTTAAAAATGAATTAGAAATCCTACTATGTGGTAGCGATGAACATATTATTGCTTAAGTTTATAAAAGGTTATTGAAGTTAAATCTGGAAAATGAACAAGTAAAACATTGTATGATTCAGTGGGCAAGGAATTTTGGGTATAATACAACGCTTGAACAATGGGAGAATATGTGGAATAAAGGATTAAAATTTACATTAAACTATAATTTAGAAGAAAATTTCTATAAGATGATGTACCATTGGTATTTAACACCAAATAAGTTATCAAAAATGTATAAAGACATTTCAAATGAATGTTGGAAACATAAATGTAAAGAGGGGACCTTCTACCACGTATGGTGGATGTGTAATAAAGCAAGAAAATATTGGAGCAGGATTCATATGTTAACACAGAAAATTCTTAAAGTGAATATAGAAAGAAAACCAGAGACTTTGGTTTTGAGGCTAATTGACAAAGATCTGGAAAAATAATATGGAACCTTGATGTTATATATGTTGACAGCAGCAAGAGTACTCTATGCTCAGAAGTGGAAGACTACAAGATTCCCACAATGGAGGAATGGTTGCAAAAACTGATGGAGATAGCAGAGATGGCTAAATTGACCGTACTGATTAAAGAAAAGAACACAAATACTTTTATTGGTACGTGGAAACCACTTCTGGACTTTGTGCTTGAGGTGGAAAAAAATGAAACTTTTATTTTGGGTTTTACCGATTAGATAGATTTGATATGATCAAAATGGCTAGTTTATGTTATTTTGTAAAAGTAAAAAGTTGAGGTATGATGTTGAAATTCTATTTTACTGCACCAAAGGAAGGTGGAAGCCAATGCCTTTGTTTTCCTTTTGTCTTGGTTTATGTTTTAATAAAAGAAAAAAAGACAATAATAATCAATAACAATCAGTAATGATTAAGTTTGATAATTCCACAATTAGTATATTAATTAATAATATATTTCTTTGATGGGGCGTTGTCTTACCTGAACGCCTTTTCTCAGCATGATGATGTAGAATCCACCGGTGGGTAATTATAGCCTTCCTGCTCAGCTAGACTAAGTCAGAACTTTAGCCATGCCTCCTTCAGGGAGTGTCCTCCAGTTTTGACGAGGCGAAGCTTCCATGATGAAGTCTGACTCAATGGCTCCAAAACAAAAAACAAAGACACCTGCCTAGACTGTTAGAGGAGGGTGTGGATTCTACATCATCATGCTGAGAAAAGGCGTTCAGGTAAGACAACGCCCCTTCTCCAGCATGATTGGATGTAGAATCCACCGGTGGGACATACCAAAGCCCAACATGCCCCTACGGGTGGGAGTCTAGGCTAGTGTCTCCCGAGAAGAAACGACTTGCTGCAGCACTCTCCTGCCAAACGAGGCATCTGCTGCGGCAAATCTGTCAATTTTATAATGTTTAACAAAGGAAGAGGGGGAAGACCAGGTCGCCGCCCTACAAATCTCCTCCACGGAGGCCTGAGTGACCCAGGCTGCAGAAGTGGCAGCACTCCGTGTGGAGTGGGCCGTAATGTTCGAGGGTACCGGGAGTGATAATGAGACATAAGCTTTAGCGATACAGGCCCTGATCCACCTGCCAATGGTCGACGAAGAAACCTTCTGACCCATGGACGATGGCTGAAAGGAAACAAATAGCGCCTCCGATTTACGGAAAGCCAAAGTCCTTTTGACATAATGGAGCAGGGCCCTGCGAACGTCCAATGTATGCCATCGTCTCTCCAGACGATGGGAAGGACGCGGACAAAAGTTGGGGAGGACGAGGTCCTGCGATCTGTGGAACCAAGAGTTAACCTTTGGCACAAAGGAGGGATCCAAACGTAGGATGACCTTATCCTCAGAAAAAGTACATAAGTCCTTGTGAACTGAAAGAGCGTCTAACTCCGAAATTCTCCTAGCTGAAGTAATAGCCACGAGAAAGGCTACCTTCAGGGAAAGGTAGCGAAGCGAACAAGAACCCAGGGGTTCGAATGGCAGCGAAGTCAATGCCTGCAGGACTTTGGGCAGGTCCCAGGACGGGAAGCGATGGACTACAGGTGGCCTTACCGTAACAGCCCCCTTCAAAAAGGCACTCACGGCTGGATGTTGTGACAAGGGAGCAAGATTATCACAGGAAAGGACCGTTTGCAAGGCCGCCACCTGTCTGCGGATGGTGTTGAGCGCCAGACCTTTATTCATGCCCTCCAAGAGGTACTCCAGGTTGTTAGGGATAATGACAGAAAGGGGTGCTAGTTTGTGCTTGCTGCACCAGGTGGAGAAGTTCCTCCACGTAGCGTCATATATCCGATTAGTGGAAGGACGTCTTGAAGACTGGATGATCGAAATAACCCCTTCCGAATAGGATTGTCTAATTAGACCCTCCCGCTCAAGTGCCAAGTGGCTAGCTGGAGCCACTGAGGGTCCGGATGTTGAAGGTTCCCCTGACTGAGAGACACTCGGTGCGGGGGGATCTTCCACACTGGCAAGAGCGATAGGTCTACAAGGTCTGGAAACCACTGGTGCCGTGGCCAATGCGGAGCAATTAATATCATCTCCGCCCCTTCCAGTAATAGTTTGCGGATTGTTGCTTGCAGCAATGGGAGTGGAGGGAAGGCATAAAGCAGCCCTTGCGGCCATTTGCACCTTAGAGCATCCGTTCCCTCTGCTCCCCTTGTTGGAAACCTGGAAAAGAACCGGGGAAGCTGGGCGTTTGCCGGAGACGCGAAGAGATCCAGGTGAGGGTGGCCGAACCTGTCCGAGATTTCCTCGAACAGAGCCGGATCCAGCCTCCACTCTGAGTGATCCACTGTGACTCTGCTGAGCGAATCCGCTTGGCGATTTGCTTCCCCTGAAATATGTTCCGCCTTGATGGAACCTAGGAATGACTCCGCCCACAGACCCAGATCTCGGGCCTCCTGCATGAGTGCTGCCGATCTGGTCCCTCCCTGTTTGTTCACGTGGGCCTTGGCTGCCATGTTGTCCGTTAGCACCAGGACGTGATGACCCGCCAGAAGAGAAGAGAAGCAAAGGAGGGCCAAGTGTATGGCCCTGAGCTCAAGCCAATTTATATTGTGTTTTAAGTCCTGTTTTGACCACCTGCCCTGTGCGAGATGTGTTTGGAAATGAGCCCCCCAGCCGAACTGGCTGGCGTCCGTGGTCACCGTGATTCAGGATGGTTCTCTGAAGAGTGTCCCTTTGGACATTGCTGACGAGGCCCACCACAGGAGAGATAACAGGGTGTGCTGAGGGACCCTGACCTTTCTTGAGGACGCGCTGAGGTTCTGCCTTTGGAAGGGAAGAAGGAACCATTGTAGACTTCTGGAGTGAAGTGGAGGATAAGAAATTTGAATTTTCCCTTCGTCGGGCACACCAATCCTCAGCTTGGTCAATTAGAGCCGCCACTTCGGTCTCTTTCTTCACAAGGGCCTCTATTATGTGGCTCCGAGAGCTCCAATCGAGTGTTCCACCCGAACAGGTACGCATGCACCAAACACTGACAAAGTTACTCACTGCAGCAGAGTACATCGCTGACTCTTCCTTATACGCCACAAGGTACTCAGCCAGATCAATTGCAGCAACCGTGGCCTCACGGAGGCTTCTCTGGCAAAAACAGTGGAGGACAGACTTAAAGTCTAAGTGGCGCCTGTCCACCTCCAAGTACACAGGTTCAAAATTGTTTGGTCCCATTCTCGAGCCACACATCATTGAGCGTAAGGACAAGCGAAAAATTCTAGCTCACCCTTCCAAGAAGTCTGATAGACGGCCACAGCAGGAGTTCCGCAGACAAGGGTTTCGCCCGTGCGGCTCCTGGGAATGGAGGCAGCCCTTTCGTGGCGGGCAGTCCTGGGATTGGTCCAGAGGCTCGCGACCCTTCCCCCCCAGGCAGGATCGCAACCAGGACCGCCCGAACACAGCCAGGGGCCAATTCCAATCGAAGCGGCCCTTCAGGGGTGCTGGAGGTCGCCCGGACAGGCGGACTAAGTGACGCCAGAGACAGCGCTCCCATTGGAGGTCGCCTGGCGTGGTTCAGCGACGTGTGGCAAGTAACAACTACCGACTCTTGGGTGAGGGACACCATAAGAAAAGGACTAGCCATAGAATTTTACTCCCCTCCTCCAAGTCGCTTCATAAAATGCCCAGTCTCACGCAACCCAGCCAAAGCAAGGCTGCTAACATTGGCAATAGACCACCTAATAGAAATCGAGGCAATAGAACCGGTGCCACAAGAACAGGAAAAGCAGGGGTTTTACTCTACTAGTACAGGCGCGACCGCCATTTTGGGGGCAGGTTTGGAGGCCAACTGGCAGGCGCGGCTGCCATTTTAAGAGGTGCGGCCGCCTTTTACAAGAGGCGCGGCCGCCATTTTGTCCTTGGGTGTGGCCAGACATTCACGGAGGCCGGTCGAAGGCCCAGTTGCAACAGTACGCGCGCCTGGTTTTCCGTCGCAGTGCCTGCTGAGTCAGGCCTTACCGGGGGGAGAGAGCAAAAGGATCGCTCTTCTAAAGTGTGAAATTCTTTCACTTGTGTTTGAAGGGTGTTTTATTGCCAGTATTTAAGAGTATAGAACTTTAGCTGGTGTGCCTTTACAGCAACTCACCTGTGCATAGGGGACTTTCATACCACCTGTTGCGATCAGTTGTGACCTTTAGTCACTTGGCCTTGCAGGCAAATGTAGAGATTTGTCTGACTGTGACTGCCATTGCACCAGTGCAGAACAAGGGTCGGTTTCCCATCTCTGCCAGTAGGATCTGCGTCCTTGGGTTCTCCCCCCACCGTCTGGGTACCTTTACCGGATTATCCAGACAGCATGGCAGACAGTGCATCGCCCCAGGCATACCAAGGCTCAGGCACCCCCCCCACATCACAAAAGTGCAGATCTGTTGATTTGGAAGCGGGGGGGGGGCAATAAGAAAGCTAAAACTAAGTGTCCCCTGGAATGGCGGAAGTGGAAAAGAGAGAAATTAAGGGATCGTCCACCGACGGCACCTCCAAGAGATGCAAAGGAGGATGAAACATTAAACAATTTTTCTCCGTATTGTTGGGAGAGGGAACAGTTGCTAAAAACGCCCACTGTGTCTGCACCGTGGAGTGAAAAACCTTTGGGCAAGGAATCTGTTTCTCCTCTGCCACCTGAGTGGTAAAAAGAGGATTTGATTCATCCTCCTCGTCTGAAGTGGCGGGTTTATCCACCTTGGCCGAGGAAAGATTGACCGTAGCACAGGCCTTAAGGAGGAGGGAACGGAATAAGGAGGGGTCGAATAACCCTGAGGTGGATGCCTGTTCTGGGGCTGCTTCCTCATACTCCGACATTGGGATGTCAGTCATCTCCAGGTCCACGGATCCCTCCTCTGCTACCTGCGAAGAAGTCTCTGAGATGCCAGAAGCCTGGGTTGCGGCCCGTCCCGTGCGGGGAGGGAGCACAGATGGAGGCAAGGGACTTTGAGGAGGAGGATGACCCCTAGAGGAAGACATGAACTGGTCAAATGCCTGCTGCATAAATGAGTGGAATTGTTGTGACCACTGACTATGCTGATCCCTAGAGCTGTCCCCTGCCTCAGCGTGAGTGGCTGCAGAACCTGGGTGTTCGGGTGAGGATGAAATTGAACGAGGGGAACCAATCTGCTCAGTTTCCCCCGGAGGAGACCATGCCCTAGGTCGTTGCCCAGATTCCAATTGCGGCTCAAATGGAATAGGAGTGTCCAATGGGGCGGGGGAAACCACTTCAGCCCCACTGGCCCTGAGCCTCTGGGCCTTGGAGAACTCCCTCACCAGCGCCTGGTGCCTCCTCGTGGCCTCTCACTCGGCTGCCTTCGACGGCTCCTTTGTAACCAGGTGCTTAGTTTTAGCTTTCTTATTGCCCCCCCCGCTTCCAAATCAACAGATCTGCGCTTTTGTGATGTGGGGGGGGGGTGCCTGAGCCTTGGTATGCCTGGGGCGATGCACTGTCTGCCATGCTGTCTGGATAATCCGGTAAAGGTACCCAGACGGTGGGGGGAGAACCCAAGGACGCAGATCCTACTGGCAGAGATGGGAAACCGACCCTTGTTCTGCACTGGTGCAATGGCAATCACAGTCAGACAAATCTCTACATTTGCCTGCAAGGCCAAGTGACTAAAGGTCACAACTGATCGCAACAGGTGGTATGAAAGTCCCCTATGCACAGGTGAGTTGCTGTAAAGGCACACCAGCTAAAGTTCTATACTCTTAAATACTGGCAATAAAACACCCTTCAAACACAAGTGAAAGAATTTCACACTTTAGAAGAGCGATCCTTTTGCTCTCTCCCCCCGGTAAGGCCTGACTCAGCAGGCACTGCGACGGAAAACCAGGCGCACGTACTGTTGCAACTGGGCCTTCGACCGGCCTCCGTGAATGTCTGGCCACACCCAAGGACAAAATGGCAGCCGCGCCTCTTGTAAAAGGCGGCCGCACCTCTTAAAATGGCAGCCGTGCCTGCCAGTTGGCCTCCAAACCTGCCCCCAAAATGGCGGTCGCGCCTGTACTAAAAAATGGCGGCCGCGACTCACACGCGGCCAACAGCGGCCGCAATCTCCGATGCCTTCCAGCGGCAGAAAAACCAGGCGGGGAACAGTTACAGGACCCACCACCCCTTACAGGGCAACCGGGGCCGCTTTCCCCCACTCCGAAAGGCACTTGCTTTTCGTTGTAGCAGCAGCGCTGCTATCCGGAACGCCTGCTTCGTTCGTCTGACTAAAAGGCAAAGTGAAAACCTCCCCAGGGACGCTCCTTTAAGGGAGCGGTTTCGCTGATTCTTTCTCGGGCGGCAGCTGGCAAGCGAGGGAAAGATTCCCTCAATACCCCTGCGGCCCGAGCCTCTCAGGCACTTGGGCCCAAAGGCTTTCACCAACGGCAGCCAATCGTTCTAGTTAATTTAAATCAATTTGAAACTATCAGTCCGAATTGAAATCCAATTGTAAATTTAGAGCTGTAAAAGTGAATAAATTAAAATAAACTAAAATAAAGGTTGCTAAAGTACAATTCCTGACTAGGCCTAACTAGCTAAGGAGCCTCCAAATTTTGCTGCTGCTGAGCTATAGACTAAGTCAAAACTGGAGGACACTCCCTGAAGGAGGCGTGGCTAAAGTTCTGACTTAGTCTAGCTGAGCAGGAAGGCAATAATTACCCACCAGTGGATTCTACATCCAATCATGCTGGAGAACTTCCCTTCTCCCGTTTATATTCTCCTTCTTCAACCTTAAACAAAATGTAATTATATTTTCAATATATAAATGGTTAAATATAAACATATTTTTATATTTATACAAATAATAATAATCTTTATGTATAGCATTTTTTAAACTTATATTATTCTTATAACCATCATCTCATTAATTCACCATGCATCCTATTTTCGTAATTTTTGTTTAAGCTTAATTTCCCTTATATTCAATCCAATTCTTATCAGTCATAATTTCTTCATATGTTAGTCATCTAAATGTCCAAATTTTCCCTATCGTGCATTATAGAAATCCTGTACTTATTATCGATCTTATAGTACCTAGGTATAACATCCTTTTAAAACAGTTTATATTTCACTTATATTAATAAAAGTTACATCAACCCACTATTTTTACATTTCATATATTGTAGAACATACTATATTACTTAAATCCCTTATCCCTCTTGTTATAGGGCCCCTTTATGTTCAAGGTTCTCTATTCTTTTAACCATGTTCAAGCAAGTGTTTGTTCATGTAATAGTCCATCTGGTAGGGCGAGTGAAATCTCTTGCATCTGTCTCTGTCTTCTTTTGCCGATTAATGTTCCAAGTTGATATAATCCGCTTACCCGGCAGTTCCCGTATTTTTGCAAATGTTGGGAATACAAAAGATGAAGTAAGATGTATACTTTCTGTCTCCCAAACTCTGATAGTTCTCCTAAAAATTCTATAGTCCATTCCATTTTTATTGTTGTATCAGAATCTTGTAGATTTTTTCCTGTTTGTATTAGATTGCAATTATTTTCATTTGTTGTTTCATCAATGTGGTCATATTCTTCTAATTTGTGATCGGTTATCTGATTTGTTTGTTCATTCATCGTTATTTCCTGGATGTTTTTAATTGTAGATTTAAACTAGACATATCCTTATTTAAATCATCAAAGTTGTTCTGAATTTCCTTGTGGTTTGAATCTATTGTCATTTGTATTTGTCCTAACATTGCATTTATTTCCTCCTGGAAAGTATTTGTCTTGCCTTGAAATATTACTTCTGGAAGTCTTTGATTTTCCAGGATAAATCCTTCAGGAGAAAATATTGAATGTGGCGCCCTATAATTTTTTGATACGTATACAATATCCACGTTGTCTCCCCCCTTCAAATAATCTTTCGTCAATTATCAGTCAGTTCAAAATTACAGTTCAGTATGTTAAGCCACTTTAAATCCTTCCTGTAGATTCTCCTTTAAAAGATTAGCCAAGAGCCGAGGTTTTTCTTTTCCATAAACAGTTCTTAAATTTAAACAACAGTCCAGGTGTTTTTTTTCTTTCAGACACTTTTTAATCTTATAGCTGGCCTAGCTCTTCCTTTGTTCCCAGCTGTCTTCAAGGTTATTTGCAATTCAAAGGAAATTATTCTTTATCTCTGAGCATTCTGCCAGTTTCTGAGTCCTTATTGTTAGTGTTCTATGCTCTGATTCTCCACTAGGTGTCAGCAGTTATTTCTTTTTTCAGTTTTTTTTCAATCAGAAGGTTATTTTTTGTTACGTATTTTTTATAATTCCATCAAAGCACTTTAGGGTATAATCTTGACAGTTCTTTAGTTCCTAAATTTATCCAGACTGTAGTATTTTAAATTACATTTTAGTATATCGCTTTCCTCCTTAATATTAATTCGCCGCTTCTGTCTATATGGGAATGGGGATATGTTTTGTATATGTTGTAAGCCGCTCCGAGTCTCCGGAGAGGAGCGGCATACAAGTTGAATTAATAAATAAATAGACCCCTCCCTTCCCTTCCGGAGGTCTTCTTGCTTTGGGGATCTTTCTCAAGGATTCAATTAGTAGATAGAAGAAAGAAGATCAATACTCTCACCAATTCCAAGCACGCTGTTCACCGATGTTCGGGTTCGTGCTCTTGGACTTCGGCTGCAAGTAGCTTGGGCTAGACGCTGATCTCCCGCTAGCCTTTCTCCTGTCGGGTCAGAGGGCTTCCCCCAGATCAAAAAAAGCAACCACCATCGGTTCGTGATCAATGGAGAACCCCTCCTTCACAGTCACCTCTTCAAGGAGACTTCGGACCCATCTAGGGTCCCCCTGGCATGATGAAACCAGCCGTGGGGAGCGGAGCTTTGCTCTCCCGCGACCATGCGCTACGGGTGCAAAACCAGAAGTCCTTCTCTTCCCTTTCCCCTTCCCTATCTTTCCTATTTACTTTTGTATTTTTATTGTATTGTATACTATAAACTAATAAAACTTATAATAAAAGAAATCTAATTGGATTCTATTAATAGAATGCTGAAGTAACAGTAGCACTGTGGGAAGAAAATGCCCCTGCGGTTCACTTTTTCCAGCTGGGAGAGCACGATCAGGCCAATGTAATGAAGAGCCAGGAGACGAGCATATTGGAAAGGAGGTTTGTTTATTTTGGAAGCCAATGCCACTGGTAACACAGCAATGGATTCCAGGTCAGCTGGCAAATTGGTTTATTGAATACATGAGTTTTTATACAGTTTTACAGCGTTCTGTAATCTGGAGACTTAGTAGTAGTAGTAGTAGTAATAGTAGTAGTAGTAGTAGTAATAATAATAATAATAATAATTAATAGTAATAAAGTTGGAAGGGACCTTGAAGGTCAGCAAGCCCAACCCCCTGCTCAGGCAGGTAACCCTATACCATTTCGGACAAATGGCTGTCCAGTTTCTTCTTAAAAACTTCCAGTGTTGGAGCATTCACCGCTTCTGGAGGCAGGTTGTTCCACTGGTTAATTGTTCTAACTGTCAGGAAGTTTCTCCTTAGTTCTAGGTTGCTTCTCTCCTTGATTAGTTTCAATCCGTTGCTTCTTGTCCTGCCTTCAGGCGCCTTGGAAAATAGCTTGACTCCCTCTTCTCTGTGGAAACCCCTGAGATATTGGAACACTGATATCATGTCCCCCCTCGTCCTTCTCTTCATTAAACTAGACATACCCAATTCCAGCAACCTTTCCTTATATGTTTTAACCTCTAGTCCCCTAATCATCCTTGTTGCTCTTCTCTGTACTCTTTCTAGTGTCTCAACATCTTTTTTACATCGTGGTGACCAAAACTGGATGCAGTATTCCAAGTGTGGCCTTACCAAGACATTGTAGAGTGGTGTTAATACTTCGCATGATCTTGATTCTATCCCTCTGTTAATGCAGCCTAGCACTGTGTTGGCTTTTTTGGCAGCTGCAGCACACTGCTGGCTCATATCTAAGTGATTGTACACTAGGACTCTGAGATCCCTCTCACAGTTGCTACTATTGAGCAAGGTACCCCCTATACTATACTGTACATTTGGTTTTTCTTGCCTAAATGTAGAATCTTACTTTTTTCACCATTGAATTTCATTTTGTTAGATAGCGCCCAGTGTTCAAGTATGTCCAGATCCTCCTGTATCTTAAGCCTGTCTTCTGGAGTGTTGGCTATTCCTGCCAGCTTGGTGTCGTCTGCAAATTTGGTGAGTTCCCCATCTATCCCCTCATCCAAATCATTGATGAAGATGTTGAAGAGCACTGGACCCAGAACAGAGCCCTGGGGCACCCCACTACACACTTCCCTCCATGTGGATGTGGTTCCATTGAGGACCACCTGCTGAGTACGGCCGGTCAGCCAGCTACGGATCCATCTGGTGGTGATGCTGTCTAACCCGCATTTTTCTATCTTATCAAGTAGTAGGTTGTGATCTACTTTGTCAAATGCCTTACTGAAGTCCAAGTAAATTATATCCACAGCATTCCTCTGGTCCACTAATTTTGTCACTTGGTCAAAGAATGCAATAAGGTTTCTCTGGCATGATCTGTTTTTGAGAAACCCGTGTTGGCTTTTTGTAATGACTTGGTTTGCCTGTAGGTGTTCGCTGATTCGTTCTTTGATTATCTTTTCCAGAATCTTCCCAGGTATTGAGGTCAGGCTGATAGGTCTGTAATTTCCTGGATCCATTTTTTCCCCTTTTTTGAAGATGGGAACTACATCAGCTCTTTTCCAGTCCTCCGGTAGTTCCCCAGTGCTCCAGGATTTTTAAAAAATACAGTTCAGTGGTTCTGAATAGCTCGGGCTATTTCCTGATATTCTGACTTAGTTATGTGTCCCTCTTTCCACTTTCTATACTTGTCCTTTTTATCTTTCAATTGATCAGAGAGTTCTTTGTGCAGCCATGCTGGTTTCTTTTGAGAGCTGTTGTTTTTCCTCTTCGTTGGTATTGTGCTAGACTGGGCTTTTATTATCTCACTTTTCAAAATTTCCCAAGCATCTTGAGTTGTTTTCCCTTGGAGGATTCTCATCCATGGAATCCTTCCCAAACCCTAAGTTTATTGAAATTAGCTCTCTTGGAAGTCCAAGACTCAAGTTTGACTGTGTTCTAGTGCTTGTGCTTCCATAATGTTGAATTCCAATATTGCATGATCACTTCCTCCCAAGATTCCTATGGCTTCAACACCTTCTATCATTTCATCTCTGTTAGTGAGAATTAGATCCAAAATGGCTAATACCCTAGTTCCCTTCTCTACTTTTTGGGAGACAAAGTTGTCTGCTAGGTTTGTCAGGAATCTGTTTGATCTTCCACTTGGTGCAGAGTTTGTCTCCCAGTTGATGTCAGGGTAGTTAAAGTCCCCCATTACTATTGTGATGTGTTTCCTATATACCTTAGTTAGCTGACTAGCAAAAAGTTCATCTATTTCCTATGTTTGGTTGGGTGGCCTATAGTATACACCTATGGCAATGTCATTTCCCCACCTTTTATATTGACCCAAATGCATTCAAGATAGTTTTCGTCATTGCTGTGCTCTATTTCTGTAGAAATGTAGTTATTTCTTATATAGAGAGCAACTCCATCTCCTCTTTTATTTGGTCTGTCTTTTAAATAATTTAAATCCCTCTAGCTGTGTGTTCCATTTGTGGGTTTCATCCCACCATGTTTCCGTAATGGCAACAATATCGTATCTGCCCTCATTAACCTGAATTTCTAGTTCACCCTGTTTGCTGTTCATACTCTGTGCATTGGTGTATAGACATTTGAGTCCTTTATGACCGGCCCTGTGTTTACTTTCTACATAACCTGTGTGGTGCCTGAGTTCCCCTATTTTCTTACCACCTGTTTGGTTAGTGCACTTTGTGTGGCACTCGCTATTAAGAGCTTGATTTTGCTTGACAGCAAGGTTGACATTCTTGTCCACACACACATCTATGTTACATGCACTGATAGCCCTATAATTTTTAGATTTCCGGGGACAGGGATGTTCTGTATCAATTAGCTCACTGTCCCCACTGTTTAGTTTAAATATTACTCTAGAAAATCTGTGAATGTATACCTGAGTAACTCAGTCCCTTTCTTTGATAGATGCAAACCATCTCTTTTGTACATTTTTTCATTGGACCAGCTACAGACATTGTGACTAATATATCCAAAGCCTTCCCCTTTACTCCACTCCTTTAGCCATATATTGAATTGTGCTATACGCTGGCCTTTTCCATTTTGCTCCTTATGCACTGGTAGAACCTCTGAAAAAATAAGCCTACAGCCTATTCTGCTAAGTTCCTGCCCCAGGCTCTGGAAATCATTCTGCACAGAGAGTACATCTTTTTGAGACAGATCGTTAGTGCCAAGATGTACAATAGCCTCCACATCACAGTCCTTGCTGGCATTCTTGATTATTTTACAAATACGCTTCTTGTCCCTACTGGCAGTAGCACCTGGAAGACACCTGACCTCTTTCGAAACCGCTGTGTCCTTTCCTAAATTTACATCCCTTATAATTGAATCACCAACCAGAAGGTGGCTTCTCTTTTTGGGTGCCTTTCTGTTCTTGCATGACTGATGTGTAATACTTGATTCGCACTTCTCCCTGTCCAAAAAAAGTTCTTCATCTCGGACCAAGATCTGCTGCTTATTTGAGTTATCATCACAAATACCTTTACCTGTTTCCTTAATGTCCCTATTAAGGTCAGCAAGGGCACTGTATCTGTTGTGCAGAGACACCGAAAGATTTGTGTTTGTGGTTCACAGCTCTCACCCTGCCAGATCCCACAGTTGTCCACACTGCCCTTCTCCTGCAGGACCTTTGTGGTAGAGGGGGCTGATAGCGCAGAGGCTCAATGGAGTAGAAGGGCTGAACCAGACACCTAGTTTCTGCCTGAAGAGCAGAGATTACAGACCCTAGATAAATAATCTGTGCTTGTAGACTAGTGATTTGTTTACAGATCAGACAGTTTCCAAGATTGAAAAGGGTACTGCGAAAGACAGCTGCAAAACAAGTGTTGCACTGAACCATGCCAGACATTCCTAGATACAAGGAATCTCAGATGCACTTGCCCTGACTGTACCGCTGCTGACAGCTTCGAGTGGAGGAAAAAAACCCCGGAGATGGTGTTACTTTTTACCTTTTTTACCTTTTACTGCTTGTGCAATTTTCTTTGGCTTTTCTATGTCTTAAAAGACTTTTGTTATAAACGGGGCTTTTTCCAGGGGGGTGCGTTTTCATCCTACAGCACAATCATGATTTCACTTAGTGACCTTAACAACCAAGTTGCCAGTCCCAATTGTGGTCATTACTTCTGTTGGGAAGTTCAGTGCTCAAGTTGTCCAGGAAAGGCACCTATTAGCTACTACAGTTGCCTCTGATTATCTTGCTGACAAGAATGAAGATTTTATTTTCATTTTTTTCTAATCCGTTTTTGGACTAGGGCAAAATGGTGAATAAAAAACGTAACTTAAATGTTAGAATATCTGAATCAGACAGTGATGGAGGGATTTTCCAAGGACGCGACTGGGAAAGACCGACGAGGTTGGCGAACCAAGGTCTCCGCGGCCAGTAAGGGGCTACCAGGAGGACCTCTGCCCTCTCCTGTAGGAGCTTGCGGATGACCGCTGGGAGGAGGAGAAGGGGGGGAAAGGCATAGAGTAAGCCGTCTGGCCATGAGGTCCGGAGGGCATCTACTCCCTCTGCCCCTGAACTGGGAACCATGAAAGGAACCGCGGGAGCTGCGCGTTTGCCCTGAATAGCCTCGGGTGCAGACGCCATTCCGAGAGGTCCACGGTTGACCTGCTCAGGAAGTCTGCCCTCGTTTGCCTCCCCCGAGATGTCCGTCCTGAGCAAGGCGAGGTTGGTCTCTGCCCAGGAGCCCAGCTGCTGGGCCTCGGCCAGGAGCGCCCGGGACCGGGTGCCCCCCTGCCTGTTCACATGGGCCTTTGCCGCCACGTTGTCCGTAAGGACGAGTACATGCTGTTTCGCTATGCTGTGGCGAAAGTGGCGGAGGGCAAGGTGTATGGCCCTGAGTTCCAGCCAGTTGATGCTGTGTCTCAGGTCTGCCCGAGACCACCTCTCTTGGACCCACTGAGACTGATAGTGTGCTCCCCAGCCGAACAGACTGGCGTCCGTCATGACCGTGAGCCACCTGGGCTCCTTGAAAAGAGACCCTCTGGTCATGGCTGGAGAGAGCCACCATCTGAGGGAGTGTAAGATGTGTGGTGGAATCCTTACCTCTCGGGTGGAAGTGCTTTTTCCCTGCTTCTGATAGG
This sequence comes from Bothrops alternatus, assembly GCA_034064705.1. Taxonomy (NCBI): domain Eukaryota; kingdom Metazoa; phylum Chordata; class Lepidosauria; order Squamata; family Viperidae; genus Bothrops; species Bothrops alternatus. The sequence continues at coordinate 260,762 of JARGCV010000241.1, forward strand.
GGAGCAGACACCACTGGATGGGCCGCGAGTGTAACCTGGCCCAGGGTACGTTTGAGATGCACGATATCATCTTTCCCAGGAGCTTGGAGAGCCCGGAAGGGGACAGAGTCTTCTCTCTGCAGACCTTGAGAACTAGGTCCCGTATACTGCCCCTGCGTTCCTGAGACAGATAAACCCGACACTCTACCGTGTCTATGATGGCCCCTAGCTGGAGCAATCTGGTCGATGGGACTGTCTGACTTTTCTTGAAATTGACTGAAAAGCCGTGGCTCTGCAAGACTCCAGTCACCAGTCTCAGGTCTGTCAGAGCCCTCTGCGAGGAGGACGACTGTATTAAGATGTCATCCAGGTAGCATTGCACCCGAACAGGCATCAATCTCAGGTGTGCTGCAAGAACCGCCAGGACCTTGGTAAAGACCCTTGGAGCCGACGACAGGCCGAATGGCAGTGCCCTGTACTGGTAATGATGTCCCATGTAGCAGAACATGAGAAACCGTCGATGGCCGGGGATGATGGGAATGTGGAGGTACACCTCTGTGAGGTCCACTGACGTGAGAAAGTCCCTCTTTTGGATGCTGCCTAGGATGGACTGGAGTGTCTGCATTTTGAACCTTCAGTATGCCGAATAAAGGTTCAGCCGTTTTAGGTCTAAGGCTGCCCTCCATCCTCCCGAGGTCTTGGGGACTACAAAGAGGATGGAGTAGAATCCGCGCCGTTAGGCCGCAGGTACCGGTTCTATGGCTCTGATGTCTAGTAAGTGACGAATGGCCTCCTGCATGAGACCTCTCCTTGGGGGCTTCTTTGATTGGGGGCAAGCAATGAACCTTTTTGGTGGACTGGATAAGAATTCCAGAGACAGGCCGTGGCGAATGGTGTCCAGGACCCAGGCGTCTGTGGTGGTGGCCTCCCACTGAGTGACGAAGAGGGAGAGTCTTCTCCCTATGGGAGGCTCCACTGGGGGGGTCATTTCTTACGGAAGGGGCGACCCCCGCCTCGAAAGGGCCGTTTGGACTGGAATTGCTGCCTGGGCCATGTGGCTGGTCTGTCAGCCGGACGGTCCTGTCTGGGCATGAAGGGCCGAGAAGGTTGCATGGCTGTTGTGGTAGAGGCAGCCCAAAAGGTCTGTCTACGATTGTAAGGGGTAGGACGCCTATCGGATCGTTTAGTGATATGGGCCAAGATCTTCTTTTTATCCTTGTTCTCTGACAGGTATGGGGCTAAGGTATCCCCAAACAATTTACCGCCCTGGTATGGAGCTACTGCCAGACGCCACTTGGATTTGGCGTCTGCCTGCCACTGTCTTAGCCATAGCATGCAGCGGGCTGTCACGTTGGATGCCAAGGATCTGAAAGAAAACCGAGCAGCGTGCAAGGTCGCATCGGAAGCATATTCCGTCGCGGCCACTAGCTTGTTCAGGTCCTGATGTGTGCGAACATCGTCCGCAGGGATCCTGGCCTGCAGTTGACGCAGCCAGATGAGGGAGGACCTGGTGAAGAAGGAAGCTGAGGTGGACGCCCTGATGGATCACGCTGCCGCCTGGTGTGACCTCCTAAAGGTCATTTCCGCTCTGTGTTCCTCCGATTTTAGGGCCTCTGCCATATCACCCGAAATAGCCGAGGGGGAGAACAGGTGAGCCAGGGGCTCATCCACCGTGGGTACATTCAACGCCTCATCTAACGCTGAGGCCACACTAAACAACTTCCTATCATTACCACCTGGAAGGGGGAAGGTACCCAGGGAAGCCCACTGTTTCTTAACTGTGTTGAGGAACAAGGCTGGACATGGAACATGATGTTGGGTGACCACCGGCTCGATGAAGATGGGGTCCGCCTCAGGATCCGTTGTGGGAGCTGCTGGGGCGGGCCGGCTGGCCCCCCCCCCGGTGTGGCACCGAGCTAACCTTGCGAAGCAGAGGAAGAAAGAGAGATGGATTAAATAGCCCTTCGAACGGGGACGGATCCGGAACCGGTTCCTCCTCCTCTGACCATGAAGCGTCGAGCGCCTGATCCTGCTCCGGGGTCACTGAGACCCTGCTTACAGAAGAATGGGAGGGAGAAGGAGGGTCCCTAGAGCTGTGATGTACTGGATGTGAGAGAGGAACGGAAAGCAAGGATTCCGCTCTGGGCACCGATGGAGTCCTGACCGTAAGGGCCCGCTCCACTGCCTGAGCTACCAAGGCCTGGATCCTATCGTCCAGGGATGAGAGGGTGAGTTCCTCCCCTCTAAGCCCAGCGGCCGTGGGTGTAAAGGTGGCCTCCAGGGTCTGTGGGACCCCTGGGGTATGGGGGGACCTGAAGGCCTGCGCCTCAGGTACCTCCTCGGCCTGGTCATAAGAAGTGGAAGGTTCTGCCGGTGCCCAGACCTGCTGAGGAGACGCAGAAAGACCTAGAGGTAGATCAAAAAAGGTGGACTCTGTCTGAGCAGTTTCAGCCCTGGCCTGTTTTTGAGCTTTTGAAAACTCTTTTTCCAATGCCTGGTGTCTCCTGCTGGCCTGTCTTTCAGCCAATTTGGAGGTTTCCCCCCCAGAAGCAGCCTTGGGCTTGACCTTGGCTGCGATCCCACCAGCGGCCTCTTGGGAGGGAGATCTGTGCCTTTTCCAGACTGAGGAGGAAGGAGAGGTGGCCCTGGACTGGGAAGCCATGTTATCCTCCATGCTGGTATGAAATCTTCAGGTGCGTGAGACGGTGCACCTGGAAAAGGGATCAACTGGCTGATAAGGTTGTAGGGCAAAGGCTGGAATTAGGTTGCCCTACCACCCCCCCTGGCCACTGAACCAGTGGTATCCAAAAAGCCCCGGTTCTACTTGCAGTCGCTCTTGCTTCAACCTGAAGTGGACTGCGGCCTGCTAGTGAGGCTTGCTACATTGCCAGGCCAGCAAAAATAAAAGGTGACAACAGCACAGTGTCAGAGGCTAGGACTACTGTAGTGGTTAGCAAGCCCAATGTGACCAGGGTTTGAGACACCAGGAAGCCCAATAGAGAACTCTTGGGCCTAAGCCAAGGATAGAAGGATAAATTCCAATTACCACAAGGGGAATTTCCAAGGATGACCTGAGATAATTCCCCCCCCCCCACGTAACCTTGGCTGTTAAATCAGGGAAAGGCCCTTGTCAACGGAAGCCTCAGTGAGGCCTTGTTCGGTCTTGGGCTAGGCTGAAGCCTCCAAGATGGCAGCCGCAAGCTGCAGGGCCCCTGTCCAGATCTAGGCCTTCGCTGAGGAAAAGCACCCAAAGGCTGAAAAGAAAACCTTTAATTGAATCTAAGACCTGGAGAGATAGGTGGAAAAGTCCTTTTTCCACCACCCCCCACCTTCCCTTGCAGTCAGCAAGGCTTTGGGAGGCCGTGCGGTCGTCAAAATGGAGACCACGACTCAGGCCGATCACCCCCTCTGGCTCCATGGCATGTAGCACTCACCGAGCCTGATGGACCCTTCCTGGGGGGGATGGAGCTGAAGAAGGTCCTTCTCAGCTGATCGTCAGTGTTCCGACGAACCCGCAGCCACCAGAACGGCCGAGAGACGCCGCACGACAGTCCGAGGCCCCTGCAGCCTCCACACACCAAACCGGCTCTTTAAGGCTGCAGCTGCAAGCTCCGACGCCAGAAGAGAGTTGAGTCCTCACCGCAGCGTCCGAAAAGCGCGGCAAGTAAATCCGAGGTCCCTATGACCTCCGCAAGCCGGGCCGGGCTCTTTAAGGTCATCGGGCCTACAGCCGCAAGTCCCGATGTCAGGAGAGTTGGAGGGGGGTAGATAGGAAGGAGAAAAAACACGGAAAGCCTCCTTTTCCTAAACGAGGGGGGGGTAATTTAGAGGCCAAACAGAGTCCTCCGTTTGGAAAGCTGAGTCCCAGTGGGAATCAGTAAATTTTGGTCCTCTAGAGGAGCGTTGGTTCCAACGCTGCTCAGAGGACTCAGAAGGAAGGAAAGTTCTTAGTCTAATAATGAAATGGATAATCCACTAATGGGTATCTACCTGTCTGTGAGCAAAACCTGCACGTCTGTTCTGGGCAAGATCAAGTCGAAAACTGGGACAATCAGACCCAGGACAGGCGTGGCAAGTTTGGCTGACTTGATCTGATTGGGCAGGAGGATTAAGTTAACCCCATTAGTGGATTATCCATCTCCAGTGCTGGAGAAATGCCTATTTCCAAGGTTTTGACAGAGGATAATCTGTCAGACAGGACTTGGAGGAGGTTGACTCTATTCTATCTGATTGCATGGACAAATGAATATGGGAAAAGGCGATCCCTCAGATAACCTTATCAAAATCCACCATAGGACTTTAAAGACCCTTAAACCCCTTCTGGAAACCAACTGGCAACCAATGCAGCTTCTGAAAACGTAGAGTCACCCAAGTATATTGGGATATATCCAACACTGCCCAGTAGGGCGTGTCAAATTTTTCAACTTTCAATTTCCAAACATTAGGGATGCTCAAAAGTTGTGACATGCCTTGGGGATTGTAAAGATATTTTGGTTACTTTAATATAATTTAAATGTGTTTGGTAAATAACTACATAAATATCATAACTTTTTAATATTTTGTTTCATTTCACAGGTTCAGTTGCCTTTCTCTTTTTGTTAAACGTTATTTTGTCTGAGAGTGTTAATACTGCTGGCCTCGTTTCCTGTGAGTGTGATAACTGATCTGTAATGGCTTCTAAAAAAACAGAACAAGACTGGGAACATTCACTCATATGAGCAACCTAATTGGAACTGGCAGAGACTTGTTGCCATCTGAACTCCCAATACTGTGAGACATTCTCAGATATGGCCTACTGTTAGGAGAACAAAGTAGTGATGATGCTAGAAACTACCCAGCAGCCAGTCTTGCAAGAGACATATATCCAAAAGTGCTTGAAAAGTGGGAATGAGCAAACAGTTCTTTTGTGACCCCCGTTGTATATTCACAAGTGACAATCTTGAACAAGATCCAAGAGAGCTGGGATCAAGCCAAAAACGTATCTCTTGGTAGAGGAAAGCTAGATGTCAAAGAGACTTTCACTGCGAAACTTGACAAACTGTTTGACATCCTCAACTACAAGTGTCAAATTGTTCTGTGTGCCAAATTCGGCTGTCCTGCTGACTGCAAAAAAGCTCACATTAACTGTACCTACCCTAAGGAGATGAAGTTACCATTGAAGGAACTTGCTTTCGTTAAAGGTCAGAGAGACAAGATTGGTTCTTTTAGATCGCACCAGACTGGTTTGACAGATGTGCCTGAGCAGAAACGACTAGGCAAAAGGCAAAAGCAGCAAGACGATGAGAGACAAAGGCTCACTAAATATAAGCAGAGAAGTATTCCAGACATTTCGATACTGACAAATGAAGTAATTATCTCTTATGATGAAAATGAATGACAGACGACTGATGAAGAAGAAGAATGTGATGGAAGTTATGAAGAGGCGTTAGACCAGGGGTCTACTTCAAAAGAAAAGACAGAATAGATTAGAAATAACAAATGTCGCTATGCAGAGCATAAGATACAGTGTTGGTCTACGTGCTACTGCTGCCTTCATAGATGCTGGCTTGATCACGGAAGAAGACAAGAAACTTGTAGTTGAACAGAATAAACTCAAGAGAGCTCAGGAAAAAATTATAAAGTCCCTAGATCAAGAATTTGATGAGCTCTGTAAGAAGGACGAAATAGAATGCATCTTCTTTAACAGCTGTATAGATGCAACTAAAGTTATGCTGAAAGCAAACAATTCAGATCAGCAATTTCCCAGTACCATCAAAGAAGAACATTATTCTGTGTGCAGTGAGCTGGGTGGAAGATATCTTTATCATTTCACTCCAGAGAAAGGTTCAAAAACAGGAAAACCTGCTCAAGTGATTGCGGATAATCTGGTGTATTTCATGAAGAAGAAAGGTATTGACAGAAGCTTGAAGGCCATTGGAGGAGATTCTACAAACATTAAAACTGGTTGTGAAGGAGGTGCCATGCACTGGGTAGAGGTCAAGCTTGACCGGAAGTTGATCTGGTTGGTGTGTGCACTCCACACGAATGAGTTACCTCTACAACACTTAATCACAAAATTGGATGGGAAGACCTTGTCTAACAACAAATGGGCAGGTAAAATTGGCAACATGCTAGACACTGCAACAGAACTTGACACTGATCCTTCATTCATCAGAGTTTCAATTGGTGAGGCTCTCATTTCACTGAGCAACAATGTTGTAAAGAATCTCTCTACTGATCAAGCATATGGATATATGATCACACAGGCACTAAGGACAGAACTTCCCACAGATCTGGCTCTTCTGGAAATTGGTCCCGTAAGCCATTCACACTGGTTGACAACTGCAAATAGGCTTTGTCAAATATGGGTTTCAAAACATGGCTTTAAAGGCAAAACTCTCCAAAACTTAAGAATGATAGTGGAATACATCGTTGGTGTGTACTAACCTTGCTGGTTCAACATCAAAGTAAAACATTCCTGGATTGAAGGCCCGTGTCATGTGTTGTTCCAACTGCAGCAAGTCAGAGTGCAAAAGAAGGCTGTAGTAGATGCTGTTTTGCCAACTATTCAGCGCTCAGCATGGTACTTTCAGTGAAATGATAAGCGAGACACTATTGTGTTCAGATGACATTTAAGAGAGGAGAGCTGGTGTGCAAAAGATCATTGACTTGCGCGGTGCAGACGATGACGCACTGGGAGATTTTTCTTTCCGTGCAAGAAAAACGCCTTTAATCAACGCCAGAGCATCCACTCTGCTGGAGCTGATTGACTGGTCTGAAGGTGTATATGAGCCATCATTGACGTGCAAACTGACTACAGAGGAAATAAAGAAGTTCATTGACGAACCAATGCAAGTACCACAGTGGCCCTGTTATGCCCAATCAATAGAGAGATGTGTGAAACAGGTCACAGAGGCAGTAAGCAGAGTGTTATACACATGAGAAACATGAGGGTTATATGAGAGGCCAAGAAGCAAATTGGTGGCTGATGTCAAAGAATGAATCAAAACAAGACTTGATGAAACTTGTTTAAACATTTTTGTAACTCAGATAATTGCTTTCTGATGTTGGTTTATGATTGCATGGATTATTTTTTGCTTAGCTAGATAAGATTCATGCAGAAAAAAACTCTAATTTTTGTAGCACAAGGTGTAATTTTGAGAAGACAACGTTAACAGTATTTGGGTTATAAGAGACTTTTATGAGGTATATGATCAGACATGGATTTACCAAGGTAAACGTTGTACAATTGCAAAAGTAACAGCAAATTTGAATTCTTGGTATAAAAACACATATTTTTAGAACCCCTCACTGAAAAAAATTGCAAATTTTTTTACCCCATTAAATGACGCCCTACTGCCCAGGCTGCCATATTTTGTACCGGATGTAGCTTCCAGATGCTTTCCAAGAGCAGTCCTGTATACCACATTATGATAATCGAAGCGTGAGGTGACTAAGATATGAGAGACTATGAGGAAGGCTACCTGATCCAGAAATTGGTACAATTAGTGCCCAAAATGTAACTGTACAAAAGCTCTGCCCACAGTGCTACCTGACTGAGTAGAAGCTGTGAATCCAGGAGGATCCCCAAATGCAAACCATCTCTAAACAGGGAAGTACAACTCCATTCAAAGCCAAAGTTGGTTATTTTACTGGAATCGTTTGGTCCACAAAAATCAAAGCCACTCTTGAGTCTGTTCCTCCCCATCCAGAGCTTGACAGCCTCCAGGGACTAGAGCAGTAGTTCTACTGCATTACCTGATTAGCCCAAAGCCAAGATGTTGATAGGATCAAAATGAAAGGTCTTCAAAATTTGATATTGAAAGAAAAATTTAAAATTGAATCTGCTGTGGAATAGAATAGAATAGAGTAGAATAGAATAGAACAGACTTTATTGTCACTTCGAATGTACATGTCAACTCTACAATGAGTATGGCTGCAGCCATTTTTTCATCTCATTCTAGGTTGCCACATAGAACGGAGGCGGGGGGGTTGCCCAGGTGTTTCGTTAGTGAAAATAATCTTCTGTCCCGTGGGAACCAAGGTCATCTGCTGCTCCCGAGACTAGGGACTGGGCGTTGCATAAAAAGCCCTCCAAATAATCATATTGGGGAACGTAGTTGTTTGTATAGTTTTGTGGGTGGGACATTTAACTGTGTATTGGGCAATTGCTACTTGTGTATTCAGACTTGGTTTCATTTTTGACTGTGCCAATACTTTGTAACTAATAAACATGTTCTTTGAGGAATTTGCAAGCCTCGGAGTTCTGCTTTATTCGTCTCTGTTGGAACCATGACATTAAACCAAGTCTCTTAAAACTTTCGTTTTCTTTCGGGGTGCTGGGCCCTGACTGCCTACCCATCCTTTGGGAGAGTGGTAAAGACTTGGCAAAGATTTGAGGATGGAGGAAAAGAATGGAGCCATTGCTGGCTGCAATGGAACTCTGGCTGTTGGGGGCGCAAGCAACCACTCCAGCCACCAAGGAGGCATCACTGGCAGGGGCTTGGCCAAAGTCCCGGTTGATCCAACCTGGGAAGCTGGTACTGCTGGAACTACGATTCTAGTGCACCTCTATCAAGCCAAAGCTACCCCTCAGTGCAGGAACGCTCCTGTTGCCGCTGAAGAGGAACTCCTGTTGCTGCTGTCCGAGGGGTTTTCGTCCACGGCATACCAGAAGGGCAAGGGATCAATCGGAGGGGATGACTCCAGAGACTGGAAGTTCCAGTCTGCAATCCACAGCCTCTCGCTCAAGCAGCTAAAGGAGAAGTTCAGCAAATTGGAGGTAAAAGAGAAGGTTCCCATCGCCCAGGGTGTGAGCGCCAAGGGGGGGAATGCCAAGGGCTACCAATCTCTTCCCCCCTTGCCGGAGTCCCAGCCCAACTGGGGGAGCCCATGCTGCCTCACCTCTTCCCCAGCCAGCTGTGATGTCAAGCCATGTATCCCAACCAAGCCCACTGCTGCGGCCTTGGGTTGCCAGTCCAGGAGCCCTGCCAAGGGAAGTCTGGAGGGTGGTTCGGCCACATCCCCAGGACCAACAAGCAGCTCAACAGCAAGAGCAGGCAGCCCCGCCACAATTTGAGCCGCCTCCCATCAAGCCCACCTTTGATGGGGACCCCGAGAAGCTATCCTTCTTCCTGAATCAAGTGTGGGCTCATCTAGATCGCTACGCTTATGCCTACTGGTATGATGCTCAGATGGTGAATGCCGTGACAGCCAATTTGGAGGGGGAAGCAGCCGACTGCGTGACCAACCGGCCGACTGGGTGACCAACCTCCATGATGAAGGGGCTCCTGAGCTGCAGAATACTAACCTATTCATGGAGCAACTGAGAGGTCGGTTTGAAGACAAATCCCAGATCCATCATCTGAAGCAAAAAGGCCGTCCTGCTAAGGTGTATGTTCGTGAATTCAGGCGAGTTGCTGGTGGGCTAGGGCAGTGGCCGGAACAATTGTTGATCAACTACTTCAAGCAGGGGCTCAACCGCGACCTACTCCAAGCCTGCATCATTCGGGGCTTTCCTAACCAATTGCGTGAGGGGGTACAGCATGGTGGTGATGCTGGACATTGAATTGGATCACCCCAGAAACCAAGGCACAGCTGAACCCAAGCCACTGCGCACCCAGAAGCACCTTTTTGGCCGATGTTCCCAAGCCACCACGAGCACCAGCATCCCCCAGGCACCAGTTAGAGTTCCAATCAAATGCTACCGATGAAGCCAAATGGGTCACTGTGCTATGGAGTGCCCAGCACCCAGGCCAGAAGCACCCCGGCTGCCAGCACTAAGCCACAAAAAGCCCCCAGAAGAGGAAGAGAGAAAACAAACTGGGCACGGCAGAACCCAGCTGTTGGACACCCCCCTCCTGCCAAGCCAGAGGCAAGAGCCCAGCCACAGCCATTACAGATGCTGGTGCCCTATGACAGTGATGAGGAAGGCGAGGAGGATCTGATGGTAAGTCAATCCATCCCACCTTTTGCCATCCCCGCCAAGATAATAGTACCCAAAACCAGGGCCCAAATGGACTTAAATGTGTTAATAGACTCAGGTTGCACCAGGTGCCTAATTAATCTACTCACAGTGCTCAAGCTGGGGATTCGGTAAAGGCTGTTACCCCTAGCCATGAGATTTGAACAAGCTGACAGGTCCCTTATCGGCGGTGCACCTGCCACGCACCTGACAGAACCAGTGCGATTGGAAATGGGCCGGGACTGGGAAATCATTTGATTTTTTAAATTTTTTTTATATATACTGCTCAAAAAAATAAAGGGAACACAAAAATAAGACATCCTAGATCTGAATGAATGAAATATTCTTATTAAATACTTTGTTCATTACATAGTTGAATGTGCTGACAACAAAATCACACAAAAATTATCAATGGAAATCAAATTTAGCAACCCATGGAGGTCTGGATGTGGAGTTACACTCAAAATTAAAGTGGAAAAAAACACTACAGGCTGATCCAACTTTGATGTAATGTCCTTAAAACAAGTCAAAATGAGGCTCAGTAGTGTGTGTGGCCTCCACGTGCCTGTATGGCCTCCCTACAACGCCTGGGCATGCTCCTGATGAGGTGGCGGATGGTCTCCTGAGGGATCTCCTCCCACACCTGGACTAAAGCATCCCCCAACTCCTGGACAGTCTGTGGTGCAACGTGGCATTGGTGGATGGAGTGAGATGTCCCAGATGTGCTCAATTGGATTCAGGTCTGGGGAACGGGCGGGCCAGTCCACAGCATCAATGTCTTCATCTTGCAGGAACTGCTGACACACTCCAGCCACATGAGGTCTAGCATTGTCTTGCATTAGGAGGAACCCAGGGCCAACCGCACCAGCATATGGTCTCACAAGGGTTCTGAGGATCTCATCTCGGTACCTAATGGCAGTCAGGCTACCTCTGGCGAGCACATGGAGGGCTGTGCGGCCCCCTAAAGAAATGCCACCTCACACCATTACTGACCCACTGCCAAACCGGTCATGCTGGAGGATGTTGCAGGCAGCAGAACATTCTCCACGGCGTCTCCAGACCCTGTCACGTCTGTCACATGTGCTCAGTGTGAACCTGCTTTCATCTGTGAAGAGCACAGGGCGCCAGTGGCGAATTTGCCAATCTTGGTGTTCTCTGGCAAATGCCAAACGTCTTGCACGGTGTTGGGCTGTAAGCACAACCCCCACCTGTGGATGTCGGGCCCTCATACCACCCTCACAGAGTCTGTTTCTGACCGTTTTAGCAGCCACATGCACATTTGTGGCCCGCTGGAGGTCATTTTGCAGGGCTCTGGCAGTGCTCCTCCTGTCCCTCCTTGCACAAAGGCGGAGGTAGCAGTCCTGATGCTGGGTTCTTGCCCTCCTACGGCCTCCTCCACGTCTCCTGATGTACTGGCCTGTCTCCTGGTAGCGCCTCCATGCTCTGGACACTACGCTGACAGACACAGCAAACCTCCTTGCCACAGCTCGCATTGATGTGCCATCCTGGATGAGCTGCACTATCTGAGCCACTTGTGTGGGTTGTAGACTCCGTCTCATGCTACCACTAGAGTGAAAGCACCGCCAGCATTCAAAAGTGACCAAACCATCAGCCAGAAAGCATAGGAACTGAGAAGTGGTCTGCGGTCACCACCTGCAGAACCACTCCTTTATTGGGGATGTCTTCCTAACTGCCTATGCTTTCCACTTGTTGTCTATTCCATTTGCACAACAGCATGTGAAATTGATTGTCAATCAGTGTTGCTACCTAAGTGGACAGTTTGATTTCGCAGAAGTGTGATTGACTTGGGGTTACATTGTGTTGTTTAAGAGTTCCCTTTAGTTGGAGTTGGGGTTAGGGTTTTTTAACATAACATTCTTAATATTTAGCAAACAGCATGTTGTCTAGGTACATGTATTTAAAAACAATGAGTAATAATTTCTATATTATCATAATATATTAGGAGAGAGGAACCTTTGCAGGGCAATGCCGAAGAATTTAACAGCTTTTTCACAGACAAGGTCGCTCAGATCCGGGCTGACTTGGACTCCAATTGGAATACAGTGTCGGCTGACAATGAGTCAGTCGAGATGACAGAGGCCCGTCTTAGTCCTGTTGAATGGGAGGAGTTTGATCTGGTAACTCCTGATGACGTGGACAAGGCCATTGGAGCTGTGAGTTCTGCCACCTGTTTACTGGACCCGTGCCCCTCCTGGCTGGTTTCAGCTAGCAGGGCGGTGACACAGAGCTGGGTCTAGGCTGTTGTTAACGCTTCACTGAGGGGGGGTCCTTTCCGGCTCCCTTAAAGGAGGCACTTGTGCGCCCCCTCCTCAAGAAGCCTTCCCTGGACCCGACAGTTTTAAATAATTATCGTCCAGTCTCCAACCTTCCCTTTTTAGGGAAGGTTGTTGAGAAGGTGGTGGCACTCCAACTCCAACGGTCCTTGAATGAAGCTGATTATCTGGGCCCTCAGCAGTCTGGGTTCAGGTCCGGCTACAGCACGGAAACTGCTTTGGTCGCGCTGACCGATGATCTCTGGCGGGCCCGGGATGGAGGTTATTCCACCATCCTGGTGCTTCTTGACCTCTCAGCGGCTTTCGATACCATCGACCATGGTATCCTTCTGCGCCGGTTGGAGGGGCTTGGAGTGCGGGGCACCGTTCTGCGGTGGTTCACCTCCTACCTCTCTGGCCGGTCGCAGTCGGTGTTTGCAGGAGGTCAGAGATCGGCTCCGAGGTCTCTTCCGTGTGGAGTCCCTCAGGGGTCTGTTCTCTCACCTCTGCTTTTCAACATATACATGAAGCCATTGGGTGAGATCATCCGTCGACACGGGGTGAGTTGTCATCAGTATGCTGATGACACTCAGCTCTATATCTCTACCCCGCGTCATTACAGCGAAGCAGTGGAAGTGATGAACCGGTGCCTGGAGGCTGTTGGGGTCTGGATGGGTGCTAACAGGCTCAGACTCAATCCCGACAAGACGAAGTGGCTGTGGGTTCTGCCTCCATCTGTCCATCCATTACCCTGGGCGGGGAAGTTTTGTCCCCGTCGGAGAGGGTTCACAACTTGGGTGTCCTCCTCGATCCACAGCTAAGTTTAGAATACCATCTTTCGGCTGTGGCGAGGGGGGCATTCGCCCAGGTTCGCCTGGTGCGTCAGTTGCGGCCCTATTTGGACCGGGAATCACTCCTCACAGTCACCCATGCCCTTGTCACCTCGAGACTCGACTACTGTAATGCTCTCTACATGGGGCAACCTTTGAAGAATGTCCGGAGACTGCAGGTGGTTCAGAATGCAGCCGCGCGAGCCGTCTTGGGTCTCCCAAGACATGCTCATGTCACTCCAGCCCTCCGTGAGCTGCACTGGCTGCCAATTGGTCTCCGAACACAATTCAAAGTGTTGGTTATGACCTATAAAGCCCTATATGGCAATGGGCCAGGATACTTGTGGGACTGTCTTCTGCCTCATAAATCCCAGCGACCGGTTAGGGCACATAGGGTTGGCCTCCTACGGGTCCCGTTTGTTACACAATGCCGTTTGGCGGGACCTAGGGCTAGGGCCTTCTCTGTTGCTGCCCCAGCCCTCTGGAATCAACTTCCCTCAGAGGTTCGTACTGCTCCTTCCCTCCTAGCTTTCCGAAAACTTTTTAAAACACATCTATGCAGACAGGCTTGGGGCTTGAGAGCTGCGCTCTGCCCCTGGGCCTTTGATTGGGACTGTATGTCGTATGAGTGGGTATAGTTTTATTGTTTTTTATATTGTATATTATTATTTTAACTAATTTATATTTTGTACTTGTATTATTTGCTGTGAGCCGCCCTGAGTCTGAGGAGAAGGGCGGCATATAAGTCAAAATAAAGTAAAGTAAAGTAAAGTAAGTAAAGTAATCGCTCAGTAGTCTTCTTACTAGTATATATTCAATGTTACATAGTACATATCACGTTCCTTTCTCTCTGACTCATTTTTCTAGCCATTGATAAAAATTGTCCCATGTTCTAAAGTATACTGAATCTTCTTTCTCTTTTATCTTCAATGTCAATCTGTTCATTTCTGCACAATCTAAGATTTTCTTAATTCTTCCTCCGTTGATAGGTTTTCATTTTTCCAATATTGACCAAATACCATTCTTGCTACCATTTTAAGCCAGAACTGTTTCTGTTAGGCATAATAGTAGAAAACTGAACTTGTAGTAAAATTAAGTATATACATTCTTTCTCATAGTTTCCTACTATTATGCCTAACAGAAACAGTTCTGGCTTAAAATCTATATGTTTTTTAGTCGTTTTTTTTCACCCATGTGTATTTTTGACCAAAATCTTTTAGCTTTAGGGCATGTCCACCAGATATGATAATAAGTACATGGTTTTTGTTTACATTTCCAACACTTGTTTGACGTATTTTTAAACATTTTCGCTAATCTCACTGGTGTTAGATGCCATCTGTAAAACATTTCGTATAAGTTTTCTTTATACGTTGCCGCTTTTGTTATTTTAGAGTTTCTTTCCCATAAGCTTTGCCACTTTTCTAATTCTATATTACATCCAAAGTTCTTTGCCCATATTATCATTGTTTCTTTTACTTGTTCCTCTTCAATCTTTAAGCTTAACAAATATTTATATAGAGTTTTTAAATCATTTTTTCATCTGTTTTTAACAGTATCTGGTCAAATCTATGCTACAATCTGTGAGTTAAGAAGGAGGGTGGAGTGGGAAAGTAGCTGAGCCCCTGCTGATTGGACCTCCATTGCATTTAAACTGCCCAGAGGTTGCTGGGAAGAGCTACAATCTGTGAGTTAAGAAGGAGGAGGGTGGTGGAGGAAAGTAGCTGAGCCCCTGCTGATTGGACTTCCATTGCATATAACTCATATAACTAAAATCAAAAACAGCGGCGGTACATTCAGGGCAAGTGCGTCTGAGATTACTTTCATCTCAGAATGTCTGGCTTAATTCAGTGCAACACTTGTTTTGCAGCTGTCTTTCGCAGTACTCTTTTCAAACTGGGAAACTGTCCTTTCTGTAAACAAATCACTAGTCTACAAGGACAGATTATCTAGGGTCTGTAATCTGCGCTCTTCAGGCAGAAATCAGGGGTCAAGTTCAGCCTCTATTGAGCCTCCGCGCTATCAGCCCCCTCTACCACAAAGATCCTGCAGAAGGGCAGTGCGGACAACCATGGAATCTGGCAGGGTGAGAGCTGTGAACCATAAACACAAAGCTTTCACTGTGTCCCTGCATAACAGATACAGTGCCCTTGCTGACCGTAATAGGGACATTAAGGAGACAGGTAAAGGTATTTGTGATGATAACTCAAATAAGCAGGGGATCATGGTCCGAGATGAAGAACTTGTTTTTGACAGGGAGAAGTGCGAATCAGGTATTACACATGAGTCATGCAAGAAGAGAAAGGCATCCAAAAAGAGAAGCCACCTTCTGGTTGGTGATTCAATTATAAGAGATGTACATTTAGGAAAGGATACAGAGGTTTCAAAAGAGGTCAGGTGTCTTCCAGGTGCTACTGCCAGTAGGGACAAGAAGCGTATTTTTAAAATAGTCAAGAATGCCAGAAAGGACTGTGATGTGGAGGCTATTGTACATCTTGGCACTAACGATCTGTCCCAAAAAGATGTACTCTCTGTGCAGAATGATTTGCAGAGCTTGGGGCAGGCACTCAACAGGATAGGCTGTAGGCTTACCTTTTCAGAGGTTCTACCAGTGTATAAGGAGCAAAATGGAAAAGGCCAGCGTATAGCACAATTCAACATGTGGCTAAAAGAGTGGTGTAAAGGGGAAGGCTTTGGTTATATTAATCACAATGTCTGTAGCTGGTCCAATGAAAAAATGTACAAAAGAAATGGTTTGCATCCATCCAAGAAAGGGACTGAGTTACTTGGCAATAAATTCACAGATTTTCCGGAGTAATATTTAAACTAAACAATGGGGACAGTGAGTTAATTGATACAGAACATCCCTGTCACCGGCAATCTAAAAATTATAGGGTTATCAGTGCATGTAACATAGATGTGTGTGTGGACAAGAATATCAACCTTGCTGTCAAGCAAAATCAAGCTTTTAATCACAAATGCCACACAAAGTGCACTAACGAAACAGGTGGTAAGAAAATAGGGGAACTCAGGCACCTCACAGGAGAAAGTAAACACAGGGTCAGTCATAAAGGACTCAAATGTCTATACACAAATGCACAGAGTATGAACAGTAAGCAGGGTGAACTAGAAATTCAGGTAAATGGGGCGTTGTCTTACCTGAACGCCTTTTCTCAGCATGAGGATGTAGAATCCACCGATGGGTTATCATAGCCTATCTGCCCAGCTTAGACTAGGTCCGAACTTTAGCTCCGCCTCCTGCAGGAAGTTCCTTCTGCTTCCAGTTTTGACCAGGCGAAGCTTCCAAGATGAAAGTCTGACCTCCTGGCTCCAAACAAAGACCACACCAACAAATGCACCTGCCTAGACTGATTAGAGGTGGGCGTGGATTCTACATCCTCATGCTGAGAAAAGGCGTTCAGGTAAGACAATGCCCCTTCTCCAGCATGAGTGGATGTAGAATCCACCGATGGGACATACCAAAGCCCTACATTGTCCCCACGGGTGGAAGTCTAGGCTAGAGTCTCTCTAGAAGAAACAACCTGCTGCAGTACTCTCCTGCCAAACGAGGCATCCGCCGCAGCAAACCGGTCAATCTTATAATGCTTTACAAAGGAAGACGGAGAAGACCATGTCGCCGCCCTACAAATCTCCTCCACTGAGCCCTGAGTAAGCCAGGCCGCTGAGGCAGCCGCGCTCCTCGTGGAGTGAGCCGTGATATTAGGTGGGACCGGCAGGGACAACGAAGCATAAGCCTTGGCTATGCAGGCCCTGATCCACCTGCCAATGGTCGAGGAAGAAACCTTCTGACCCATGGATGATGGCTGAAAGGAGACAAACAACGCCTCTGATTTACGGAAGGCCAAAGTCCTTTTGACGTAGTGGAGCAGGGCCCTACGAACGTCCAGAGTATGCCATCGTCGCTCCAGACGATGGGAGGGATGCGGACAGAAATTAAGTAGTACGAGGTCCTGAGACCTATGAAACCAGGAATTAACCTTTGGTACAAAGGAGGGGTCTAAACGTAAGGTAACCTTGTCATCAGAGAAGGTGATCAGGTCCTTGCAAACCGATAGAGCCGCCAGTTCCGAAATCCGTCTTGCTGACATGATAGCCACGAGAAAGGCTACCTTCAATGACAGATAACGGAGCGAACAAAATCCCAGGGGTTCGAAGGGCGAAGCAGTCAAAGCCTGCAAAACCTTGGGCAGGTCCCAAGACGGAAAACGATGGACCACAGGAGGCCGTACCGTGACAGCCCCTTTCAAAAAGGCACATACCGCAGGGTGTTGTGATAAAGGGGCCCGGTTCTCACAGGAGAGGACGGTTTGTAAGGCTGCCACATGCCTGCTAATGGTGTTAAGCGCCAGGCCCCTATTAATGCCCTCTAAGAGGTAATCCAGAATGTTGGGGATGTTAACAGAAAGAGGATCTAGCTCGTGCCTACCACACCAGCTGGAAAAAATTTTCCACATGGCATCATATATTCTGTTAGTGGAAGGGCGATGGGAAGCCTGGATAATCGAGATAACGCCATCCGAAAAGGACTGTCTAATTAGTCCCTCCCGCTCAAGTGCCAAGCGGCTAGTTGAAGCCACTGAGGGTCCGGATGCTGAAGGTTCCCCTGACTGAGAGACACCCGATGTGGAGGGAGTCTCCAGACTGGCGAAAGCGACAGGTCCACAAGGTCTGCAAACCACGGACGCCGCAGCCAGTACGGAGCAATTAAGATCACCTCCGCCTTTTCCAGGATCAACTTGCGGATAGTTGCTTGCAGCAACGGAAGAGGAGGGAAGGCATACAGCAACCCCCGAGGCCACCTGCATCTGAGGGCGTCCGTCCCTTCCGCTCCCCGAGTCGGGAACCTGGAAAGGAACTGGGGAAGTTGAGTGTTTGCCGGAGTCGCGAAGAGATCTAGAAGAGGACGGCCAAACCTGTCCGAGATTGCCTCGAACAGAGTTGGGTCCAGTCTCCACTCTGCGTGATCCACCGTGGCTCTGCTAAGAGAATCCACTTGGCGGTTCTCTTCCCCTGATATATGTTCTGCCCTGATAGAACCTAGGTGTGACTCTGCCCACAGGCCCAGATCCCGGGCCTCTTGCATGAGTGTCGCCGATCTGGTCCCTCCCTGCTTGTTCATGTGTGCCTTTGCGGCCACGTTGTCCGTTAGGACCAGAACGTGACACCCTGCCAGACGGGAGAAGTGAAGGAGAGCCAGGTGGATGGCCCGTAGTTCGAGCCAATTGATATTGTGGGCCAGATCCTGAGGGGACCACCTGCCCTGGGCTAGCTGAGCCTGGAAGTGAGCCCCCCAACCGAACTGGCTGGCGTCGGTGGTCACCGTGAATCTGGCTGGTTCCCTGAAAAGTGTCTCCTTGGACATGGCGGATGAGGTCCAACACCGGAGGGATGATAGGACCTGGTGTGGGACCCTGACCCTTCGGAGCGACGCGCTTTGATTTAACCTTTGAAAGGGTAGGAGAAACCATTGGAGGCTTCTGGAGTGAAGCCTGGCCCAAGGGACGATCCCCATGCACGAGACCATCTTTCCCAGGAGCTGGGACAACTGCACTAGGGTGACCAATTTTTGTCTTTGAATGAGTTGTGCGAGCTTTCGCATGCTCGTCCGACGCTCCTGGGAAAGATGTACCATACATGCCTCTGAATCTATGACCGCCCCTAAGTGTAACAGATGCGTTGTGGGAACGAGGTGACTTTTCTTGTACCCCCCGATGCCTTGGGCACGACAAAAAGAATGGAGTAAAACCCCTGTTTTTCCTGTCCTGAAGAAACCGGTTCTATGGCCTTTATTTCTACCAGATGATCTATGGCCAAGTTTAGTAACCTCGCTTTCGATGGATTGCGTGAGACCGGGCATTTTATAAAATGACTTGGGGGGGGGAGTAAAACTCTATGGCTAGGCCGTAAGTTATGGTCTCTCGTACCCAAGCATCAGTCGTGGTTGCCTGCCACACTTCGCTGAACAGTGCCAGGCGACCTCCAATGGGGCTGTCCCTGACGTCACTTGGCACGCCTGTAGGGCCGGCCCCCCGCCCCTCGAAAGGGACGCTTTGACGAGAACTGGCCCCTGCCTGAGGAAGGGCGGTCCTGGGAGCGATCCTGTCTGAAGGAGAAGGGTCGCGAGCTTCTGGGCCAATCCCAGGACTGCCCCCCACGAAAGGGCTGCCTCCATTCCCCGGAGCTGCCTTGGCAGAACCCCTGCCTGCGGAAGTCTTGTTGAGACCGCCTGTCCGATTTTTTAGAAGGATGGGCAAGGATTTTTCTCTTATTCTTATCCTCAATAACGTACGGATCCAAAATGGACCCAAACAACTTGGACCCAGAATACCTGGAGGTCGACAGACGCCACTTAGACTTTAAGTCTGTCCTCCACATTTTGAGCCAGAGGAGCCTCCGGGAGTCTACCGTTGCCCCAATCGATCTGGCTGAGTATCGAGTGGCGAACAAGGAGGAATCCGCCATGTACTCTGCCGCAGTCAGCAACTTGGTCAACGTTTGATGAGTACGTACCTGGTCAGGTGGAACACTCATCTGTAGGTCCCGAAGCCACATAATAGATGCCCGGGCAAAGAGGGAGGCTGAGGTAGCAGCCCTGATAGACCAGGCCGAGGATTGGTGAGCCCTGCGGAGCGAAAACTCAAGTTTCTTGTCCTCCGCTTTCATGGCCTCCGCCATGTCCCCTGGGATGGCAGACGTAGAAAAGAGAGAGATTAGAGGCTCATCTACCGACGGCACCTCCAAGAGGGAGGTGAAGGGAGAGGAAACATTAAACAGTTTTTTTCCATGTTGTTTGGAGAAGGGACCGTCGCTAGTGACGCCCACTGGGACTGCACCGTGGGGCAAGGGATCTGCATCTCCTCCAACACTGGAGGGAGCAAGAGGGGATTGGAATCCTCCTCCTCCTCAGAGGAGGGGGACTTAACCACCTTAGCTTTTGCCGATAGGTCCGGAGTAGCACAGGCCTTGAGGAGGAGGGAACGAAAGGAAGAGGGATCGAATAAACCTGAGGTCGATGCCTGTTCCGGAGCAGCGTCCTCATCTTCCGACATCGGGATGTTATCAGTCATCTCCAGGTCCTCATATTCCTCCTCTGCTATCTGTGAAGAAGTCTCAGAAACACCAGAGGCTTGGGTAGCTGCCCGCCCCTTGTGGAGAGGGAGCGCGGAGGAAGAGAAGGACCCTTGAGGGAGAGAAGAACCCCTGGAGGAAGCCATGAATTGGTCAAACGCTCGCTGCATAAACGACTGAAATTGGTCAGACCACTGGCCATGCTGTTCCCTGGTACTAGGCCCTGCCTCAGTCTGGGTGGCTGCAGAATCAAGGTGCTCAGGAGAGGATGGAATGGAATGAGGGGAACCAACCTGTTCAGGTTCCCCCTGAGGAGACCATTGCCTAGGTCACTGCCCAGATTCCAAATGAGGCTCAAAGGGAATAGGAGTGTCCAATGGGGCGGGGAAAACCACTTCAGCCCCACTGGCTCTGAGCCTCTGGGCCTTGGAAAACTCTCTTTCCAGCGCCTGATGCCTCCTCGTGGCCTCTCGCTCGGCTGCCTTCGACGGCTCCTTAATCAGGTGCTTTGTTTTAGCCTTCTTCTTGCCCCCCCCGTTTCCAAATCTGTAGATCTGCGCTTTTGCGAAGTGGGGGGGTGTGTGCCTGAGCCTTGGTATGCCTGGGACGAAGCACTGTCTGCCACGTCGTCTGGAAAATCCGGTAAGGTATCCAAACAAATGGGGGGGGGAAATTCCGAGGACGCAGATCAAACAGGCAGGGAAGGGAGAAGCCCTATTTCTGCACAGAGGCAATGGCAGTCACAGTCAGACGACTCGCTAAGTACGTCTGCAAGGCCAGGTGACTAAAGGTCACAACTATGTGGAACAGGAGGTATTAAATCCCCTAAGAAGCGAACTCAATGTAACCTACACCTGCTAAAGTTCTAAGAGCACACAATCACAATAAACCACATACAAGGTAAACGAGGCACTCCGGATACAGGCCGGGTCTGCTGAGATACTCCCCCCGGTAAGGCCTGAATACAGCAGGCGCTATGGCGGCGAGGAACCAAGGTTCAATTGCAATAAAGGCCTTCACTGGCCCGAAGGCCTTCGGCCACGCTCCGGGCAAATTTGGCGGGAAGCCTTATGGAAGAACGCCCCAGCCACTCTCCAAAATGGCGGCCCCGGACTTCCGGTGGCTCCGCTGGCGTTGCCACAGCCTCCTTCGGAGGCTCCGTTCTCCTGGGTTTGTTAAGCTGCAAAAACAGCGAACATCAGCTGTTTTTTTGCGGTGAAAAATCCCCCCTTCGGGCGAAGAAGGGGTGAAGAGCATCGGGCGGGGGTTGAGCTCCTCTGAGAACCCCCTGAAAAATTTTTCAGGGGGTAAGAGTGAGAGCTCCACAGGCGCTCGAAGACGCTCCTGCCCAGAGACGCTTCTGTCTGCGGACAGGCTAAGACGCCGCAACCATTCTCTGCTCGAGAAAAACTTTTAAAAGAGACCTATATGCAGGCGGAGTGAATACAGGAGTTCTATATCGCAAGTATTTCTTTATATTTTACTTCTGATCACATATTTCTACAATCAACATAATGTATCCAAAATGGCGATTGCTTTCACTGTAAAGAGAAAGTGACTGGAAAGTGAAAGTGACTTTTTTTTCTCAGCGCAGCTTTAGAGTGATCGCTAAGAGACAGTTTAGATTTATATTTTAAAATTCTATAAAGTGCAATTAAAGAAGATAAGAAGAGGATATATTTTGGCAACATATTTGTAAGGACTTTTTTTTACTTAAAGCAACTTTTTAAAAGTGGACTGTATTTAGAATGGCTACCAGACAAACAAAAATAGTATCTTCAAAGGTGGCAGTATCTTCTCCAGCTCAGCCCTCTAAATTACCAGTAACTACTTTTTCTGCTCCCCCAGCCTCCTCAATATCTACAGAGTCTCAAGCCCCCTTGCTTACTCAAACCTCTCCAGAAATGCTTACTGTGAAAGATTTACAAACTGCATTGTCAACAATGACTGACAATTTAGAGAAAAGATTTCAAAAACTGGAGAAAAAGATGGAGGAACAAAGCAAAGGTGTAACTGAGGAACTGGAGAAAATTAAGCCATGGGAGCTCAACCAAAGAAGAAAGCGGGTGAAAAAGTTGATTTGATCTTGCAAAAGCTTTCTAAAGCTGGTCATGTCAAATAAATATTTGAAATGGAATGTTAATGGTTTAAATTCTCCACAGAAAAGGAAGAAGATATTTCATTATTTGACTCAATGTAAAAATGATGTAATTTGCTTACAAGAAACACATATTAGAATTACTGACCAGAAATATTTAATAATAATAAGTTAGGTATACATTTTGTAGCAGCGGCTGCTGAGAAGAATGGAATTGTTATCTATGTTAAAAATCATATAAGAGCTAAATTAATAGAATCAGATATACAAGGTAGATATTTAGCAATTGAAATTTTAAAAGATGGTAATAAAGTTCTTTTGATGGGCATATATGCACCAAATCAACAATAAGGAAAATTTTATAAGTTAATACATAAAAAGTTAATACAATTTGATTATAGGTCTTGTATTTTAATGGGTGATTGGAATGGTGTTATAGATATTGGTTTAGATAAAAAGAAGACATTACCAATTCCTCAAACACGTTCCAAGTTGCCTAAATCTTTTTTTTATATAAAGGATGATTTTGATTTGATAGACATATGGAGAGAAAGACACGGTAAAGAGCAAGAATTTACCTTTTTTTCTGATAGACACCAGTCATTTTCTAGAATTGACTTTATATTAACCTCAAGTGATTTTCTTTTTGGCTTAAAGAAGGTGAAAATCCTACCAAAAGTTTTAACTGACCATAATCCGGTTTGGTTGGAATTAAGGGTTGGACAAAGATCCAAGAGATCTTGGAAACTTAATGAAAATTTGTTTAAATATGATTTAAATGTGAATGAATGTAAAAATGTTATGAAGGAATTTTTTATGTTAAATATGAATCAGGATACACCTATAGAAATTATATGGGATGCAAGTAAGGCGTATATGCATGGGAACCGTTGTAAACAAGAGCAAAAAAAGGAAGGATTTAGAGGAGGAAATAAACAAGAGCAATTATTAATAAAGAGACCAGATGATAAAAATATTAAAGAGGGGATTAAGATTTTACGGAAACAATTTGACTTGTTGATGGCAGATCAAGTTGCTAGGAATATACAATATGCTAAACATAATACATTTTTTAATTCCAATAAACCTGGTAGATGGTTGGCTTATATATTAAGGAAAAAACAAAAATCTCGTATAATTGAAAAAATAGAATATAAAGGGAAGGTAGTGTTTCAACAAGAAATTATTAAGAAAGCTTTTTTAGAATTTTACTCTAAGTTGTATTCTGAAGAGAAGATACAAGAGAATGAGATAGATACTTTTTTGCAAAATGAAAAGATATCGATAATTACCAATGAACAAAGAGATAGATTAAATGCATTAATTACATCAGAAGAAATAATTTCAATGATTAAATAATTGAAAACGGGAAAATCTCCCGGGACTGATGGGCTAACGGCAATCTACTACAAGCATCTTCAAATGGAAATGGTGGAACCCCTTAGAGAGTTATTTGTTAATATTCAAGAGGGTGGTCAGGTTCCACCTTCATGGAAAACAGCTTATGTTTCTTTAATTCCCAAAGAGGGAAGAGATAATGTTCAACCAGAAAATTTTAGACCTATTTCATTATTGAATACAGATTATAAAATTTTTGCAAAAATTATGGCTAATAGACTAATGACAGTTTTACAACAAAGAATTCATTCAGACCAAACTGGTTTTTTACAAGGGAGACAGATGAAAACTAATGTTAGACAACTTATTAATATACTTGAATATTTGGAGACGCATATTCAGGTACCTACTGTTCTTATGTTTTTGGATGCGGAAAAAGCCTTTGATAGACTGAATTGGTTGTTTTTGAAAAAATTAATTGTTAGGATGGGAATGGGGGATCAGTTTATTAATTCTATATTGGCGATTTATCAGAAACAAACAGGTCAGATTATTGTTAATGGGGATTTAACAGATTCATTTAACATAGAGAAAGGTACTAGACAGGGATGTCCATTATCCCCTTTGTTGTTTGTTTTAACTTTGGAGGTTTTATTGAATAGGATAAGAGCTGCAGACGATTTAAAGGGTATTCAGATTAGACAACATGACTATAGATTATGTGCCTTTGCGGATGATTTGCTTGTGACATTGACTCAACCAACACAGTCAGCTAAGAGATTGATGGAGATAATTAAAAATTATGGTAGGGTATCAGGCTTTAAATTAAATATATCTAAGACAAAGATGTTAGTTAAAAATTTAGACACTAATTCAAAACAGGATTTGGAAAGAATAATGGGTTGTGAGATAGTTAAGAAGGTCAAATATTTAGGAATTGATATTGAAGCCTCTAATGGAAAATTATATAAAAATAATTATGAAGTTTTGTGGAAAAAAGATACAAACAGAACTTGAGAAATGGAAAAAATTACAATTATCTATGTTGGGCAGGATAGCGGCAGTTAAAATGAATGTATTGCCTAAATTTTTATTTCTTTTCCAAATGTTTCCTATACTTAAAAAGGATGCGAATTTGGAAGAGTGGCAGAAGGGTATTAATAGATTTATTTGGAATGGCAAGAAACCAAGGGTTAAATTAAAAATTATTCAGGATATAAGGGAAAGAGGTGGTTTGAAAATGCCCAATTTTAAGTTATACTATCATGCTGCTGTTTTAGTAGTGATAAGTGACTGGATTAACTTAACTAATGATAGAATATTGAATATTGAAGGGTACGGTTTATTATATGGTTGGCATGCATACTTAGTTTATGATAAAAAGGTGGATAGGAGTTTCAAGGAGCACCTATTGAGAAGTGCTCTGCTGCGTGTCTGGAAAAAGGATCAGTATAAATTAAATGAAAAGATTCCTCTCTGGACAGTTCCCAGACACGCAATAGAGAACATAAATAGACTACAAGTTCAAGATGTGGTGCCCTGTGAAAAACTCCTAATTAGAGAAGGGAATTCATTATTATTGAAGTCCTTGGATATGTTAAGGGAAGAAGGAATAGTTCATATTTGGTTTTCATATTTACAATTGCAGACTAGATGGAAAAAAGACTTGAAGACGGGTTTATCCCAAACAGATGAAAATTTAATTAAACAAGTTAGAGATCAAAGGCCTATGCATATTAAAAGATTATATAATGTATTGATAGAAATTGATTCTGAAACTGAATTAGTTAAGGATTGTATGATAAAGTGGGGACAAAATTTTGGACAACCAATCATGATGGAAACTTGGGAGAGGATCTGGGTGAAAAATGTAAGATTTACACAAGCGCAACACTTAAGAGAAAACTTTTATAAAATGTTTTATAGATGGCATTTAGATCCGAAAAAATTATCATGTATGTACCCTGATTTACAACCTAAGTAAGTGTTGGAGATGTGAATCTATGGATGCTACTTATTTTCATGTATGGTGGACTTGTAGAAAAATTAAGGCTTTTTGGATAAAAATATGGTGGATACTGCAAAATATTTTGAAAAAACGTATTGAATTTTTACCACAGTTGTTTTTGTTAGGTATTACAAAAGACTGCACCACCATAGAGATGAACTTAATTTTGAACTTGATTACAGCAGCAAGACTGTTGGTGGGACAATATTGCAAGACGCCAGAACTACCATCTATTGAAGAATGGACTTTAAAAGTTATAAATTTGGCAGAAATGGCTAAAATATCTGCATATTTGAAGGATCATTCAAATGAAAAATATATGTTGGATTGGAACAAATGGATAGAGTATATGCAAGGGAAATATCAATCTAAGAAATTGTATTTAGCATATAGTTAAATTTTTATATGTTGGACTGAAAAATATAGTTAAATTTTTAATAGGATCTATATAATAATTTGGTGTAGTTTAGAGGGTTTTCTTGTGTTTTTACCCTGTATTCACTCCGGGAAGTCAGGGGTGGGTGGGCGGGGTCTTATAATGTATTCAACTGAAATATGGTATTGGTATTATATAAGAACGATATAGTTTTTGATAAAAGAGGGGTTGCTCGGGCGGCGCCTCAGCACCACATCTGGAAGTGGAGTAGATTGAGGAGTGAAGGCTGGAGGGATGTAGGGAGGTGGTATGAGGAGGGAGGAGAGAGAGGGAGGCAGTGAGGGTGGGCGGATAGAAGTAGAGGTAGGGAGGAAGAGGGGGGATGTGGTGGGGGGGCGCCGAGCAATACCCATAGTTATTTTAATTATTCTAGTTACGCTTTGTTTTTTGTCTTGGAAAAAGTTCTAAACGATTGCATCCAGTTGAGTTGTTTTCAATTTGATTTTTTGTTATATTTATGATTATAAAATTAATAAAAATTTCTTTTAAAAAAAATGGCGGCCCCAATAGTCCGAGGCCGCCCCTACCAAAATGGCGGCCACTCCTCCCCAGGGAAGGTCAGGCCACACCCTCCAAAGATGGCCGCCGCGCCAGAAGTGTGATCGGCCTATCAAAATGGCGGCCGCGCCCAAAATTGGCGCCCGCACTCTCGCACACGCGGCTCCTAACGGCCGCAACCAGCCCCAAGCCGACAAATAAACGGCAACTGTGGAAAGGGCCTATACCGATCACCTCCCCTCACGGGTCAACCGGCGCTCTCTTCCCCACTCCGAGCCCCACTTGCGTTTAGTAGTAGCCGCGGGCCGCTCTCCAGGGAGCCGCTTCGTCCGTCGAAGCCGGGCAATGGGAAGAGCCTTTCCTGGACGCTCTGGAGAGGGAGCGATGCTGAAAATGGCTCAGGCAGAGACAGAGAGCCAAGGGAAATCACCCCCTACAGCTCCAGCAGCCCGAGCCCTTGCGGCCTGGGAAACCCAGGGCCTACCTTGCAGCCCAGATATTCTACCTAATCAAATAAACCCATTTTTTACTTTGTAATAAAGGTTTTAGGTAGCCAATCAATTTTAAATCTACTAGAATTCAATCAAGCCAAAAAGATACAAACAAATCTAAACCTAGGAGCCAACAAAACTTGCTGTTGCCGGGCTGTAGACTAGGTCAAAACTGGAAACTATGATAACCCATCGGTGGATTCTACATCCACTCATGCTGGAGAAGAGGGCAGATATGATATTGTTGCCATTATGGAAACATGGTGGGATGAAACCCACAAATGGAACACACAGCTAGAGGGTTTTAAATTATTTAAAAGAAACAGACCAAATAAAAGAGGAGGTAGAGTTGCTCTCTATATAAGAAATAACTATTGTCAAGTCGTCCTGTGTTGGTGCTCCACAAAAAAGCCAGCAAACAGGAACGATAGACAATGGTGATTTTACGTACTCCATATAGAACAAAGTCAGCACTGGGAGTGGCTTACTCCCAGTGCTTTACATAGACCTCAGACTTGCCACACCCACGCAATATCCTACCCCACCCACCAAACCACCATCCGGCCCGGTAAGCCCTTAACCCCTTCCCCGCCAGGCAGTTCAGTAAAGCAGTTTCCGCCTAATGCTTCAGTGGCCTATTTGCTGTAAGTACATGGCCCCTCCTCGCTTGTCGGTTGTCAGCCCAGCAAGGCGCACAGTGATGACGTCAGTGGAAGCGTCAGCCTCTCTACAGGCACGCTGAAGACAGCTACGCCCTGCAGTCTCGTTCGTTCATTAACACACGCCTCCATAGCGCTGCAGCCGGTAGGTATCGTAGGGGCCGGTTAAGTGTTTGGCGAAATGAGCAGCGTCCCTGAGCTCCTGCATGGGTCGGCCTCGCAGGGCTCAACAACTACATCTCTACAGAAATAGAGCACAACAATGATGAAAACTGTCTTGAATGCATTTGGGTCAATATAAAAGGGGGGTTGACATTGCCATAAGTGTATACTATAGGCCACCCAACCAAAAAGAGGAAAAAGATGAACTTTTTGCTAGTCAGCTAAGGTATGTAGAAAGCACATCACAATAGTAATGGGGGACTTTAATTACCATGACATCAACTGGGAGACAAACTCTGCACCAAGTGGAAGATCAAACAGATTCCTGACAAACCTAGCAGAAAACTTTGTCTCCCAAAAAATAGAAAAGGGAACTAGGGGATTAGCCATTTTGGACCAAAGTCAAAAATAACAAAAAAGCTTCTTTAAACATGTAAAAACAAGAAAAAAGTGAAGGAAATGATTGGTCCATTAGTGGGGGAAAGTGGCAAGAAGGTGACAAGCAACAGGGAGAAAGCAGAACTATTTAACTTGTTTTTTGCATCTGTCTTTACACAAAGGGAAAAAAGGGGCGTTGGTCTTACCTGAACGCCTATTCTCAGCATGAAGACGTATAATCCACTCGTGGGTTGCTTTAGCCAATCAACTTGAGACTAGGACATCTAATTTCCAAATTTCTTGCTCCGCCTCTTCCGGTATTACCTTCCTGTTCCCAGTTTTGACCGAGGCGAAGCTTCCATGACGAAAGTCCGACTTAATTTCAAACGACAACAGTTACTTTTACTAAAACGCAATCCTGCCTAGACTAGATAGAGGAGGGTGTGGATTATACGTCTTCATGCTGAGAATAGGCGTTCAGGTAAGACCAACGCCCTTCTCCAGCATGAGAAGACGTATAATCCACTCGTGGGACATACCAAAGCCCCTCATGTCCCTACGGGTGGGAGTCTAGGCTAGTGATTCTGAAGTATTAACAACCTGCTGCAGTACCCTTCTACCAAAGGAGGCCTCTGATGCAGCAAACTTGTCAATCTTGTAGTGTCTAATGAAGGAAGAAGGAGAAGACCAGGTCGCCGCCCTACACATTTCCTCCACCGACGCCTGAGTAAGCCAGGCCGCTGAGGTAGCCGCACTTCGAGTGGAGTGGGCTGTAATATGTGGCGGGACCGGAAGCGACAATGAGTCATAAGCCTTGGCTATGCATGCCCTGATCCATCTGCCAATTGTCGCAGAAGACACCTTCTGCCCCATGGACGACGGCTGAAAGGAGACGAACAACGCCTCAGATTTACGACTAGCCGAAGTCTGCTTTACGTAATGCAGTAGGGCCCTGCGAACGTCTAAGGTGTGCCAACGTCTCTCAAGGCGATGTGAAGGTCGCGGGCAAAAATCTGGCAGTACTAGCTCCTGCGACCTTTGGCACAAAGGATGGATCCAAACGTAGAATAACCCTATCGTTAGAAAAGGTGATTAGGTCCTTTCGGACCGAAAGGGCTGCCAGCTCCGAGATTCGTCTCGCAGAGGTGATGGCCACCAAGAAGGCTACCTTCAGTGAGAGGTGGCGGAGCGCGCAGGACTCGATAGGTTCGAAGGGTAGGACGGTTAGTGCCTGCAGAACCTTGGGAAGATCCCAGGACGGAAAGCGGTGAATGACCGAAGGCCTTACTGAAGCCGCTCCCTTCAGGAAGGCACCCACTGCCGGATGTTGTGACAAGGGAGCCAGGTTGTCGCAAGAGAGGACAGTCTGCAGGGCTGCCACCTGCCTGCGAATAGTACTGAGCGCTAGTCCCCTATTCATGCCTTCTAACTCTAGTATGTTTGGAATAGTGACCGAAAGGGGATCTAACTTGTGCTTTCTGCACATGGAAAAGTTCCACGTAGCATCGTATATCCTATTGGTGGAAGGGCGACGAGAGGCCTGGATGATAGCAATAACTCCATCCGAGAAGGCTTGCCTAATCAACCCCTGCCGCTCAAGTGCCAAGCGGCTAGTTGTAGCCACTGCGGGTCCGGATGTTGGAGGTGTCCCTGACTGAGTGACACCCGATGCGGAGGGAACCTCCAGGCTGGCGAGAGCGACAGGTCCACAAGGTCTGCAAACCACGGACGCCTTGGCCAGAACGGAGCAATTAAGATCACCTCCGCCTCCTCCCGGATCAGCTTGCGGATCATTGCTTGTAGTAGTGGGAGTGGGGGAAAGGCATACAGCAGGCCCTGTGGCCATCTGCTCCTGAGAGCGTCCGTCCCCTCCGCTCCCCCCGTAGGGAACCTGGAGAAAAACTGGGGAAGTTGGGCGTTCGCCGGGGACGCGAAGAGGTCTAGGAGAGGGCAGCCGAACCTGTCCGAGATCTCTCTGAATAGGACCGGGTTCAGACGCCACTCCGCATGGTCCACCGTGGCTCTGCTGAGTGAATCCGCCTGGCGGTTCGCTTCCCCTGAAATGTGTTCCGCCATGATGGACCCTAAGTGAGACTCTGCCCACAGCCCCAGGGCTCTTGCCTCCTGGATGAGGGCCCTTGATCTGGTCCCTCCCTGTTTGTTCACGTGAGCCTTTGCTGTGACGTTGTCTGTCAGGACCAGAACGTGTCATCTTGACAGTTGAGGAGAGAAGTGAAGAAGGGCTAGGTGGATGGCTCTGAGTTCGAGCCAATTTATGTTGTGGGCCAGGTCCCGTGGGGACCACCTGCCCTGGGCCAGATGGGTTTGGAGATGAGCCCCCCAGCCGAACTGGCTGGCGTCGGTGGTCACCGTGATCCTGTCTGGCTCTCTGAAGAGTGTTCCCCTGGCCATAGCGGGCGAGGCCCACCACCGGAGGGATGATAGTACCTGTTGCGGTACCTTGACCTTCCTTAGCGAAGCACTCTGGTTGAGCCTTTGGAAAGGGAGGAGGAACCATTGGAGGTCCCTTGAATGGAGCCTGGCCCAGGGGACGATCCCCATGCACGAAACCATCTTCCCCAGGAGCTGGGATAGCTGAGCTAGCGTGGCCAATCTTTGTCTTTGAATGAGACGTGTGAACTTTTGAATGCTCGACCGCCGTTCCTGGGAGAGATGGACCATGCCCTTGTCTGAGTCTATGATTGCTCCTAGGTGTAGAAGCCGTGATGCGGGGATCAGGTGGCTTTTCTTGTAATTTACTGAAAACCCATGAGCCTGAAGGGTGTGTAATGTTACCTCTAGATCTGCTTGGGCGGACTGACGGGAGTTGGACAGTATCAGAATGTCATCCAGGTAAAACTGGACGCGTACTGGTACCGTGCGAAGGTGCGCCCCTAGTACTGCGAGCACTTTTGTGAATACCCGAGGCGCCGATGACAGGCCGAACGGGAGTGCCCTGTACTGGAAATGCCGGTTGGCGTGACAGAACCGGAGGAACCTTCGATGCTCCTGTCTGATAGGGATGTGCAGGTAGGCCTCCGTCAGATCTACCGACGAGAGCAGGTCCCCTTTTCGGATGCTGGCCAGGATGGGTCTGAGAGACTGCATTTTGAACCGTCTGTACACTATGAAGTGGTTTAGACGCTTGAGGTCGAGGATTGCTCTCCAACCTCCCGATGGCTTGGGAACTACGAACAGGATGGAGTAAAATCCCTGTCTCTCTTGGCCTGGGGGGACCGGTTCTATGGCCTTTATCTCTAGGAGGTGGTCTACGGCTTGCCTTACCAGTTGCGCTTTTGATGTGCAGCGCTAGATGGGGCACTTTATGAACTGACTTGGTGGGGTGGAATAGAACTCTAGCGATAGCCCGTGGGCTACCGTCTCTTTGACCCAGGCGTCGGTTGTGGTCTCCTGTCACACACTGCTGAACAGTGCCAACCGACCGCCTATGGGACTGTCCCTGATGTCACTTTGACCTTCTGAAGGGACGCCCCCCCAGACCCCCTGTAAGGGCGTTTTGAGGTGAACTGGCCCCTATTGGACGGAGGGCGGTCCTGGAAGTGTTCCTGCCTGGAATGAGCGGGACGCGCGCTTCTGGGCCAATCCCAGGACTGCCCCCCCCCGAAAGGGCTGCCTCACATCCCAGGAGCCGCCCTGTCGGGCTCCTTGTTTCTGAGGCCGACCCTCCGACCTTTTGGAGGGTTGGACCAGAACCTTCCTCTTGTTCTTATCCTCTATGATGTAAGGGTCCAGGATTGGACCAAACAACTTCTTACCGTCATATTTGGAGGTGGCCAGCCTCCACTTAGTTCTCAGGTCCGTCCTCCACTGCTTGAGCCACAGGAGTCTTTGAGAGGCTACGGTTGCGCCAATCGCTCTGGCCGAATAGCGCGTTGCTGACAAGGTGGAATCGGCCGCGAACTCTGTGGCTGACAGCAATTTTGCTAAGGTCTGTTGAATACGTACCTGGTCTGACGGTACACTCGCCTGCAGCTCCCGGATCCACGCAATGCGGGCCCTGGTGAAAAAGGAAGCTGAGGAAGCTGCTCTGATGGCCCAGGCAGAGGCCTGATGAGACCGCCTGAACGAAAACTCAAATTTCTTGTCCTCCGCCTTCATGGCTTTGGCCATGTCTCCTGGTCTGGCAGAATTGGAGAACAGGGAAATGAGAGGTTCGTCTACAGGTGGGACCTCCAAGAGAGAGGCAAAGGCCGACTCAATATTGAACAGTTTTCTCCAAATTGTTTGGAGAAGGGACAGTTGCCAGGGATGCCCACTGGGACTGCACCGTGGTGCGAAAGGCTTTGGGGCATAGCATCCGCACCTCCTCCGACACTGTAGAGCCAAGAAGCGGGTTAGAGTACTCCTCCTCGTCTGAGGAGTCGGACTTGACTACCTTAGCCTTAGCCGACCGGTTCAAGGCAGAGCAGGCCTTGAGCAGAATGGAGCGATATGAAGCCAAGTCGAATAAACCTTTGGATGGCTGTTCGGGTGCCGCCTCCTCATCCTCTGACATCGGGTACCCCGTGGCCTCCGGGTCCTCTGGGTCCTCCTCTGCTACCTGCGAAGAAGTCTCCGAAACCCCTGAAGCCAGGGTCGCTGTTCGCTCCCACCGGGATGGTAATGCAGTTTCCGATGATGAACCTAGAGGATGAGAAGACTCCCTGGAAGGAGGTAAGTAATGCTCCAGAGCCTGTTTTACCAAGGAATAGATCTGTTCAGACAACTGACCTCTCTGATCCTTGGTGCTAGGCCCCACCTGGGCCTGACTGGCTGCAGGGGTCTGTTGTTCAGGCGAGAATACACTGGAATGGGGAGAACTCACCTGTTCCGTCTCCCACGGAGAAGGCCACTGCTGAGGATGCTGCCCAGAATCCGGAGAAGGCTCGAAAGGAATGGGGAGTTCCCGTGGGGTGCGCATCGCCCCTTCTGTCTCGCTGGTTCTGAGCCTCTGGGCCTTGGCAAATTCTCTTTCGAGAACCTGATGCCTCCTCGAGGCCTGCCTTTCGGCTGCCCTCGTGGGCTCCCTTTCCAGGTGCTTCGTTTTGGCCTTCTTTTTGCCTCCCCCCGGATCCACATCAACTGGCCTGCGTTTTTGCGAGGCTGGTGGGGGAGGAAGGGCCCCTGAGCCTTGACACCCTTGAGGTGAAGAATTCTCTGCCATCGCTGCTTGCGTCAACCCCCAATCAGGGTATTCCAGGCCTTCGGAAGAGAACGTTCCTGAGGAATCAGCTCACAGGCAGTTAAGGAGTTCACCTCCTTTCCCTGCTCAGGAACTACGGTCGTCCCCCTCGACCGTCTCAATCCGGTGTTCGCAAGGCCGGCTGGCTTCCCGTGCGCTCCAGGCGATCAGCTGCCTGAATTGGGCTGCCTGATATGAGCAAATGCTACAATGGAGATAAACCGTACCAAGGTACTTGCAACCAGCAGGCTCCTTATGAGAGAAGGCCTAGGCCTTACTTCTCCTAAAATGGCCGCCGGCTCTTTCCGGTAGGGCCCA
This sequence comes from Bothrops alternatus, assembly GCA_034064705.1. Taxonomy (NCBI): domain Eukaryota; kingdom Metazoa; phylum Chordata; class Lepidosauria; order Squamata; family Viperidae; genus Bothrops; species Bothrops alternatus. The sequence continues at coordinate 294,441 of JARGCV010000241.1, forward strand.
AGCCACACTTAAAATGGCCGCCGCCCTTACAAGAAGACGCCTCGCTCAAGATGGCGATCACTCTGACACACTTAAAATGGCCTCCGCCCTCACAAGAAGTCGCCTCGCTCAAGATGGCGATGACTCTTACTAGAAGGGCCGGCCGACCTTCCCAAAATGGCCGCCGTGTGCCACGTGCGCCAGGCGCCTCCCCAAAAAATGGCGATTCGCGCCGAAACTCTATCTCTCCGACATGCGGCCCCTAAAACGGCCGTGACTACGAGCACACACCCTGTTTCGATCCCAACGGGGGTCCCCGTGCACCGGATTGCTCCCCCCCAGGCCGCTGCCCCAAACTTGCGCTTAGCTGAACTCCAGCGTCGTCCAGGGAAGTCGCTCTGCGCCTGGGAGGTCGATGAAGAAATCCGCGAGGTGAAGAAACCGCTCCGGATTAAAGGCGAAGCAGGGAGGCTGGATTGTAAGCGGCTGGAAGCCTGGGGAATCTCCCCCTTTAAGTTCCAGCGGCCCCAGCCACGAGGCTTAGCTAAGCCCTCTCCCCTTCGCCTACTCTCTTCGAAGCCGTCGCGAGTAAAACAAATAAAAAAATAAAAAAATAAAAATAAAAGGAGAAGCTAATTTCAAATATCCAATTGGTTAGAAATTAAAGGTTAAAGTTTCCAATCAATTTCGTCCAAGGGTAGCTTCAGATGCAGAGCTACCCAAACGAGCTGCTCTCAAGCTGGAGACTAGGACAAAACTGGGAACAGGAAGGTAATACCGGAAGAGGCGGAGCAAGAAATTTGGAAATTAGATGTCCTAGTCTCAAGCTGATTAGCTAAAGCAACCCACGAGTGGATTATACGTCTTCTCATGCTGGAGAACAGTCCAATCTATCAAAAACAGTACCATAAAAAACAGATTAAAAACACAAGTTAAGATAGGCAAGAAAATGGTAAGTGAGCACCTGTCCAGTCTAGACAAGTTCAAATCACCAGGACCAGATGGATTACACCCCAAGGTTCTCAAGAAACTGGCAGATGTGATCTCAGAACCACTGAACTATATTTTTCAAAGATCCTGGAGCACTGGGGAACTACCGGAGGACTGGAAAAGAGCTGATGTAGTTCGCATCTTCAAAAAAGGAAAAAAAAATCCAGGAAATTACTGTGGGCTAGACAGCATCTCCACCAGATGGATCCATAGCTGGTTGACCGGCCACACTCAGTGTGTGGCCCTCAATGGAACTGCATCTACATGGACGGAAGTGTGTAGTGGGGTGCCCCAGGGCTCTGTTCTGGGCCTAGTGCTCTTCAACATCTTCATCAACAATTTGGGCAAGGGGATAGATGGGGAAAATCAAATTTGCAGACGACACCAAGCTGGCAGGAATAACCAACACTCCAGAAGATAGGCTTAAGATACAGGAGGATCTGGACAGACTTGAACAATGGATGCTATCTAACAAAATGAAATTCAATGGTGAAAAAAGTAAGGTTCTACATTTAGGCAAGAAAAACCAAATGTATAGGTATAGTATAGGTGGTACCTTGCTCAATAGTAGCAACTGTGAGAGGGATCTCAGAGTCCTAGTGTACAATCACTTAGATATGAGCCAGCAGTGTGCTGCAGCTGCCAAAAAAGCCAACACAGTGTTAGGCTGCATTAACAGAGGGATAGAATCAAGATCACGTTAAGTATTAATACCACTTTACAATGCCTTGGTAAGGCCACACTTGGAATACTGCATCCAGTTTTGGTCACCACGATGTAAAAAACATGTTGAGACTCTAGAAAGAGTACAGAGAAGAGCAACAAAGATGATTAGGGGACTGGAGGCTAAAACATATAAGGAACGGTTGCTGGAATTGGGTATGTCTAGTTTAATGAAGAGAAGGATGAGGGGGGACATGATAGCAGTGTTCCAATATCTCAGGGGCTGCCACAAAGAAGAGGGAGTCAAGCTATTCTCCAAAGCGCCTGAAGGCAGGACAAGAAACAACGGATGGAAACTAATCAAGGAGAGAAGCAACCTAGAACTAAGGAGAAACTTCCTGACAGTTAGAACAATTAACCAGTGGAACAACCTGCCTCCAGAAGCGGTGAATGCTCCAACACTGGAAGTTTTTACGAGACTGGACAGCCATTTGTCTGAAATGGTATAGGGTTTCCTGCCTGAGCAGGGGGTTGGACAAGATGACCTCCAAGGTCCCTTCCAACTTTATTATTATTATTATTATTACTATTGTTGTTGTTGTTGTTGTTGTTGTTGTTGTTGTCTGTTCTTTATAAAGTCCCGTTGTTTTAGCATCTTTTGCATATCTCGTTTTAATTTGCAGGTATGGCCACCATAATAAATCAATATCTTGTTCTTGTAAATCTTGTCTATCTTTCAGTTTACCTTCATTGTCCAAAATATGTTTATACGTCACAAGTTTCTCGTAGTTTATTAAATTTGGGTAAGCGAATGCTTCCATTGTTGAAAGCCATCCAGGTATTTTAATATAGATTTTCGCTTTTATTTTTTCCCATTCTAGAAGACGTGCATTTCTTATAAAGTGGTTTTGAAACTATCTATGTATTTTATTCTTCCCATACCACAGAAAGGCATGCCATCCAAGTTGTAGGTCATGCCCCTCTAGGTATAATAGTCTTTTGTCTCTAAGCATTATCCACTCTTTTACCCATGTTAATATGGTTGCTTGGTAGTATAACATGCAGTCCGGCAGTCCAAATCCTCCACTTTCTTTCGCTTCTTGTAACATTTTCAGTCCAATTCTAGCTTTTTTTCCTTGCCAAATAAATTTCAGTATTGTTGTATTTAGTTCATCAAAAAAGGTTTTTCCCAGTATATCGTTCGCTAGGTATCGTTTGAAATAAAAAGAGTATTTTTGGTAAGATATTCATTTTCACTGTTGCTATTCTCCCAAGCATTGAGAGTTGTAAATTTTACCACTTTTCCAGATCGAATTTTGTTTTAAAAATCTTACATAGTTGTCTTCTTTTATTGTTGCACATCTTGCTGTTAAATTAATTCCCAAATATTTAACTTTTTTAACTATTTGAAGATTTGGGTTTTTTGCTAGTTGGATTTTTTGTTTTTCTCTTAAGTTTTTAGTTAGCACTTTAGTCTTTTCTCTGTTTACTTTCAACCCTGCCACTTCTCCAAATTCTTCTATTTTCTCCATAAGCTTAATGCTTGTTTCAAGCGGTTCTTCCGATATAAAAAACAAGTCATCTGCAAATGCTTGTAGTTTGTATTTTTCATCTTTTATCTCCAGTCTTTTAATTTCTATATCTTGCCTGATGTTTCTATTCAATACTTCCAGTGTTAATATAAATAATAGTGGAGAAAGTAGACATCCCTGTCTTGTGCTTTTTTTAATATCAAAGTTTTCTGTAAAATTTCCATTTACAATTACTGTCAACGCTGCTAATATTGGATATTATTGCTTTGACAAGATATACAGAACTGTCTGGTATTTTTAGAGTTAATTTAGATGATGCTGGGAAGGGAGGAGAAAGATAAGGAGTGCGCGGGATAGATACAGAACGGAAGTGAATCTTTGCCCTTCACGCTGATTGGAAAATGTGATTTACGACTGCAAAATAGAGGAAGAGAATAGCCTGGAATGTTATGTGCAAGGAAAGGAAATTCAGATCGTGGCATTCATCCATGCCCTGTCGACACTCTGTCACACAAAAAATAAAGAATTTTTAGGATAAACAATGCCTGGAAGTTCTTTGAAGTGTTTCATTAGTCGGAACCTTGACATCATGCTAAGATCTAAATCCTTTTCAAACAACTGGGGGTGAAATACCCCCACCTCTTCCTCCTAGGCTTGAGAGAAGCTGGCAAAGATTCAGGAAGAAAATCTATCATGAGAAACGGGAGTTTGCTTGAAGATAACCCGGAAGCTGATACCCCAGAAGGAAGATGAATTTTGGAAGACAAACGGCTGGCAGACAAATGCAAATCGGTGGAGAGATAACAGATCGCCTGCCACTCAAGGTTCGAGTGAGTCACTGGAAAGATTTGAAAAGCCAGAGGTGAGAAGCAGAAATCAATTCCTGCAGAGAGGAGCCTGCAGCCCTTCCATTGCAGATCAGACAGCCTTCCAGACCCTGTCTTCCCCTGCCAGAGACTCCAGCCCTGAAGAGAGAGGGAATCCCAGTCTGAGGCCTCTGCAGCAATGGGGAGTTTGGCATCCCCCGGGGGTAGATGGTCAGTGGCCTCTGAGCTTGCCACAGCTAATAGAGACCTTGAACAGCTTGGGGTGGTGCAGAAGCCAGGAGATCCGCAGCTGGTGGGAGAACGACCACAACAAGGAGATTGGCCACAGCCCCCGAACATGCAACCCCTGGGCATAAATCAACAGCCTATAATTACACCACCTTTCAATGCAACCTTCGATGGGGACCCAGAGAAGCTGATTTTTTTTCTCAACCAAGTGCACTCTCATTTGAACTGCTGGGCCTATCTCTACCCAGACCCAGGAGCCATGGTCGATGTGATTGCGTCCAGCCTAGAGGGAGAAGCATCCGAATGGCTGAACAATTTATATAATGAGCAAGTCCCCAAATTTGAGGACCCCCACCTCTTCCTCCTAGGGCTGAGAGAAAGATTTGAGGACCCATCCACTGGCCTCAAGGCAAGAGAACAAATCCACAAAATAAAACAAGCTAGCAGGCCTGCTCTGGAGTATGTGCGAGAATTTCGCAAGATAGCAGGTCGAATAGAGGGGTGACCTGAGCAATCCCTAATCCATCACTTCATTGAGGGATTAGACCAGCGGTTCTCAACCTGTGGGTCGCGACCCCATTTGGGGTCGAACGAACATTTCACGGGGGTCACCAAACAACGCAATCCGCCATTTTCCCCCTTTTCCTTAGCTGTGCTACTCCCTCTTATTCTATTGGCTTTTGAAAGCCAATAGAATAGACTCTCTTGAATAGAGTCTAATTCTATTGGCTTTCAAAAGCCAATAGGAATTGTCCAGGCTGTCTCTGCCCTGCTGAGCCCACCAAAAGTCCCAGTCTGCAAACGGTGCTGCAAGTTGTCTACAGCGAAGGCGAGCTGTCTAGAAGTTTCCACCCCTCCCTGCTGAGCAACTAGTAAAAATGTAAGTAAAAGAGGGCCAGGGGTGGGAGGTGGGAGGCCGGCGGGCGCAGGGAGGGTTGCTGGCGTGCGTGGGGCCCAGCGGGTGCCTTACCTTCCTTGGGCTGGGCCAACCGGTGGCCCAGCCGGTGGTTGCCCTGCGCCGTCGCTGCCCCTTTCCAGCTACGCCTCAGCCGGTGCAGGGGGCAGCACCACGCATGCGCGGCGCTCCCGGCCAGGGAATGTCCTCGACTTACGACCGGTTGGGGGGTCGTGGCATTAAAAAGGTTGAGAACCACTGGATTAGATGATCACCTCTCTCAGGCCTGCTTCTATCGAGCAGTACCTGATCAGCTGCAAGAATGGTACCAGGCAGCGGTGAAGCTAGACGTTCAGCTCGCCCGCTATAAGAAGCCTCCCCCACCTGAATCCGAGCAGCCGCCAGAGCAACCCGAACAACAATCAGCCCCACGAAAACCTCCGACTACTGCGATAGCTGAGAGACCCAGGCCACCTGCAGGCCCGTCAATTAAATGTTTCCGGTGCGGACAGGAGGGACATCGAGCAGCAAACTGTCCAGTCCCCTACCCCCGACTATAGAGCAGACCGGAACCAACGGCGAGAAGGAAACCTGCCCAGCAGCTAACGAGAGAAAAATCCAACCAGGTCACGCAAGAACCTATTCCCCAGATTACACCCCCCACACAGGTGGACGCAAGGACTTCGGGTGGACCCGGTCCTGCTCTACCCTCCTTTGACAGTGACGACGGAGAGAACGACCCAATGGTGAGTCGACAAATCCCGCCTTTTTCACTGCCTACCAAACTTATAATCCCTACGTCGGGGGCACAAATGGACTTAAACGTGCTAATCGATTCTGGATGCACCCGATGCATTATTAGCCTGCCCTTTGCCATTAAAATGGGCATACGGGCAAAACAGCTCTCCAAACCCATGAGGTTTGAGCAAGCCAATGGCTCCCTCATGGGAGGGACTCTAATCACAGCATTAACTGAGCCCCTACGCCTGGAAATAGGTGAGCACTGGGAGTTTATTTGCTTCCTGGTGGCCCCAAAAATGACTGAGGCTGTGATCCTAGGATTAGCCTGGTTGGACAAATGGAAGCCATTTATCTGGTGGGAAAAGGAATGAGAACTGTGAGACTACCTATAGGGCCTAATCCCCCCACTGATTCAACCGATGTTGCAGGACACCTCAGGCCACCCAACGAACGAGCGCACATGGCTGCCTCACCACCACCAGATGACCCACTCATTCCCAATGACTACTGGGACCTGGCGGAGGCATTTAGTGAAAAAGAATGTGATGCCATGCCCCCTCACAGACCCAATGACTGCTTCATCGAACTGGTGCCAGGAGCCAAACTCCCACGGCCGAGAATGTATGCTATGTCCCCCCTCGAAATGGAGGAGATACAGCAATACATTAACAAAAACCTAGCAAGGGGGTTCATTGAATGGGCCAAATCTACAGTACCATGGGAGCCCCTGTGTTGTTCAAATAGAAAAAAGATGGGTCTCTTCATCTCTGTGTGGACTATAAGGGTCTCAACGCTGTGAGTGTGGAAAATAAATACCCCCTCCCCCTCCTAAAGGACTTATTAACCCATCTGGCTAAGGGGAGTGTCTTCACTAAATTAGACCTGAGAGAGGCATATTACCGGGTTAGAATTAAAGAGAGAGACGAGTGGAAAACTGCCTTCAACTGTCCTATGAGGAGCTATCAGTTCAAAGTCATGCCATTTGGACTACAGGGGGCCCCAACCGTATTTATGCAGTTGATTAATGAGGTCCTACATGATCACTTGTACAAAGGGGTTTTGGTGTATCTTGATGATATCCTGATATACAGCACGAATATGATTGATCACATAAAACTGGTGAGAGAAGTGTTAAAGAAATTTTTGAATGCCAAGCTTTATGCCAAATTGTCAAAATGTGAATTTCACCAGACCCGATTAGATTATCTTGGCTACAGAATTTCAAACGAGGGCATTGAAATGGATCCAGCTAAAGTGAGAACTATAATTGAGTGGCAGCCCCCAAAGACTCGCAAACAGCTTCAGAGCTTTTTAGGTTTTGCCAACTTCTATAATCAACTCATCCCCTCCTTTGCCGAGATTACCCTACCCCTTACAGAACTACTCAAAACAGGCAAAGGAGGAGGAAAACCGTGACCAGGCCAACCACTTACATGGACTATGAGCTGTCAAACAGCTTTTGAGAATTTAAAGAGACTATTTGCTGCTGAACCGGTCCTAAAGCAACCCTGCCCAGGGGAACCCTTTGTAATCCAAGCTGACACCAGCGACGTGGCAGTCGGAGCTGTATTTCTGCAAAAGAACAAAAGTGGAGTTCTACAACCCTGCGCCTACACCTCTAAAAAATTTACTGAAAGCGAGAGGAGATGGGCAATCTGGGAGAAGGAGGCCTTCGCAATTAGGTGGGGGCTGTTAAACTGGTGACACTATCTAGAAGGGAGCAAGGTGCCATTTGAAGTATGGACAGATCACAAAAATCTAGAGGCACTGAAAACTCCCCGCAAATTGTCCCCAAAGCAAGTACGGTGGTCACAGTACTTTAAATGTTTCAACTTCACTCTAAAGTACATACCCGGAAGAAAAAACTTCCTAGCTGATGCGCTATCGAGATTGCCCCAGTAAAAAAGCGAGCACGGAGAGGTTAATGAGGCAATTATCTCCAATCCACAAACTGCCGCTCAATTCACGCCTCGCAGGGTCCCCAATCCTGATGACCCTGGGGTAAAGAAAATAAAACAAAAGCTCACCAATCAATGGTTCAAAGATAATCAAACCTCCCTAACATGCAGGGATGGTTTGGCTTACAAGGGGGGGGAACTATATTTGCCTGAAGCCCTCCGTCTTAATGCTTTCAAACACAGCCATGATGTAAAACAGGCTGGACACTTTGGATATCTGAAAACTCTACATCTCATCCGCCAGCAATTTTGGTGGCCGGGGTTAAAACGGGATGTGGAAAACTATGTAAAGAGTTGTACTGTATGTGCCACAATGAAAACAATCCCAGGGAAAAGCCCTGGGTTACTGCAGCCGGTGGCAGACTCTTCTCAACCATGGGAAGAAATAGCTATGGACTTTATAGTAGACCTACCTGAAAGTAAAGGAAATACTGTCATCTGGACTGTGATAGACCTGTTCTCGAAGCAGGCACATTTCATCGCCTGCAAAGGATTCCCATCTGCCCAACGACTGACTAAATTGTTCCTGAAACGTATCTACCGGCTGCATGGCGCCCCTAAGTGAATAATTTTGGACAGGGGGGTGCAGTTCACAGCGAAGTTTTGAAGGAGTTTTCTTAAATTAATTGGATCATCTCTTGGCTTATCATCTGCTTTTCATCCGGCCACCAATGGGGCTGCAGAATCCGCTAACAAAATGGTGGAGCAATATCTCAGATGCTACGTTTCCTACCAACAGACAAACTGAACTACAATGGCGTACAATAATTCTGTTCACAGCAGTACCGGCTACATGCCTTTCAGAGTAGCCATGGGAAAAGAGTTCAGCCCAATACCTGAATACCCTCAGGTGCCCTCCGCCTCCCAGAAACATGATCAATGGGTGAGGGAGTGGGAAGAAGTTTGGAGAAACACGAAAACTGCATTAAAAAAGTCTTCCGAGGGGTAGCTACCGCTGAGATGGTCCTCATCATCTGTGGGAGAGCGGCAGCTTCCTCCACGGCCCAAGATTGCTCCTTTGGGCCAACAGTGGAAAGACCGGCCAGTAAAATGGCCGTTCACCTTGCCGCTGTAACCAGAAGTCAGAAGAACATCTAAGCACAGGAACCACCGTGGCTGAGGCGGGTGAGACTTTTTTTTCCCTCTCTTGGTTCTCCTTTTTCTTTTGTGCCTGTAAAAAGCACTTTTGAAATTATTTCCCTGCTCTAAGAAAGCGGCGTTTTTGAGTGTGGGAAAAAGAAGCTTGAATGGACTGAATTAATTTAAAGTGATTTTTCTTTATTTTTATTTTCTAATTCACTTTGGGGTCTTGGAATTTTTTTTTAATATTGAATCTACTATTGGATTTGAATTCTCCTTTCTTCTGTCTTTCCTGATCTTGTTTATGAGATTTTTGGTCTCTGGGAGAAGATTTTACATTATACTGAGGACAACTTGTGGAAAAAGTTAAAATTGCAACTGGCTCTCTTTTCTGATGGTGAGACTGACTTTGACCTTCAGATTATCATAAAAGGAAAATACAAAGAAATTTAACAGCTGTACTGGTGGGGGTCGATACTGATTAAATGTTCTTTGAACACAGCCTCTACTAAATGATACAGACTGTTTCTAATTACTTTTGAAATGGAGCAGTCCTATGTTTAACTTGACTATAAGCTCATACTGGAAAAACTTTATGAAGCTACTGATGAAATATGTTTGCAAATAAAAGAATTTACTATGGAAATAAAAAACAGAAATTCTGCTTTGAATTTACAAACTGAGCCCCAGACTTTAGCTGAGTATTCTATAGACCAAAAAAAAAACAGAAGCGGGATTAAGTAAAGGTAAAGAAGATTCCACTTTACTTTATATCCATGCTGATGAGACCTCCAAGGAACTAAAAAGGACTGTAACTAAACCACTTACAACTCTAATGCCAACAGAAATGGACAGACAAGCTCAACGAACTCAGAACTATGGTAGCTTGGATAAGCAACTGTTATCTACAAAGTTGGACATAACTGAGCCTGCTATTCATCAGTTTCAAATGTGGAGACTTGACTCTTTAAAACAACAAGGGATTACTTATAAAGAAGCTAGGTCTCTAAAACAGAAAAGGGGACGTTTTTATTTGATCCAAAGGATACCACAAGGCATAAAAAGTGATTTGTTCATTGATATAGAGGCATTTTTATGGAAACCTGTCTGGCATAAAAGGAAAGCTAGAATAAGATTTAAGAGTGTGATTTAAGGCTTTATGTAATGGGTTTAAAGGGCTAATTAGATATGGACTGATTTATGGCTTAAGACAGTTAAATAAGATGTTAGATTGAATAAAAATTAATTAAAGGTTTGATTTTAATAATAAGATGTTTGTTTATGTATCAATGTTTTGGATATAGTAATTCGGGGAGGAGGTTAAAGGAATTTGATACACATATTGAGGGACTGATTGATAGATTATAAAGGATAATAGAAATAGAAAGGTATTTTTCTTTTTTCTTGGTTTTTTGTTTTTTGTTCTTTTTTTCTTTCTCTTTCTTTTTTGCTTTGAATTAATATTTTTTTAATCAGGAATGATAGCTATTTTGTAATGGAAGAAGAATAAGATAAAAGAAGGGCCACTCAGGGGACTCATCCTCAGGCACTGTCACGATAATCCAGCGGCGGGGCATTTTGGCCTATTCAAGACCCTGAACTTGGTCTCCCGTACCTTCTGGTGGCCCCGACATCCAGGCCTACGTCACGTCCTGTACCCCATGTAGGCAGGCCAAGTCAGCGACGGGGGCCCCGCCCGGACTATTGCAGCCCTTGCCGACACCCAAAACACCCTGGGGGGCTGTGTCCATGGACTTCCTGATGGACTTACCCCCGTATTCTGGATTTACGACAGTGTTCGTGGTGGTGGATATGCTGACCAAGATGGCACATTTCATCCTGTGCCGTGACTTGCCGTCAGCCCATGCCACCTGTCGTATGTTCATCCAGCAGGTGTTCCTGCTGCACGGCCTCCCTGATAGGGTCATGTCTGATAGAGGGGCCCAATTCACAGCCTGTTTCTGGCAGGGGTTGATGAAGGCGTTGGATGTCAAGATCTGCCTCTTGTCTGCACATCATCCCCAAACTGACGGCAGGACAGAGAAGGTCATCGGAATTCTCGAGCAATATCTGCACTGCTATATAAATCAGCAGCAGAACAATTGGGTGGACTATCTTGCGGTAGCCGAGTTCGCATTCAACAACTCGCAGCACACCTCCACACAGATGACCCTGTTCTTGGCCAATGTGGGATATCACCCCTGGTTTTTCCCTCTTTCGCCGCTAGACTCACCGGTTCCAGCAGTGAACGATTTCATGGCAGTTACAGGTGAGCCATCGATTGGTACGACGACAGAGAAGGCCAAGGCCAATTACAAAACGGTGGCCGATCGGTTGAGGCGAGATAAGCCTCCACTAACAGTGGGAGACTGGGTATGGCTGTCTACCAGGAACCTGTCAACCCGACCAACCAAGAAGCTAGACCATCGATATCTAGGACCGTTCCCAATTGAGGCGGTCATCAATCCGGTCGCCTATCGACTAACTCTGCCACATTCGCTGCGGGTGCATCCGGTTTTTCATCGGTCGCTGTTGGTCCCCGAGCAACCGGCATGTCCACTCCGCCAAGCAGAACCTCCCCCACCAGAACGTGACAGAGACAGCGCTCCCGAGTACGAGATCGCCAGCATTCGGGACTCAGTGGCTGAAAGGGCGCTTTCAGTACCTGGTCAAGTGGAAGGGCTACGGACCAGAGGATTTCACCTGGGAGGATGCAACCACCGTTCATGCTCCTGCCTTGGTGACCGCATTTCATCAACAGTTTCCATCCCGACTGCACCCGGCCTGGCAGACCCGGGGGAAGGATAGTGTTTTGAGTCCGTGCCAGCAGCTGAGTGCGGGGAATCAGAGGAGGAGGAGGAAGAGGGGCTTGGAGAGCCATCAGAGTCGGAGGGAGGCTCTGATGAGTTACAAGATTCACAATCTGATGAAGAGCCTGGCCCCTCCAATCGTGGTCAGGATGAGACAGCTGTGTGGGGAAGATGATTCAGACTCTGAGGACTCACGGCTGAAGTCATTAGAGACACTCGTAAAAGAAGGCAGTTAACTACAGCAGGTCAGAGGGAGTCAATATGGCAACTCCAAGGGAGGAGGAGAAGGCATTGAGAAGCCACACCTTGGGGCTGCTTAATAAAAAGGGAAGGTGTGGGCGGTGCTGGTTGCTGAAGGCAACTGTTGCAAAGTACTTCATGGGATCATGTTATGTTGGTATTGCCGGTGACTAATTCCTTGTTTTGCATTGTGTTTCGTGTGGACAATTTCCTCCATTTGGATTGTGTTTTGTTGCTTTTGGACCATTTGGCAGGTTTGTTACCAATGTTAAAAGGGTGTCAAGCCCTGCTAGGCCGACTCGTTCGGGAGCTCAGGGATGCTACTCAATACCCCAAGACTGCTAACCGGCCCATTCGCTTCTTACCAGCTCCGGCGCTATGGCAGCGTGTGTTACTGGGCAAACGGGACCAGGAAGCGTCGCTGGCTTCGGCGTATCGTGCTGTAGCAGCTGTGGAGAGGCCGACGCTTCCAGTGATGTCATCACTGTGCGCCTCACCGGGCCGACAATCAACAGGCAATGGGGGCCATGTGCTTACGGCAAATAGTCCACAAACGGACTAAGTGGAACACTGACCTATTGCACTGGCTGATGTAGGAGGCGTTAAGGGTTACTGGACCGGATGGTGGTTTGGTGGGTGGGGAAGGATATTGTGTGGATGTGGCAGGGCCACGGTCTATGTAAAGCACTGGGAGCAAGTCACTCCCAGTGCTGACTTTGTTCTATACGGAGTGAATAAAACTACCGTTGTCTATCGTTCCTGTTTGCCGGCTATTTTGTGGAGCACCAATACAGGACGACCTGACAAAGGGGTTTTGTTTTCTTCTGAGTCTCCAACCTATTTCTCAAAAGGGGTTTTGTTCTTGTGCATTTAACAAGGACGGCTATAGGCTGGGACAGAACACATCTGTTTAAAATTTTCAAATTGAGAGTCCATATTATTAATTTTTTGGTTCATTTTATCAAGATCATCTTTCATCTCTTCATGATTTTGCATTGTAGCTGCCATATGAGTAGCAATTGTCTCTTGAATTGCTTGCAGTGTCACTTCTGTTTCTTTCTGGAAGTTATTAGCCTTTTCTTGTTGGAGCATTGTGTCAATTGATCTGATAAACTGGACTTGCAGAGGCAGAAGAACGGGGCAGAGGGTACTTTTTTGCCAGCTTTGGATAAATTTGGGACACTCATCTTAATCTTTTAATCATACTTTATAATCCACCGGGTAGTTCAAAATTTATAATCCAATGAGCTCCTAACAGATAGAAGTAGATAAAAAAAGGAAAAAGGGAAAAAGAGAAAAAATGAAAAAATGAAAAAAATATAACATTTATCCCAAAGTTTTGTGTTGTCAATCTTTCAAAATTATAATCCGAAGTATTTTGCTAATAATCATTTCTTGCCATTCAGTCTGTCTCAAAACAGCTTATTAAATTCCAGGTCAAGCTGTATTTGTAATCCAAGGAAGTCCGATGACTTCAAAACAATTTAAGTTTTTAATTATAATCCATCCTGTAGAGCAGGGTTGTCAAACTGCCAGCCCACGGGCCGAATGTGTCATGGCAAAACCGCGCCCACCCCATTGCTGGCAATGGAAAAAAGTTGCGATATGTCATGACACGTCACGTGACGTTGCGAGTTTGACACCCCTGCTTTAGAGAAGGGGCGTTGTCTTACCTGAACGCCTTTTCTCAGCATGATGATGTAGAATCCACCGGTGGGTAATCATAGCCTTCCTGCTCAGATAGGACTAAGTCAAACTAGCCACGCCTCCCTCTGGGTGTGTCCTTCCAGTTTTTGACGAGGCGAAGCATCCATGACGAAGTCTGATGCACTGGCTCCAAAAAAAAAAAAAAACTATGCCACTGGCCTAGACTGCTCTGAAGGGAGGGTGTGGATTCTACATCATCATGCTGAGAAAAGGCGTTCAGGTAAGACAACGCCCCTTCTCCAACATGATTGGATGTAGAATCCACCGGTGGGACATACCAAAGCCGCTCATGTCACCACCGGGAGGGAAAGGTCTAGGCTTGTGGCTCCTGAAAAGACACTACCTGCTGCAGAACCCGCCTACCAAAAGCGGCATCAGACGCTGCAAACTGATCAATCTTATAGTGCCTAACAAAGGAGGAAGGGGAAGACCAAGTCGCTGCCCTACAAATCTCTTCTACTGACGCCTGGGTGGCCCAGGCTGCCGAAGTTGCCGCTCTACGTGTGGAATGAGCAGTGATGTGAGTAGGAAGTGGAAGAGATTGAGAAGTATAAGCACGAGCAATACATGCCCTGATCCATCTACCTATGGTCGACGAAGAGACCTTCTGTCCCATGGCCGAAAGTTGAATGGACACGAACAAGGCTTCTGATTTGCGGAAAGCCGAGGTCCTCTTAATATAAATACGCAGGGCCCTGCGCACATCTAACTTATGCCAATTTCGCTCTAAGCGATGAGACGGGTTGGGACAAAAATTTGGAAGAACCAGGTCTTGAGACTTGTGGAACCAAGTATTGACTTTAGGAGTGAACGTAGGGTCCAAACGAAGGACCACCCAATCCTCAAAAAAGGAACATAAATCACTCCGCACAGAGAGTGCCGGCAACTCAGAAATTCTCCTGGCAGATGTAATAGCTACCAAGAATGCCACCTTAAAGGAAAGAATCTGAAGAGAGCAAGATCTGAGTGGTTCAAACGGTGAGGAAGTCAGAGCTTGTAAGACCTTAGGTAGATCCCAAGAAGGATACCGATGTATGGGAGGCGGTCTCTCATTGACCGCCCCTTTTAGAAATGCGCTAACTGCTGGATGTTGTGCCAGAGGAAAGGTGGTATCGCAAATCAGAACCGTAGATAGGGCCGCAACCTGTCTACGGATGGTGTTGGGTGATAATCCCTTATTCAGTCCTGCCAAAAGATAATCTAAAATATTAGGAATAGTGACTGAAAGAGGATCAAGATGTTGTTTGGAACACCACGTGCAGAAATTCTTCCACGTGGCATCGTAAATCCTGTTGGTGGACGGGCGCCTAGAAGCCTGGATCAATGAAATCACCCCTGATGAAAAATGTTGTCTGGTTAAACCTTCCCGCTCAAGTGCCAAACGGCCAACTGGAGCCACTGGGGGTCCGGATGACGAAGATTCCCCTGGCTGAGCGCTACTCGGTCCGGGGGAATCTTCCACGGTGGCGAGAGCGATAGATCCACAAGGTTGGCAAACCACGGACGCCAAAGCCAGTGTGGAGCAACTAATACTATCTCTGCCTTTTCCTATAGCAACTTGCGAATGGTTGCTAGAATTAAGGGAAGGGGAGGGAAGGCGTAAAGCAGGCCCTCCAGCCACGTGCATCGGAGAGCATCTGTCCCTTCCGCTCCCCGAGAAGGAAACCTGGTGAAAAACCTGGGAAGGTGAGTGTTTTGCGGAGAAGCAAAGAGATCCAGTTGAGGATGCCTGAATCTCAATGAGATCTCCCTGAACAGTTCCGGGTCCAGGCTCCACTCCGAATGATCGACCTTGACCCTGCTTAGGGAGTCTGCTTGTTGATTCGCCACCCCTGATATGTGTTCTGCCTTGAGGGAACTCAGATTGGCCTCTGCCCACAGACCCAATGCTAGGGCCTCCAACATGAGCGACCAAGACCGGGTTCCTCCGTTTGTTGACATGAGCCTTTGCGGCTACATTGTCTGTCAGAATGAGAACTTGTTGTCCTTTCACTATCGAGGAAAACTGACGGAGCACCAGGTGTATGGCCCTGAGTTCTAACCAATTGATGTTGTGAGTCAACTCCACCTGAGACCATCGCCCCTGCGCCAGATGAGTCTGTAAATGTGCGCCCCAACCGAACAGACTGGCGTCTGTGGTCAGAACGAGCCTGGGGGGTTCTTTGAAGAGGGTCCCTTTGGTCATCGCGGAAGAAGCCCACCATGGGAGAGAGGCTAGAGTGTGATGAGGGACTCTCACCTTCTTTGTGGATGAACTGAGGTTCCGTTTCTGGAAGGGAAGAAGGAACCATTGTAGATGTCTGGAATGAAGCCTGGCCCATGGAACTATGCCCATGCAAGAGACCATTTTCCCCAGCAGTTGAGACAGCTGGACCAGCGGAACCGACCTCTCTCTCTGAACCTGATGAACGAGTCTCCGTATGCTCGTCCGGCGCTCTTGTGAAAGATAGACCTTGCAAAGGTCCGAATCTATTATGGCCCCCAGATGGAGGAGGTGCCTTGTGGGGGTGATGTGACTCTTTTGGAAATTTACAGAGAAACCGTGAATTTGAAGGGTGTTGATTGTCACTTCCAGGTCCAACTGGACTGACCTGAAAGAGCTGGACAGGACCAGAATGTCGTCCAGATAACATTGTACGCACAACGGAATCATCCTGATATAGGCCGCTAATACGGCCAGGACCTTCATGAAGACCCTTGGAGCTGATGAAAGACCAAAGGGAAGGGCCCTGTACTGATAATGCCGGTGCGCGTGACAAAACTGGAGGAATTTGCGGTGTTCTGGGAGGATTGGAATGTGTAAGTACGCCTCTGTCAGATCGATAGAGGCTAGAAAATCCCCTTTTCTGATGCTGGCCAGAATGGACCTTAGGGACTGCATCTTGAACCTTTTGTATCTTATGAAGCGATTGAGTCCTTTTAGATCCAGAATCGCTCTCCATCCTCCTGATGCTTTGGGTACCACGAACAGGATGAAGTAAAATCCCCGCCCCTCCTGCTCCTTCGGTACCTGCTCTATTGCCCTGATTTCCAACAGATGAGAGATGGCCATGGCTACCAATGTTTCCTTTGATTGATTTCTTGAAACCGGACACCGTATGAAACGGTCTGGGGGATTTGATATGAATTCTAAGGTGAGACCGTGTTTTATGGTCTCCCTGACCCAAGCATCGGTGGTGGTGTCCTCCCAAATGTTGCTGAATAGTCCCAACCGACCGCCTATGGGAGACTCGTCCCTGGCGTCACTTAGACCACCTGAAGGGGCGGCTCCCTGAGCCCCAAAAGGGACGTTTAGACTGGTATTGGCCCCTGGCTCCCGATGTCTGGCGGTCCTGCTGGCGATCTTGTCTAGGGGGAAAAGATCGTGAGCTTCTGGGCCAATCCTAGGACTGCCCGGGCCAAAAGGGCTGCCTCCATTCCCAGGAGCCACTGGGGCAGAATGTCTGTCTGCGGAAATCTTGTTGCGGCCATCTATCCGACCTTTTAGAGGGGTGTACCAGGATTTTACGCTTGTCCTTGCCCTCAATGATGTGCGGTTCAAGGATAGGGCCAAATAAATGTGTGCCACTGTATTTTGATGTCGACAGACGCCACTTGGATTTTAAATCCGTCCGCCATTGTTTGAGCCACAGTAACCTCCGAGAGGCCATGTTGGCTACAATGGACTTGGCGGAATACCTGGCTGAATGAAGTGATGCGTCTGCCGTGTATTCCGATGCTGCCAGTAACTTACTCAGTGTTTGATGTGTGCGAACCTGGTCAGGAGGAACGAGAGCCTGGAGTTCGCAGAGCCACATGATTGAAGTTCTCGCAAAAGAGGAAGCTGATGTCGCGGCCTTGATGGCCCATGCCGAAGCCTGGTGAGCTCGGCGCAGAGCAAACTCAAACTTCTTATCCTCCACCTTCAGAGCCTCCGCCATATATCCTGGAATAGCAGATGTGGAAAATAAGCAGGCTAGTGGAGTGTCAACAGCCGGAACCTCTAAGAGAGAGGCGAGAGAGGAAGAGACATTAAATAATTTCCTTTCAGTACTATTGGGAGGAGGAAAGGTGGCCAGAGATGACCATTGCTTTTCCACCGTAGCCCGAAATACATACGGACAAGGGATCTGCTTGTCTTCCACAATCTTGTCCGCAAACAGGGGATTGGACTCCTGATTGGCGGAGGTGGAAGGTTTATCGTCCTGTGACGAAGAAAGATTAACAGTAGTAATAGCTTTCGTAAGTAGAGACTTAAAAAGGGAAGGGTCAAAGAGACCCGAGGATTGAGGCTGCTCTGGCGCTGCCTCCTCATCCTCAGACATAGGTAAATCAGCTACCTCCTGGTCCACTGACCCTTCCTCGCCTAATTGTGAAGATGTTTCAGAAACGCCAGAATCGGGAACGGTAGCACGTCCCATTTGTGAAGGGGGAATAGATGGAAGAGGTGGAGGCAGTAGAGGTCTTTGACTCCTAGAAGAAGAGATAAAATGAGTAAATGCTTGCTGCATGAAATCATGAAACTGATCTGACCACTCTCGCTGTTGGTCCTCTAAACTGGCCCCAGCCGCTGTGGAGGCCTGCACATCCTCATGACTTTGTTGCATAGAGGGAGAATGGGAGGATGAGCGGGGGGGACCAACCTGTCCGGTTTCCCCCTGAGGAGACAATGGCCAAGGGCCAACATGGGAAGATGTGTATGTAGGCCCAAATGGGGAAGTGTCCAGTGGAGTGGGGGGAACCACTTCAGCCTCACTGGACATGAGCCTTTGAGCTTTGGAGAATTCTCTCTCCAGCGCCTGATGTCTCCTCGAGGCTTCTCGCTCGGCTGCTTTGGAAGTCTCTCTGGGTGTCACATGTTTAGTCTTGGCCTTTTTCTTACCCCCCGCTTCCGAATCAGCTGATCTGCGCTTTGATTGTGCCTGTGCGGGGGGAACATCAGTCACTTGAGTTGCCTAGGTGGAGTCACTGTCTGCCATTGTAATCAGGATATACCCAAAGGAAATACCTGTCAGTGGGGGGATCCCAAGCACGCAGATATGGTTGTCAGAGAGGGAATTGCAACCCACAGGTCTGAAAAACAACAATGGCAAATCAGCCAGATAGTTCACTAAAACTGCCTGCCTAGGCCCGTGACACCGCGCCACAAACTAAAATGAATAGGTGGATACCAAATTTGCCTCCCCGCTCAAATCACTAAAAAACAGCAATGACCCAATACCTGATCTTCAGAGCAGAATTGACCAATAACAAGCAATAAGGAATTAAAGTAATAGCAATAGACTCTGATCTTTCAAGTAGAGGAAACTACCTCCCCCATTTGGATGGTCAGCTACAGCAAACCAGATAGTAGAGCGCAGGCCCAAAGGGATCTGCTGAAGACACGAGGCCTTTACAAAATGGCGTCCGCGCCAGAATCAACAGGCAAAATGGCGGCCGCAGTCAGAACATGCGGTCAAAATGGCGGCCGTGTCCTGGAAATTTAATAATTAGCCCTCTCAATAAAGAGGAATCCTCTTCTGTGAACTAATTCAGGAGGGAAGCTGCCAAGTCTCTAAATTCCTCCCCCTTATCCTGAAGAAAAACACTTGCAATTCTTTGCGCAGCTTCAGCTGCGATCGATAACGAGCCTGCTCCCAGACCTCGTGGCGTCAAAGCAAAGGAAAGCGGTGAAAACGGCGGAAGCCTCTGGCAGAAACCTCCGTAACTGGAGCCTCGTGGCAATCGCGCACCTCTGCAAGCCAGCTGGTTCTCAGATCAGCGGTCCCGCTGATCGGCTGGCTGAGGCAGAGCCTCGTTTACGATCGGCCTGAAAACGGCCCAAAAAGGAGCCTGATAGCCTCATAGAGGCAGAAGGCTGAAGGAGTCCTCCAAATTAACAGGATTGTAAACAAATTAATGCCACTACAATCTGATTAAATTAAGTACAAAACTAAGTAATTTTTTTAAGTTTTAAATCAATTTAAGCTAATCTAACGAGGAGCCTACAATCGTGCGCCCTGCTGAGCGTAAGACTAAGTCAAAAAACTGGAAGGACACACCCAGAGGGAGGCGTGGCTAGTTTGACTTAGTCCTATCTGAACAGGAAGGCTATGATTACCCACCGGTGGATTCTACATCCAATCATGCTGGAGAAAAGCAACCCAAAGAGATTCTTCTCTTTTCCAGCCATAACCTCCAGGACTATAAATTCCAGGGACATCAAAGAGTTTAGTCTATAAACTGTGTCTGGGCATCTAGCCAAATTCTCACACTCCAACCACAAAAGCATGATATAAAAAAAGGCTAAGTGTAGTTCTTAGTTTTGCCACTAGATGTCATTAGATGTCCATTTTATATTTCCCCAGCCAGGATTTACGAAGTTTGTGAAGTTATAGTCCGATGGTTTCCAAATAAAGAAAAGAAAATTTTATGGATGTTAAAGCTTCCCAAAATATTCTTCTTCTGTCCCATTTAATTATCTTCACAATATTGCTGTAAGTACCCCCTCCCCTTAATTAAGGATATGTTAGCCCACCTGGCAAAGGGGAAAGTTTTTACAAAGTTGGATTTAAGGGAGGCTTATTACCGAGTCTGAATTAAGGATGGGGGTGAATGGAAAACCGTCTTCAATTGCCCCCTGGGAAGTTTCCAATTTAAACTGATGTGTTTTGGACTACAAGGAGCTCCTGCTGTATTTATGCAGTTAATCAACCAGGTGCTCCATGATCCTCTGTATAAGGGGGTTTTCATTTATCTTGATGACATTCTCATTTACACTGAGACTATGGAAGAGCACATTAAATTGGTCCATGAAGTGCTGAGGAAACTGAAGGCTAAACTGTATGCAAAGCTTTCTAAATGTGAGTTTCACCAGACACACCTTGACTATCTAAGGCTACCAAATTTCAAATGAGGAGACAGAAATGGATCCTGCAAAAGTGAAAGCTATATTGGAATGGCAACCCCCTCACAGCTGCAAACAACTTCAAAGGTTTCTGAGTTTTGCTAACTTTTACTGCCAATTTATCCCCTCTTTCGCAAAGATAGCCATGCCAATAACCAACTTATTGAATACAGGAAGAGGGTGGGAGAAACCCCGACCTTCTCAGCCATTGCCTTGGTCCCTAGAATGTCAAGCTGCAGTCGAGAAAGTAAAAACACTCTTTGCAGCTGAACCTGTTCTCACCCTGATCCTGAAAAGCAATTCATCATTCAAGCCAATGTGAGTGACATGGCTGTGGGTGCTGTTCTCTTACAAAAAAAATCACCAGGGGGAATTACAACCCTGCGCTTACACTTCCCGGAAGCTAACCGACACAGAAAGGAGGTGGGCCATTTGGGAAAAGGAGGCTTTTGCGGTGAGATGGGCATTACTAACGTGGCATCATTTTTTGGAAGGGGGGGGAGATACCTTTTGAAGTATGGACTGATCATAAAAATTTGGAAGCTCTGATCCCCCCCACCCAAATTATCCCCAAAACAGGTCCAGTAGGCTCAATACTTCAACCATTTTAATTTCGCCATAGAAGTATTTCCCAGGGGGTAAGAATTTTTTTGCTGACGCCTTGTCTAGAATGCCCCAATTAAAAAGTCACTGGGAGGAAGTAATCAACTCCATTATTTCCCTGCCGCAATCTGCTTCTCAAATAACAACTAGATCGCAAACACAAGGACCACCTGCTGGTCCTGACAATCACTTACTGAAGGAACTAAAGGAGCAATTGGAGACTGACATCTGGTTCAAAGACAACAAATCTATTTTAACCCTTAGGGGAGGACTAGCCTGGAAAGGCTCTATGTTATATGTCTCAGATGGCCTCAGACTCCAAGCCCTTCAGTAGAGTCATGATGCAAAGCAGGTGGGTCATTTTGGGTTCCTGAAAATGTTGCATTTAGCGCAGAGGCTATTCTGGTGTCCATGGATGAAAAGAGACATTGAGAGTTATGTGAGTAGCTGTGCTACCTGTACTGCAATGAAAAGACGTCCTGGGAAGCCCCCAGGATTGCTGCAACAAGTGGCTGACCCTTCCCAGCCTTGGGAGGAAATAGCTATGGACTTTATAGTGGAGTTGACTGAGCGCAAGGGAAACACCGTAATAAGGACTGTAATTGATCTATTTTCTAAACAATTGCATTTCATTGCTTGCTCAGGACTTCCCTCTGCCCAAAAGCTAACCAAGATGTTTTTGAAACACATATATCGGCTCCATGGAGCCCCGAAATGGATTATTTCTGACAGGGGGGTCCAGTTTGCTGCAAAGTTCTGGAGGGAGTTCGTTAAACTGATTTCGTCAACTCAGGGACCTTCATCGGCTTTTCATCCAAGTACAAATGGAGCAGATGAAAAAGCTAACGCAATGGTGAAACAGTACCTCAGATGCTATGTAAATTAGACCTCCTGCTTTCGCAGAGGTAGCCTACAATACTGTGCACAATAACACTAGACTCAACCCATTTAAAATAGTAACAGGTCGAGATTTTGTGCCTATGCCTGAGTACCCCCAGGAGCCTCCTACTTCCCAGACTTTGGATCAATGGGTGACATGTTTCCAGGGGATGTGGGTGAATTTGAAGAAAGCATTGACCAAGGCTACCAAGGTTTATAAGGAGCAGGCAGATAAACGACACTCCCCTCAAAAACCATTTTATGTGGGCAATTGGTTTATCTTTCAACAAAATATTTAAGGTTAAAGTTACCCAGCAGAAAATTGGGGCCAAAGTTCCTTGGTCCTTTTCCCATCACAAAAATCATAAACCCTGTTACAATGGAATTGAAACTTCCACGACTGTCGGGAAAAGTCCACCCTGTGTTTCATTGTAGTCTGTTGAAACCTGTCTCTGAATCCTCTGTAAGACCTATTCCAAAGAAGCCACCAGGTCCAGTAGTGGTAGAGGGGGAGACACATTATGAAGTAAAATGAATTCTTGATTCTAGGTTGTACAAGGGAAAGTTACAGTACCTTGTTCAGTGGAAAGGCTACCCCGTCAGAAGCTACATGGGTGAAATGCACCAGTGTGAAAGCAGACAGGTTAATAAAAAAGTTTTATGATAAATATCCTCACAAGCTTCTAGGAAATACTTAACATGCTTTTTGTTTCCCATTAGGAGACTCTTTCTTTTTGAG
Source organism: Bothrops alternatus (assembly GCA_034064705.1). Classification (NCBI taxonomy): domain Eukaryota; kingdom Metazoa; phylum Chordata; class Lepidosauria; order Squamata; family Viperidae; genus Bothrops; species Bothrops alternatus. The sequence continues at coordinate 317,177 of JARGCV010000241.1, forward strand.
AGGGTCTGACTGTCAACTCTACAATGAGCATGGCTGCAGCCATTTTTTTTATCTTAAATTTTTTATCTTTAAATTCTAGGTTGCCACATAGAATGGAGGGAGGGGGTTTCCCAGGTGCTTCGTTAGTCAAAATAATCTTCCGTCCCGTGGGAACCAAGGTCATCTGCTGCTCCCGAGACTAGGGACTGGGCATTGCATAAAAAGCCCGCCAAATAATCATATTGGGGAACGTAGTTGTTTGCATAGTTTTGTGGGTGGGACACTTAACTTTGTATTTGGCAATTGTTACTTGTGTATTCAGACTTGGTTTCACCTTTGACCGTGCCAATACTATGTAACTAATAAACATGTTCTTCAAGGAATTTGCAAGCCTCGGAGTTCTGCTTTGTCTCTGTCTGTCGGAACCATGACAGTACACTAATCGGCATACATTAAAATGAAATTCTGTTGCATTCAGCTCTCAAAGGGTCACCACCTCCAATATACACTACATAAATATGACAAAAATAAATAAATACAGAATTATGCATATACCTATATTATATGACACAGAGAAACAAGTCTAGTTTGGGTTATGTATACATGTGCATGGCGAGAAAAATGAATCTTGCGAGTTTACCAGACGGATTGCATAGGGAACAAAGCTATTACAGAATCGGGTAGTCCTGCTAGAAATACTTCGAAACCTCCTCACAGAGGGGAGCAACAGAAACAGACTATAAAGTGGATGTGTGGGTTCTCTAACAATGCTGTAGAAAAATAAGCTTGCCAAAGAAACTACAATGGATGGGAACCAGGAAAGGGTAGTATAAAGGGAGGACGTAAAATAAACACGTAGGTAAAATTATTATATGGATTTTCAGAATGGGAAAGGAAGAACACAAGCTGTAAAAACAGCTGCAAGAGGAAATGGCTAGCCAGGGAAAATTAGCTGAACTGAAAAAACAGGAAAAAACCTATTGTTTTAAGGAGCCATAAAATATCAGCGCTCAAAATAACTAATTGAATATGTCTAATATTTTATATTATTAATGTACACGTGAATATGATTTAGTATGTTTAAGGAAGGTAGCAGGAAATATGTGGGAAGCAGTTGGAAAGAGTGTAATCTCATAGTACCTCAGCCAATGGGGAACGAGGAGGGATGTGGCGGCTGGGACAGGGTTGTATAAAGAAGGGGATATTTTGGGTTGGAACTTTGGAGAGAACCAAGCTTTGATAGCTTCTCTCCGCGCTTATTACAATAAACGAAACAAAAAGGCCTTCACTGTGTCTTGGCTGGTTATTGGTCAGGCGAGCTTGCCTCTGGTCATGAAGGAAAGTAGCCAGGAGCACATAACAATGTGTAGCTGAGCATCATTAGCATACCAATGATACCAGACCCTGTGCCGACAGATAATAATAATAATAATAATAATAATAATAATAATAATAATAATAATAATAATAATAATAATAAGTGAAACATGCAGTCATTAAGCGAATCTGGCTTCCCCCGTTGACTTTGCTTGTTGGAAGCTGGCTGGGAAGGTTACAAATGGTGATCACATGACCCCAGGACAGTGAAACTGTTATAAATATATGCCAGTTGCCAAGCACCCGAATTTTAATCATGTGACTGTGGGAATACTACAATGGTTGCACATGCGAAAAATAGTCATAAATAACTTTTTTCAATGCCATTGTAACTTTGAGATAAGAGCCGTGGTGGCGCAGTGGTTAGAATGCAGTACTGCATGCTAACTCACTGCTCACTCCAGGGGTTTGATTCTAAATAGCTCAAGGTTGACTCAGCCTTCCATCCTTCCGAGGTTAGTAAAATGAGGACCCAGATTGTTGGGGGCAATATGCTGACTCTGTAAACCGCTTAGAGAGGGCTGTAAAACACTATGAAGCGATGTATAAATCTAAGTGCTATTGCTATTTGAACGGTCACTAATGTTTGTAAGTCAAGGTCTACCTGTAGAAAGACCTGAGGCACTCCACAAAGTCTAAATTATCCACAATACCGTGTTTCCCCCAAAATAAGACCTGGTCTTATTTATTTATTTTTTGCCTCCAAAAGAGGGGCCAGGTCTTATTTTCGGGGAATGACTTTTCCACGGTCTCACCTCATGGCTGCGGCATCAACAGCCGCACCCAGCCGGCCCAGTTCTTCTGCGGCTGGTCGTCCCCAGCCTCCATTTCACTGTCAGGGGCCTTCAGGAAATGCCTCTGCAGCTGAATGGAGCTCTGGATTGACGCACATGGTGCCCCTGGCCTTCATTTCGCCATCAGAAGCCTTTCCTGAAGCAGGTGTGGGACATATGGGGTAGCTCCACCTCCCCACCCTAGCTTGATTTTTAGGCGTGCACCTCGCCCCCAAACTAGAACTTATTTTGGGGATAGGGCTTATATTAGGGCCACCCCCAAAAATCAAGCCAGGTCTTATTTTCAGGGTAGGTCTTATTTTCGGGGAAACACAGTAATTAGGTTGAGCAAAGGCTTCTTGAGCAGGAGGGGCTCCATATCCTTACAGAGGTAATAGAATATCCCTTCACCCAAAGCACTGCTTAATGCTTGAATTCTAGTCTCCTGCCACTTTACAAGAGGCATCAATCAAGCATGAGGGGCAGGGATCCAACTGAGAAGTGACAGAGCTTGACACTAGAGAGCCAGCCCTATTCATTTCCTTACAGGACTCACAGGTTTAAACTGATCCCAGAGAAATTCACAGGACAAAGCTGCAATCACCTCTATTAGTACCATCCAACTAGATTCCAATTCTATTAAGATCTGAGTGGTTTTATCTGCCACTTTGTCCCCTTAGCTTAGATGTTATAGGTCAGGGGTCCCCAACACCCGGTCCATGGACCGGCACTGGTCCACGGACCGGCACTGGTCCACAGCATGCCAGCAACCAGGCCACACAAACAAGCAAAGCCCATCCACAGGATGCATGTAGTACACAAAACCACACCCCCTCTGGTCTGCAGAAAAACCTTTCTCCATGGCACCAGTCCCTGGTGCCCAAAAGGTTGGGGACCTCTGTTATAGGTGACCTTCTTTCCTTAAACGGGAACCAGTGAATTTAAAAAGAGCAGCTGTGGGCATGCAGCAGATGTAATAAGAGTGGTAATATAGTTCCTTTTTACTGCTTGAATTGCTACTATGTAGGCTTGTACAGGAGCTCTTACCAATGTCCAACCAGATTCAAAATGGGTTTTCTTTCAGTGACACTCTAGGCATCTCCACTGCTGCTCCATATCCCTGAGCTACTAATAAACCAAGGAGCTGCAGTGGATTGGGGAGACAACCCCAGTACAATCTGGTCAAGCACCCTAATTATCCCTTTATTCCACTAGGCAACCAGGGTCTCGGCTAAACTGCTTACCAGATCATTGGGAACCTTGCCCAAGGGCCCTCTAAAAACCCACTGGATCCATTCAGTGTCTGGAGTAGACCTATCTAATAGGTCCTTCCCCACTAAGGGTGGGGGTGGTTGCAGCATGAAATCCCAAAGGTGCTTTTTCATGAGGCAACTGGACTTTGTTTTTCTTTGAAGATGTTTCACTTCTCATACAAGAAGCTTCTTCAGCTGACTGGATGGTGGGGAATGGAAGGATTTATATTCCTTGCAGACAGCTGGTCATTTGCATTCTTTTAGAGAGTCCTTGAGGCCACCTGGAGGTTTATCTGTGTCATCAGGGTCACCTGAGTAGTGCAAATGGGTGTGGAGCCTTCTTGGAACTGTTGAATGGACTGTGTTGTAGACTGGAGATATATGATGTCGTATCCCTCCCCCTCTGTTGAGAGAGAGCTGTTCAGTTTTGACATAGATGGCCTCTTTGATCCCTCTTTCAAACCAGTGTGAAAGTTTTCATATCTGTTCATCTAGAGCAGGGGTGTCAAACTGGCGGCCCATGGCCTGGATGCATCACATGCAGGCCATGCCCATCCCAGCTCCGCAAAGGCAAAAAACATCGCAATACATCACATGATGCGATCGAGTTTGACACCCGTGATCTAGAGTAGCATCTCTTGATGCTAGCAGTTTCAGGGATGACACACACCCCATCCAGGGACAAACTAGAAACCTGGGGAGGGTAGATCTCTGAGAGATGAACTCTCCCTTTTCCTACCCAGATTTTGGTAATGCAAGTCAGGTCTGCCCTCTCATCCACAATTGCGGATGATGATAGTTATGTTAAGGAGAGGTCTGGCATTCAATACTGTAGTAGGATCTGAACCCCCAGGGTTCCAGCATTTCTGCACTGAACTATTTCCAACTAAGAACCAATATATCTACCATTACATCAGGGCAGACAGTTTCTCAGGTTTTCTGTAACATATTTCTTGTGAAGTAGTGAAGAGTTCATTCTTTTCATTTTTCACTGATAACTTACAGTTGAAATGACTGTTTACAAAACTGTCTCCAGAATCATTATCAGTCTGATGAATACAGTACTATATTTAAGATACTGCTGTGGTCTCACCATTATTCCAATGCATTGTGGGAATATTTTGAGAAACCTATGAAAAAGGGCAAGTTACATGCTTCAAAAGCCATTCCTTGGGTAGGCTGAGTGTAATGCTTCTCTGAAATTCATAATAGCTGGTCTGCTAGGGTTTTTTTTTTCAAATCAAAGCATAGAATTACATTCTAAATGGTCTACTTACTCTCCACACACGCAGGTAGTCACCACTGGTTGCCAAAAGGTCTGGATAAACCCCTTTAGTATCTGGTATCCACATGAGCTTGGTAGTAGGATAAGGGTGGTCAAAAGTATTTCTGCAAATGAATTCAGAGCTTTCTTCATCCAACCCAACAAGCTGAACCTATGAGAAAAAATGTTTTTGTGTGCGTGTGTGTATATACAAACACATTCATTCATATTCCAGTCCATCTGTCACCTACATTTTCTGAAGTCCCAAGGTGTAATAGGCTTTCAGGACAAAGACGAGACAAACTGAGACAAACAGAGGTAAGGAAAAATGCTTGCAAGCCAAACTGATTAAGTAAAGCTAAATAAATCCCAATGTCCAGATGGTACCTACCCAAGAACTCTTGAAGCAGTTAAATATAAAATTGCCATCTTTTCACACACAAAAATCTTTTAAACACTGCCACTTGTTCTAAAGCACTGGAAAATAATGCGACCCCAATTTTTCTAAGGAGATTGAGGGGCAATAAAGGAAGTTATAGGCCTGATAATTTGTTCCAAGGAAAAATTGGAAGAATTATTAAACAGAAAATAATACCAATAAAGGAGAATAGTTGTAACTCAGGGTTGAAAGGAGGGGTGCTTGATGTTCTCTGAGCTTGCTCATTTTCTTGCAGACATTTCATTACCCAAACTAGGTATCATCATCAATGCTCTGATGATGTTGTTACCTAGTTTGGGTAATGAACTGTCTACAAGAAAACAACCAAGCTCAGAGAGCACCAAGGACCCCTTAGAACACAATACATAGTAGTAGTCTTGCTGAAAAGGAACCAAAAAGAAGTCTTGTCTCACTAACCTTCCAGCTTCTTTCAGGGTGTCAAAAAGGACATGCAGAAGGGTAACCCAACAGATATTCTACACTTGAACTTTCAAAAAGCCATTTGACAAAGTCCTTCACCAAAGGCTCCTGAGCAAACTCAGCTGCCTTGGGTTAACAAATGCTGTTATGGATAGGGAACTTTAAAAAAAAAATCAAGAAACTGAGAATAGGAATAAATGAACAATTCTCATACTGCAAGTCATGCAAAATGAGGTCTCTCGGGGATTGGTGTAAGGACTGCTTTTAATTTGTATAAAACCTATCTGGAATTAGGGCTGATCGGACCATGTTTGCTAAATACATCAAAATATTACACACCAAACTAACAGAATAACAGAGTTGGAAGGGACCTTGGAGGTCATCTAGTCCAACCCCCTGCTCAGGCAGGAAACCCTATACCATTTCAGACAAATGGCTGTCCAATCTCTTCTTAAAAACCTCCAGTGTTGGAGCATTCACAACTTCTGGAGGCAAGTTGCTCCATTGATTAATTATTCTGTCAGGAAGTTTCTCCTTACTTCTAGGTTGCTTCTCTCCTTGATTAGTTTCCATCCATTGCTTCTTGTCCTGCCTTCAAGTGCTTTGGAGAATAGCTTGACTCCCTCTTCTTTGTGGCAACCCCTAAGATATTGGAACACTGCTATCATGTCACCCCTACTCCTTTTTTTTAATTAAACTAGACATACCCAGTTCCAGCAACCATTCTTTATATGTTTTAGCCTCCAGTTCCCTAAGCATCTTTGTTGCTCTTCTCTGCACTCTTTCTAGAGTCTCAACATCTTTTTTACATTGTGGTGACCAAAACTGGATGCAGTATTCCAAGTGTGGTCTTACCAAGGCATTATAAAGTGGTATTAACACTTCACGTGATCTTGATTCTATCCCTCTGTTAATGCAGTCTAGAACTCTATTGGCTTTTTTTGGCAGCTGCAGCACTTTTAAATCAAAAACTAATTGTGATGAGCTCCAAGAGCAACCTTCCAATCTGGATGAATGGGCTTCAGAATGATAAATGCAGTTCACTGTAAATAAATATATGGTGTAGTATGTTGGCACAAAAATTCCAAATGAATTCAAGAAATTCACCTATACCAGTGTTTCTCAACCTTGACAATTTTAAGGCATGTGGACTTCAACTCCCAGAATTCCACAGCCAGACTGGCTGTGGAATTCTGGGAGTTGAAGTCCACATGCCTTAAAATTGTCAAGGTTGAGAAACACTGACCTATACATACAGAGCCCAGAGTCACTGATTAAGAAAAGGTATCTTGGGAGTCAGGGCAGATGGCTTAATGAAGATATCAACCCAGTTTGCAGCTGCTATAAAAATGTTAAATTGTAACTTAGAGTCATTAGGAGGAGAACCAAAAATAGAACTGTTGGTATGATATTCCCTTTATTTAAATCTATGGTAAGACCACACCTTGGCTACTTTTTTGGACACACTTTAAAAAGGTTATTACAGAATTAGAAAAGGTGCAGAAGAGGGCTACTAAAAAGATTAGGGAGGCTGGAATAGCTCCTGTATGTGGAAGGATTAAGGTAATTGGAACAAAGTCAAGGGGAGACACAACAGACATATGTTGGCATAAATAACACAAAATGGACTTCTTCTTTTAGCGTGTTATCTACTGAAATTAAATGCAGTGTGATTGAGAGCCAACAGATGGAAGTACTTTTTTGTTACACAGACCCAAGAATTCAGTGCCACAGATGTGGTAATGGCAGCCAATTTGATAGCATGGAAAAGGAGATTGGATAGTTCCATGGAGGATCACACTTAAGCTGGCTACTATTATAATACTGATGACTGTTTACTATTTTCTGAAACAGAGGGCACGAGTTGAGTGACCTTGTAAATTTAAATTATAAATAAATGCTTCTTGCAGGAAAGCAGGAAAGGGGTTATAGCCCTCCAGCATATGAGTTTTCCAAATGAATCCCTGTGGCCACTGTGCTGAACTAAATTCAGCAGGGCTCTTAAGACTTACCTTATCAACTATAATACCGAAGGAACATACAGTAGGCATCTCTCAAACAAACTTTACATCGTGTAGTTACCATGGGTTTCCCAAGAGTAAATTTAATAACACAACTTCTCAGGCTATTAAGATTGAAAGCGACTTTATTCCCTTTCCCACTTCCTAGAGCAGCAGGTGCAATTTTTCCTCTTTCCAATATATATGTATCGTAATATATATATTAAAAAATCCCAATGGCCCCTGCCTATCACGCCGCAGTCAAATCTGACCAAGCTTCTCAAGGCAGCTCGGCCTCTCGCGAGCTCCGATCCCCACCCTCCCTTTTCGACGCTCGCTGCTCTTAACTGAGCCGTCGGCGGCCGAGACGACCGATTGGGCTGCATTGAACGAAGCCGAAAGCTGCAGTGCAAAACTTGACACCTTGCAGGCCTTACAACTGATTTCTTCCCGCCCTATGACCTGCCAGGTGGCTCACCTTATTATTGTACTCTTCTACGAAGCTGCCCAGAGCAAGTCGAAAGCGTTTGTCGGGCCTGACACTCCAATTCATGGCGTAGACGGTCCATGGCGCCTCGTACTTATAGATCTCCTTGCGCTTTCCGTGCAACGACATGGCGGACGGGAAAGCTTACTCCGTCAGCCTCTCACGACCTCCTCCCCTGATATCACTCCCAACTGTCTTTCTTCACCTCACACAACGACGATGGCTAACACAACTCCTCCATTCTCACTGTTCAAACTCTGATTTCTCATTGGCCCTCGACCACGCCTTTCCGCAACTCCTGGATTTCCCATTGGTTTTTAGGTACGTCCATCTCGCTGAACCTCCGAAAAAGATTTACATATTGGCTCTCATGAAAATATCTATTAGCGGAGAAAGTTGTCGTTCTTAGATAAAGCCGGCCCTCTCATTACATTTGAGCATATGAAGTATGCTCTCCTAAAAAAAAAAAAAAAAAAGACATAGAGATAGAAAAATAGAGCCACATTTGAAAAGCTTGGAATAGGAATTCCTGGTTACACTGAACATTATTTTGGTTTATACCAGGCGTTGGAGGCTGTCTAGAAAGTTTCAACGAGAGTCAGAAAGGGGTGCATGGGGTGACAATCATGGCATCTGGGTAGCAGCGTATTCTTTACAAAGAAAAAAGCAGTAATAATAGTTAAGTGGTGTTTTTAATTCAAGTGTAATTTCTTGTGATTAATACTGTTTAATCAGTATAGAGCTGGAAGGGACCTTGGAGGACTTGTAGTCCAACCCCCTGTTCAACCAGGACACCGGCCTATACCATTTCGGGCAAATGGTTGTCCAATCTCTTAAAAACCTCCAGTGATGAAGCCCCTACAACTTCTGAATGCAAGCTGTTCCACTGTTAATTGTCCTCACTGTTAGGAAGTTTCTCCTTAATTCCAGAATATATTTCCCCAAAGGATCTTAAAGGCAGAAACCAACACCCTCCCCCCCCAAGTCTCTCTGCCCCAAACAGAAACCAGGTCTGCAGAAATGCAGATGTGATAATCTTGTCAGAAAGATTGGAGCCAGGAACCTTGGATTAGAAAGACAAAAATCCCTAGAATCAACAATCCCTCACACCAAAAAATCCAACAGTCATCAGCCACAGCCTCAGGGAAGCAGGATATGTATGACCTTTGGGACATAATAGAATTAATCCACCACCATCAGAATACCGGAAAGAGGACTTCTGCTTCCGGATCACGGCAGGCTCAGCCACACGAAGAGCTGTCGCTCTTCATTGGCTGTTTTCTCTCCACTGGTAGATCCTTATGCAGGTCTTAAATTGCCCTGGAGGGGTGACCACCATCGAGGAGGCTTTTGCTCGGCTGCAGTGGAGCGGCGGCTCCCCCTACAATCCGAGCTAACTCCGTAGGGCCGACGGAGAAGAAGATCGGCCAGTAAAATGGCTGATCACTTCACTGTGCCAGCTGAAGTCAGAAAATCATCTAAGCATAAAGAACCACCGTGGTGAATCCAGGTGAGACCTTTCCTCCCTCTCTCCGTCCTATTTGCTTCAACTATTTTTCCTGCAAAGAGCTTGCTTTTGGGATGACTTCCCTGTTCTATGAAAGCAGTGTCTGTCTGTTTGGGGAAAAAAATACTTTAAACAAAACTACAGAATAGCACTTATTATATTTTGAACCTTTTGGATATTGGGCATCCATGGAAAGATTTGTAATATAGAGCATTATTTTACTTACTATATTGAAGATATTTGCTTTTTTCTGTCTCTTTCTTTGTCATTCTTAATGAGATAAAGGCTTTTAACGTGCAAAGAAAAAACTTTCTATAGCTTATTGAGGACATCTTGTGGTGAAAATATTTACTGCAATTCTAATGTCTTTGCTTTAGTGTTTGAAGATGGTTTTGACCTTCAGGAATTAACAAGAAGAAAAGATAAAGGCTTAGAAACAGCTGTGGGTTGTGTTTGTGATTTAAAAATTGTGGAGGCGGATGTATATGGACTCTTAATAAATATAGTTTCCACAAAAAGATTAAAAGACTCTTTTACTATGGAAATAGAAGACTTTTACCCACAGCTTGACTATGAGCTGATATTGGAAAAAATATTGGAAATGACAGAGGAGATGAAGTCATGGAGAAAAACTAAAGACTATCTTGTAGAATCACAAGCTGAGCCCCAAATTTTAAAAGACCAATCTACAGGCCAAGAAGAAACTTATATGCAACAGTGTACACAATTTGAGATGGAAGAACTCACTGATCAATTGAACTTTAGAAAAATTTTGGACCCAAAATCCCAGATTGAGACTTTAAATGACTATTCTATAAATCAACTAACTACTACACAGGAGGATATTTCACAAGTCTATGTACAAACGGTGGAGAACATTGTAGATCAAAAAATGATTATAAGTGAAGTACTCCCATTGCTAAAATCAACAGGAATTGACAGCCAGACGTGATCGATTGAAAGTTACGACAACTTGGATAATCAAGCTGAAATTATAATATGGAATAAAATGGACTATATTGCTTACATGATATTGGAAGAAGGGGAAGAGAATTTTGATCAGATAGATTTGTTGATAAACATTAGTACTCAAATACTGAGATTTGATGACATAGATGTGACATTACGGAAACCAGCTTGGTATAGAAAAAAAGCCAGAGTTAGATTTAAAAATGTGATTTAAAATTTTAATTATTGGGTCAAAAAGGCTTTAGAGATTTGAACTGATTTGACAATCTAATTGAGTAAATGAAAGCAGTAAGATAATAATTGGTGTAATACTATGTTTGTCTTAGATATGATAGTTAATTTGGTTGAGATTTAAATTTTACTTAGGTGGAAATGATACTTTTTTTGTTTTTTTACTCTGTTTATATAGAAAACTTTTGTAATAGCAGAAGAATTAGAGAGATCTATGATAAGAGAAGAAAGGGTATTAATTAATGATGTATTAAATTAAGAGATGGAATATATGTGAAAATATTAGAATGTTATTCTTGGAATATGTGTGTTGTAGAAGGGATACCCAAAATTTTATTAATATGTTTGTTTAATATTAATTGGACTATCTTAATTGAAATTAGTGGAGCTTAAAAGCAGGAGTGATTTATGTAGATGTAATAGTAGGGATGATTCTGTGGATTGATTGAATTTTAAGAAGAAATAGATTAAACTAAATTTGTTCTATCATGTGAGGGAAATAGAGGGGGGAATTTTTAAGGTATTAATTTTAGTTATATATATATGACTTGTTTTGCTATGATTGATTACCCTTTCACCACAATGTTTTCCTGAGCACTTTGATGTTAAAATTTAAAAAAAACAATAAAATGTGTATATATATAAAAAAAGATTACCAGAAAGACACACTCAGACTCAGGTCAAAGTTCATGCCACAGGAAAAACTCCAAACAAAAGCTCAAGAAGGTATAAAAACCCACCACTCCCTACTTTACTTTACTTTACTTTACTTTATTTTGACTTATATGCTGCCCTTCTCCTCAGACTCAGGGCGGCTCACAGCAAATAATACAAGTACAAAATATAAATTAGTTAAAATAATAATATACAATATAAAAAACAATAAAACTATACCCACTCATACGACATACAGTCCCAATCAAAGGCCCAGGGGCAGAGCGCAGCTCACAAGCCCCAAGCCTGTCTGCATAGATGTGTTTTTAAAAGTTTTCGGAAAGCTAGGAGGGAAGGAGCAGTACGAACCTCTGAGGGAAGTTGATTCCAGAGGGCTGGGACAGCAACAGAGAAGGCCCTAGCCCTAGGTCCCGCCAAACGGCATTGTGTAACAGACGGGACCCGTAGGAGGCCAACCCTATGTGCCCTAACCGGTCGCTGGGATTTATGAGGCAGAAGACGGTCCCGCAAGTATCCTGGCCCATTGCCATATAGGGCTTTATAGGTCATAACCAACACTTTGAATTGTGTTCGGAGACCAATTGGCAGCCAGTGCAGCTCACGGAGGGCTGGAGTGACATGAGCATGTCTTGGGAGACCCAAGACAGTTCGCGCAGCCGCATTCTGAACCACCTGCAGTCTCCGGACATTCTTCAAAGGTTGCCCCATGTAGAGAGCATTACAGTAGTCGAGTCTCGAGGTGACAAGGGCATGGGTGACTGTGAGGAGTGATTCCCGGTCCAAATAGGGCCACAACTGACGCACCAGGCGAACCTGGGCAAATGTCCCCCTCGCCACAGCTGAAAGATGGTATTCTAAACTTAGCTGTGGATCGAGGAGGACACCCAAGTTGCGAACCCTCTCCGACGGGGACAAGACTTCCCCGCCCAGGGTAATGGATGGACAGATGGAATTGTCCTTGGGAGGCAGAACCCACAGCCACTCCATCTTGTCGGGATTGAGTCTGAGCCTGTTAGCACCCATCCAGACCCCAACAGCCTCCAGGCACCGGTTCATCACTTCCACTGCTTCGCTGTAATGACGCGGGGTAGAGATATAGAGCTGAGTGTCATCAGCATACTGATGACAACTCACCCCGTGTCGACGGATGATCTCACCCAATGGCTTCATGTATATGTTGAAAAGCAGAGGTGAGAGAACAGACCCCTGAGGGACTCCACACGGAAGAGACCTCGGAGCCGATCTCTGACCTCCTGCAAACACCGACTGCGACCGGCCAGAGAGGTAGGAGGTGAACCACTGCAGAACGGTGCCCCGCACTCCAAGCCCCTCCAACCGGCGCAGAAGGATACCATGGTCGATGGTATCGAAAGCCGCTGAGAGGTCAAGAAGCACCAGGATAGTGGAATAACCTCCATCCCGGGCCCGCCAGAGATCATCGGTCAGCGCGACCAAAGCGGTTTCCATGCTGTAGCCGGACCTGAACCCAGACTGCTGAGGGCCCAGATAATCAGCTTCATTCAAGGACCGTTGGAGTTGGAGTGCCACCACCTTCTCAACAACCTTCCCTAAAAAGGGAAGGTTGGAGACTGGACAATAATTATTTAAAACTGCCGGGTCCAGGGAAGGCTTCTTGAGGAGGGGGTGCACAAGTGCCTCCTTTAAGGGAGCCGGAAAGGACCCCCCCCTCAGTGAAGCGTTAACAACAGCCTAGACCCAGCTCCGTGTCATCGCCCTGCTAGCTGAAACCAGCCAGGAGGGGCACGGGTCCAGTAAACAGGTGGCAGAACTCACAGCTCCAATGGCCTTGTCCACGTCATCAGGAGTTACCAGATCAAACTCCTCCCATTCAACAGGACTAAGACGGGCCTCTGTCATCTCGACTGACTCATTGTCAGCCGACACTGTATTCCAATTGGAGTCCAAGTCAGCCCGGATCTGAGCGACCTTGTCTGTGAAAAAGCTGTTAAATTCTTCGGTATTGCCCTGCAAAGGTTCCTCTCTCCTCCCCGTACCAAGGAGAGAGCGAGTCACCCTAAACAGGGCAGCCGGACGAGATTCCGCAGACACAATCAATGCGGAAAGATGCTGAGATCTTGCCGTAGTGATTGCTTCCAAATAGGTCTTAATATAAGCTCCCAATTTGGTTCGATCAGATTCGGATCTGCTTTCCCTCCATTGCTTCTCTAAACGTCTCTTCTGGCGCTACTACATGTGGTCAACTTTCCCAGAGCCATCTTTCTGTCTGGCTCTCCTCTTCAATAAACTCCAACCTTCTTTCTAAAGCAGTCTCCATTTTGTTTATTCCCAGCTTGGACTGGACCCTGATGAAGATTTTTCTTTCAACAGTTTGGCACCCCAGATGGGACTTCAAGCTAACCTCTCCAATGGACTGAGACCGGTAAGCCCCATCTTGCCGGCAGCAGACCCTTTGTGTCTGTGTATGGGTTTCCCAAACCATGCCCATGTGGAGCAAGGATAGCAAAGGTAGGTTTGAGTTTGAGCTCAAGGACTGCTTTGGAAAGAATGGGAGTACCTGTAAATTTTAACTTTTAAAGCCCAGGGGATTGAAGGAAATGTGTGTATGTCTGTGTGTGTGAATGAGAAGACCATTTTCCCAATCACAGTTGGATTTTGCTCCCTCTGGCACTTCCTAACTGCAGAAAAGAGCTGTTCAAGCAACAGACTCGGGAAAGCATGGGGGTTTGGCCAGAGCGCAGGACCTTTTGTTAGGGAAAAGGGAAAGGCTGTGTGAAAATGGAATGGAAAAGTGAATGAGAGAATTGGATTTGCGCAACCCGCTGGTAAGGCCCTGTAAGCAACGCTCAGGTCTGGGAAGGAGGTGCTCAAGGTCACTGCTTGGGAAAAAGCAGGTAGAGCCTCCCAGACTCCTCTAAGTCCAAACAGTAAAAGTAGAAGTATGAACACTGGTAAAGTTGTTCAGGAAAAATTGTGAATAGTTGTGAAAAGCCAGTGGAAGGAGGTGCCCATACCTGCTGGTTGGGGACAGCAGGTCCTCTCAGGCCCCTTTTTGGTCTGCAAACTGACAGTGGTTTGTTCCCTGGTTAGGAGTGGCCCTTACTCTGCGTTGGGAACCAGAGTCCTCCCAGACCCTCGTTATTTTGGACCGAAAACTGTCAGGCAGTACGGTAGAGATTTTGCTGCGAGGGAGACCCAGCTGGAGCCCATTGAACCCACATCCGAAGGGAAACATGGGAACCTGTAGCTCGAGGGTCGTACCCAGATCCCCTCTAAGTGATTTGTTGGTGGTGTAGGACGTAATACAAAGAGGAAAGAATTTTAAAATTCTGCTAGAAATTCTGCTTAAAATAAGCCACCAAAAGAAAAATATCTTCACTCTTATTTTGTCTGGCCAACAAAATAGAGTGAAGTGAAGAGAATTGAGTTCCCTTTTGCCTTCCCTTGTCAGGAGGGAATGTTTTAAGCTCATTTAGAGGAAAAAGTTTTATTTGTGCATTTTCTGTATGTGTTGTAAATGGGTTTTATCTGTCTATCCTCCTGAAACATGAGGTATGTCCACCTACAGGAGCCTCATGAGCTCAAGTTTGCTTGAGAAGGGAAATAATCTTCTTCTTAAATTACTTTTATTATGCTATCAATAATCAGTGAAACTACTATGGAACTAATCCTGGAACACATAAGCATTTATTTTCAATCTCTAATGTGGTATTTTTATCTAAATTGTGCATGGGTAATGCTGGGCAAAATGCTGTCATGATGTTTAAATATTTTGAAAACAGATATAAAAGGTAGACTCTCCTGCCCCTGGCAAATTGCACACCTTCAAATATTAGGCTTTTAAAATTATTTGGAGCTTTCAGCATTCTCAAGCTTCCCAGCATTTTCAAGTTCCATGTCCTTAAGTCCTCTTTAACATGTTGCAAATGTTCAATTTCAGAAGTGAGACCTTTCATTTTTTGTTCTCTTACCAGAATCCAACCTCTCTTTTGTCCTCATATGTGGTGTCCCCATTTTGTCTGCTTATCTGTTTCTTTAACAACTGCAGTAATGTCTTTTCAAACTCTGCCTGCAAGCTACCCCCCCATCTACTTCTCCATTTCTTATCTTCTGTTCTCCATTCCTTTGTCTGATCAGCAAAGCCTCTCCTGGGAGAGTCCACCCAGAAAGGGGGGAGGGGACCTTGTTCTCATATCTTTCAGCCCTGCACAGATGACCCCCACAACCTTTGGAAGCAGAGCACACTGACCCAGACTCTGCCTCCATTCATTTGAGCCATGAAATTGGGTTTGAATCCAGCCATCCACTAGAAAGTCACCATGCAACCAGAGTGGAACAGATCTTCCCAAGTCCTACCATCCCCCCAGATGCCTGTGAAAGCTGCAGAGAAAGGAAGGAGTCCTGGAACCATTGGTCCCCACGTGAAGCATCGGAAGACAACTAGGAAAACTATGGGGGCAGGGTGGAAACTCACTGTAAGGTTTTCTTTCTTGCCTCATTTGTACTGTAATAAGTAGTCACATGGATTCATGGAGGGATTGCATTTAAGAATGGTTGACACAGCAAGTACTGAACACCTTGGACTTCTGTCTGGTGGGAGGAAGATTTGTCCAGGATGCTTGTATTACCTGTTTTGTATGAGTAGCTGCATGCACACACGCACACACACACACCATTCAAAATCACACTGAGTCTATCCCCTTCACCTACCTTCAGTAAAGCTCCTTAGGCTGGTTCTTGCCCTGTGGCTCTAAAGCTTTGCATGCACAACTTCCTGTAAATTCCAAGGAGGAGGGAATCAGGCCCCCTCAGGTGATTTGCAATTCATATGCTCTCACTGAGGAGTGAGCAGAAAAGAGATCTCCAAACCTAAGCCCTGAATATCTTGCACTGGTGGACTCAGATTGGGAGTCTAGGGCTCACTATGTGCAATTTAAGAAAAATTAATAGCCTGGCTTGCATACTGGCTAACCTCAATTGGACATCATAAACCTGGATGCACTGAACTAAGAACTAAGGCAGGTTCAGTAAGCAACCCTTGAAAATGGGCAGCCAGTGGTTATGTACTGAGGAAAACATGGCTGTGAAGAATTTTGGGAGGCATGTGCAGACCTGACTGGAAGCTCAAACTGACATCCAACATTTGAAAATAATTGGCACAGAATATTGGACACTATAAATTTCTTTTCCATCTAACAGAACTTTTGCCCTGACTTTTAGACCTTTATGGGTTGGAAGCTCCCCCTTTTTGGAGCCACTGCAGGGATCTTTTTCTGCTGCCTCTTTTAATGTCTTCCCCTTCCTGCATTAACAGTTTAAAAGCTTGTTTCCCCACATCCTGGAGCCCCCATAGAAGTGTCCATCAATTGACCAGATCAATTTTAACCTTGTGCCAGTAAACGTGTGTCATCCACACTCTTATGGTACAAATCCAGAGAAAGAAATATTTTGGGAAATATTAAAAAGGCAGAATATATTTATCCAAAGGAATAATGGAGAAGATCTTAAAGGCAGAAAATCAAGCCCAGTTTTCTTTAATAGCCCCAAGCAGAAACTAGGCAGAGGCCAGCTTTTAGAAATGCAAATTCAATAATCCATTCAGGAAGATTGGGGCCAGGAAGCTAGAAGTTATGAGATTAGGAAGACAAAGACCTCTAAAATCTACATACCCCACCCAAACTCTAAAAGACATGACCTATGGGGACATAATAGGATTAACCCACCAATACCAAAAGGACACACTCAGACTCAGGTCAAAGTACATGACACAGGAAATATAAAGCCTCAAACAGGAAGAACTCCAAATACAAAGCCCAAAGGAGGTATAAAAGCTCACCACTCCCTGCTACATGTGGTCAGCTTTCCCAGAGCCATCTTTCTGTCTGGCTCTCCTCTTCAATAAACTCCAACCTTCTTTCTAAAGCAGTCTCCATTTTGTTTATTCCCAGCTTGGACTGGACCCTGGTGAAGAGTTTTCTTTCAACAGTATCTTAAGCCTATCCTCTGGAGTGTTGGCTATTCCTGCCAGCTTGGTGTCGTCTGCAAATTTGATAAGTTCCCCATCTATCCCCTCATCCAAATCATTGATGAAGATGTTGAAGAGCCCTGGACCCAGAACAGAGCCCTGGGGCACCCCACTACACACTTCCCTCCATGTAGATGCAGTTCCATTGAGGACCACATGCTGAGTACGGCCAGTCAGCCAGCTACGAATCCATCTGGTGGTGATGTTGTCTAACCCACATTTTTCTATCATATCAAGTAGTAGGTTGTGATCTACTTTGTCAAATGCCTTACTGAAGTCCAAGTAAATTATATCCACAGCATTCCTCTGGTCCACTAATTTTGTCACTTGGTCAAAGAATGCAATAAGATTTGTCTGGCATGATCTGTTTTTGACAAACCCATGTTGGCTTTTGGTAATGACTTTGTTTGCCTCTAGGTGTTCGCTGATTCGTTGCTTGATTATCTTTTCCAGAATCTTCCCAGGTATTTTTTAAAAAATATGTTTTATTAATTTTTTAACATAATCACCTTAACATTCGGTAAACAGTGTATTGTCTGGGTTTACATTTAAGAAATATTCACTAACAGTTGATTTCTATAATCTGTAATCCACATAGTAACTTTACTTGATTTCCTCTTTTTCCCATAATGTTCTCTTTTACCAAACTTAAGTTAATACAATTCTTGTTGTTTTAATGAATGATGATTGAGTATAAAAGTTTTCTAATATTTCTACAGATAATCACATCAATATAATATTCCTTTTCTATCTAGTCATTCTGGTTGTCTCATCATAGATCCTGTTTAAAGTTCTTGTTTACATTTGTTTTTCCCACAATGTTCAAAACATTCTTACTGGGTAAGATTTTCTCAAAGTTAATTACATTTAAATATTTAAGTCTATTTTTTCTCATGTAAGCCAACCCAATACTTTTACCTTTCTTAAGGAATAAATAAGACTAAAAAAAGAATAAGAATAAAAAAATAAAAAGATAGTATGCTACTTAAAATCCCTATTTCCTATAGGCTAATACATATTTATTTCCAAAATATTTTTGTTCTTTTTTACCATAATTAAAAATATATTTAATCTTTAAATATTCCATTTAATAAATCTAGTCCTCTAGTCTTTTAACTCTTATTCAAAACATTTTTAATCCATTGTAATTTTCTTAAAGTCAATCACCTTTAGATATCTAAAACATTTCCTTTATATAAGCCATTCCAACTCTTTTATATTACTCATATCAAGAAATAAAATAAAAAAGAAGAAAAAGAAAGTACTGTTACTTGAGGGGCTCTTCCCTCTTAAAGTCAAATTCACATCCACATTTTTTCTATTTCTTTAACCATATTCAAACAGGTGTTTCTTTTTTAAATATTCTCTCTGATAGACTCCATCATCTATTTTCTTAATTTTCACTTTAGCCTTTTTCTTTTGCCCAGTATCTTTCTTAATCAATATGTTCTGCTGAGTCAAAGAATCTTTCCATATTCTTGTAGGTGTTACTGTAGATATAAAAGGTAAGTCAAGTACAATATCTTTGTGAGAGGCATTTGCCCATTCATTTTTGTTGAAAATCTTTTTCTTTCTTTTTCTCTCTGCTTCTCTTATCATTTTTTGTCTGTCCAGTTCTAGTGTTTTTCCTGGCATCTCTGCAGTCCATTTTGTCCAATCTTTTTTCTTATCCTCAAATTTGTTTTGTGGTGTTAAAGTATAAGTTGTCTTTTCCAAATCCAGTATTTCTTGTAAATTTTTTTCCACTTGGGTTAAATCATACTTCTTTGTTTTGTTAGGTTCCATCTTTAAGTCTCTGTCCTCAGATTTGTATTCAGTTGTCTGTTTTATCTGTTCCTTCTCTGTTGTTGTTTCTTGGGATTTTTTTGTTGTAAAGTTAAATTGGAGATGAATTGGTTTATATTTTCAAAGTTATTTTGGATTTCTTTGTGGTTTGAAATCATTGTTATTTGAATTAGTTGCAACATATCACATGTCACCTCTTGAAAAGTATTTATTTTTTTCTTGATTGGTTCTTTCTATAAATCTCTGATTTTCCATGATGACCAAGAATCCAAATTTTATTTTCTCTGCAAATAGCTTTGGGGTCAGAGTTAAATAGATACTTGTAATCCAGAAAGTTCAAAAAAGGTTTTTTTTTGTTCCCTGAAGTTTGTAAGTCTCACTTTTTCTGCAGCCCAGATTGTTTTCTTTTTTGTCACAGCTGTTCTCTATTGTTAGAGCTTTGAAGGTCACAAGTAGAGATTAGTTTTTTCCAGATTTTGCCAAGTCCTGCATGAAAGCCATAGCTGTCGTAGTCTTCATCCACCACTAGATGTCAGCACTGGTTTATTTTTCAAATTTTCAAAATGAACAAATTGCCTTTAAAATGAGAATCTTAACCATTCAGTAACTTCAAACTTATCCAAATTTAGGTTTTATAGTCATTTCATTTCATTTCAATACATTTTGGTCCTCCAAAAAAGGTTTAATTCGCCGCTTCCGTTAGTAAAAGGGTGGGGCAAAAATCCCCCTCCTTCACTTTCGGAGGTTTTTTGCTTCTTGGGATTTGTTTTTTCCTTCAGGAAATTTGATAAGTAGGATAGAGAAAATCGATGTTCTTACCCAGATTCAAACACGCTGTTTACAATCAGCTTAAAATAGTGCTTTTGACTTCAGTTGCTTGAAGCTTGGGCTAGACTCTGAAGTTAGGCTAGCCTTTCTCCTGTTGGTTTCTGGATGGCTTCTCCTGGACCGATTGGGTTGACCGCCATCTCTCCGAGGTCCCCGGGACTTCCTTCCTTGCCGCCTCTTCAGGGCGGCTTCTGGCCCATTTATGGTCTCCTAACAGGAAGAAACTCAGCCGAAGGACACGGAGTCCCGAACCTCTCAACTGCTGCACTGCTGCGCAGGACCAGAAGTCTTTCCCAGGTATTGAGGTCAGGCTGATAGGTCTGTAATTTCCTGGATTTTTTTTCCTTTTTGAAGTTGGGAACTACATCAGCTCTTTTCCAGTCCTCTGGTAGTTCCCCAGTGCTCCAGGATCTTTGAAAGATATAGTTCAGTGGTTCTGAGATCACATCTGCCAGAACCTTGGGGTGTAATCTATCTGGTCCTGGTGATTTGAACTCGTCTAGGGTGGACAGGTGCTCACTTATCATTTTCTTGCCTATCTTAACTTGTGTTTCTAATCTATTTTTTACGGTACTGTTTTTGATAGGTTGGACTGTTTTTTTCCCTTTGTGTAAAGACGGATGCAAAAAACGAGTTAAGTAGTTCTGCTTTCTCCCTGTTGCTTGTCACCTTCTTGCCACTTTCTCCCACTAATGGACCAATCATTTCCTTAACTTTCTTCTTGTTTTTTACATGTTGAAAGAAGCTTTTTTTGTTATTTTTTACTTTTGTTGCAAGCCTTAGTTCATTTTGAGCCTTAGCTTACTTCATCTTTGCAAGCCCGGGCTATTTGCTGATATTCTGCCTGCCCCGGTCCTCTTTAGAGAGAAGAAGGACGGCACTTTACGCTTGTGTGTGGACTACCACCTATTGAATGCAATCAGTGAAAGCAACCTATACCCCCTACCCCTCATGAAGGACATGTTATCCCACCTCTCAAAAGGGAGAATTTTCACTAAACTAGATCTAAGGGAAGCGTATTACCACGTTACAATTAAGGAATGGGATGAATGGAAAACTGCATTTAATTGCCCAGTGGGGTGCTACCAATTCAAAGTTTTGCCATTTGGACTACAAGGGGCCCCCGCAGTATTTATGCAATTAATCAACGAGGTACTAAGGGAGCACCTATTTAAGGGGGTTCTGGTTTACTTAGACGACATCCTTATCTTCACCGAATCCAAAGAGGAACATGTCAACCTAGTCAGAGCAGTTTTAAAGAAACTGCAAGCGGCTCACCTATATGCCAAATTATCAAAATGCGAATTCCACCAGGAAAGAATAGACTACCTGGGTTATCGCATGTCCCCACAGGGCATTGAAATGGACCCAGAGAAAGTTAGAGCAGTATTAGAATGGGCACCACCTCGCACAAGAAAGCAGCTGCAAAGTTTCCTGGGTTTCGCAAACTTTTACTGCCAATTCATTCCCTCATTTGCCCAGATAGCCCTGCCCCTCACGAACTTACTAAAAACGAAGGGAGAATCCTCAGTGAAACCTAGCCAGCCACTAAAATGGACAATGAAATGCCAAGTGGCGTTTGAGAGATTAAAGAGACTCTTTTCTGCCAAACTCGTACTGAGGCATCCAGACATGGATAAGCCCTTTGTAATACAGGCGGATGCAAGTGTTGTGGCAGTGGGGGCTGTACTGTTACAAGAAAACGATGAAGGGGTATTGCAATCCTGCATTTATACGTCCCAAAAACTCACCGAAACGGAACAGCGCTAGCCCGTGTGGGAGAAAGAGGCATACGGGATACGTTGGTCATTACTTATGTGGCGCCAGTTCCTTGAAGGGAATAAAATCCCTTTTCAGGTGTGGACAGACCACAAAAACCTGGAAGCCTTGAAAACACCCAGGAAGCTCAACCCCAAGCAAGCCCACTGGTCCCAGCATTTTTACCAATGCCACTTTATGCTCAAGCACTTGCCGGGGGGGAAGAACTTCTTGGCAGATGCACTATCTCGCATGCCCCAATATAACAGCACATGAGCCACTGATTCTAAACCACTTATGGCGGAACCACAACTGGCAGTGCCAGTAACTACCAGAGCCCAGGCTAAATTAAAACCACAGCTGGGTAGCCAAACTGGAATCGAATTCCGGAAAACTTTGGAAACAGATGAATGGTTCCAGAAAAATAGACACGTGTGCACAATTAAAGACAGATTGCCTTGGGTGGGGGAAAAATTATATATACCAACCACCCAGAGGGGCACATTCATGCAGCTGTGCCATGACACAAAATCAGCAGGGCATTTTGGATTTGTAAAAACATCACACTTAATTAAAAGGCAATTTTGGTGGCCATCCATGAAAAAGGACATAGAAAATTACGTGGCCAGCTGCCCAATGTGCGTGACTGCTAAGAGGTTGCAAGGGAAATCGCCCGGACTGTTACAACCAGTGGCGACTCCCTCAGCCCCCTGGAGGGAAATAGCCATGGATTTTATAGTGGAATTACCAGAAAGCAATGGGAATACTGTCATCTGGACGGTCACGGACTTGTTTTCCAAACAGGTGCACTTTATCCCTTGCCAAAAGATTCCCACCACAAAAGCCTTAGTGAAACTTTTTGTGCAGCATATTTACAGATTGCATGGGGCACTCCAACGCATCATATCTGATAGGGGATTGCAATTTATGTCTGCATTTTGGAAGGAATTTTTATCTCTTTAAGGGACCACTCAGGGACTGACATCTAGTCATCATGCTCAAGGGAACGGTCAATCAGAGAAATCTAACTCAGTACTTGAGCAATGCTTAAGATGCTTCATTAATTTCCAGCAATCGAATTGGATGGACCTACTCCCCTTCATAGAAGTTGCCTACAATAACGCAGTCCACTCCAGCACAGGCTACAATCCTTTCCAAATAGCCAATGGTCAAAATTTCAACCCCATGCCAGAATTAATCCAAAACGAACCAGCAATCCCATCACTGAAAGAGTAGATAGAACAATTACAAAACACCTGGCCAATAGTTAGAAAAGCCTTAGACCAGGGCTTTTCAACCAGTGGTACGCGTACCACTGGTGGTACGCAACCACCTGGCTGGTGGTACACGGCGTCGCCTTCCTCCCCCTCCCCCCAGCGTTGCTTTCCTCCTCCCCGCTCTGCTCCTTCCTAGCTCACTTGTTTGTGGAAAACATCCTGCTTGACGGCAGCCTGCACAAACCCTACCGAACGTGCCCTGCAGAGGGCGCGTAAAGAGCACAGGTGCAGAACAAGGCCCCGCCCTCCCCAGAGACTCATTGTGCAGCAACTGGATTGACTTCTTCTGGTGCATGCAGGTCAGCGGGATCCGTGTGGCCCTTCCCCTCCCTCTTCTTACTTCACAACAAGCGCTAGCCTGATAGCCCCTTCCGGGCTGGGAGAAGCACATGCCGTTGCCTGTATCACAGGCTTAAAGTCTGAAACAGCCGGGCTCTTGGCTGACTGATTGCCTTTCCCCCCCTCAACTTTTCTACAAACCGGGAATCGTGGCTTAGTGGGGGCCTGGAGCGGGTCTCGGGGTGCCCGTGGGCCCCTTGGATCAGACAAGCGAGCAATCGACTTTAGCCTTTGGGGAACAAAAGCTGGTCGGGGCTGATCTCTTCCTGCCCGGGAAGGCTGGAGAAGCCAGGAGAAAGTCAATTATTAGAGAGGAGGGAAGTCACTTCTTCATTTAAGGCAGTTTTGGAAAAGTAACTTTTGCTGGAAAGGAAAACAGGGTTTTTTTTCTCTTTTCTTGGATCGCCTTCTTTGCTTGGGCCTCTGTTGCCTGTATCGCAGGCTTAAAGTCTGAAACAGCCGGGCTCTTCGCTGACTGATCACCTTTCTCCCCCCCCCCTCATCTTTTCGGGAGATGTGCCTTTGCAGTGGGGTTCCCCTTCCGTTAATTATCAGAGGTTTGAAAGGCAAGCTGCTCCCGGAGCATAAAAGTAGAGGGCCCAAACGGCGAGATTGACGTAGCTCTCCAACTCTCTGCTTCAGGGGAAAAATGCAGGGGAAAAATGACTGGGAGAAGTAGCCAGTTCGTAACGTACGTGCCTGAAAACGGGAGGTGAACTGGCCACATCCCTGCCCTGCCTGTGTGCTCTCCTCTGCCTCTGCGTGCGCACAGGCAGGGCCATGATGTGTTGCTGCCTGCCAAAACCAGGTTGGGTCTGGGCGGCGTAGCACAGGACGAAGGAACGAGGAAGGAACGAGGAAGGAAGAAAGGGACAATGGGAGCTGCAGTGCTGCAGCCTTCCAGTCCCGTGAGCGTCTTTCGGCTGTGCTCCAGGCCTCGCATTCATCAGCTGTTCGGCGGCCAAGAGACAGAGTTTTTCAGCTTCAGGCCGCTCCATCGGCCCTTGACTCCCTGCCTCGGCCTCCCGCCCATCAGCTGTTCAGCAGCTAAGAGTAGGAGCCGCTCAGCTGTTGGTTGGGACGCATTCACGCTGCCAGGTAGAATGGCACTGGCCGCTTGTCTCCTTTGCCGCCCCGCACATCATCCTCGACCCCTCTCCCGCCCATTCATGTCGAGCCCGCAGGGGCTTGACAGGGAGAGAGGGAGGGAAGGAGGAAGGGACAAAGAGGGAGGTGAAGGAAAGAAGGAAGGGAGGGACAATGAGAGAGAAGGGAGGGAAG
The DNA here is from genome assembly GCA_034064705.1 of Bothrops alternatus. Classification (NCBI taxonomy): domain Eukaryota; kingdom Metazoa; phylum Chordata; class Lepidosauria; order Squamata; family Viperidae; genus Bothrops; species Bothrops alternatus. The sequence goes on from JARGCV010000241.1 coordinate 341,823, forward strand.
GAGGAAGGGACAAAGGGGGAGGTGAAGGAAAGAAGGAAGGAAGAAAGGAAGGGACAATGGGAGAGAGGGAGGGAAGGAGGAAGGGACAAAGGGGGAGGTGAAGGAAAGAAGGAAGGAAGGAAGGGACAATGGGAGAGAGGGAGGGAAGGAGGAAGGGACAAAGGGGGAGGTGAAGGAAAGAAGGAAGGAAGGGACAATGGGAGAGAGGGAGGGAAGGAGGAAGGGACACTCCAGCTCCTTGGATGAGGCCGATTATCTGGGCCCTCAATAGTCAGGATTCAGGCTCAGCTACTCCACGGAAACTGCTTTGGTCGCGCTGACGGATGATCTCTGGCGGGCCCGGGATAAGGGATTATCCACTATCCTGGTGCTACTTGACCTCTCAGCGGCTTTCGATACCATTGACCATGGTATCCTTCTGCACCGACTGGAGGGGTTGGGGGTTGGGGGCACTGTTTTGCGGTGGTTCACCTCCTACCTCACTGGTCGGTCGCAGTCGGTGTTGGCAGGGGGTCAGAGGTCGACCCCTAGGTTCCTCCCTTGTGGGGTCCCTCAGGGATTGGTCCTCTCCCCTCTGCTGTTTAATATCTACATGAAACCGCTGGGCGAGATCATCCGACAACACGGGGTGAGATATCATCAGTATGCTAATGATACCCAGCTTTACATCTCCACCCCGTGTCATTTCAGTGAAGCAGCGGAAGTGATGTGCCGATGTCTGGAGGCTGTTAGGGTTTGGATGGGTGCCAACAGGCTCAAACTCAACCCCGACAAGACGGAGTGGCTATGGGTTCTGCCTCTCAAAGATATTTCAATCTATCCATCCATTAGCCTGGGGGGGAGCTTTTGACCCCCTCGGAGAAGGTCCGCAACTTGGGCATCCTCCTCGATCCACAGCTAAATTTGGAACATCATCTTTCGGCTGTGGCGAGGAGGACATTTGCCCAGGTTCGCCTGGTGCACCAGTTGCGGCCCTATTTGGACCGGGAGTCTCTTCTCACAGTCACTCATGCCCTTATCACCTCGAGGTTCGACTACTGCAATGCTCTCTACATGGGGCTACCTTTGAAAAATGTTCGGAGACTTCAGGTAATGCAGAATGCAGCCGCGCGAGCAGTGTTGGGCTTGCCTAGAAATGCCCACATTTCGGCATCACTCCGCGAGCTGCATTGGCTGCCAATTGGTCTCCGAACCCAATTCAAAGTGTTGGTTATGACCTATAAAGCCCTACATGGCATCGGACCAGGTTATTTACGGGACCGTCTGCTGCCTCATGAATCCCAGCGGCCGGTTAGGGCCCACAGAGTGGGCCTTCTCCAGGTCCCGTCAGCCAGACAGTGTCGCCTGGCGGGGCCTAGGGGAAGAGCCTTCTCTGTTGCGGCCCCGGCCCTCTGGAACCAACTTCCCCCGGAGATCCGTGTCGCCCCCACCCTTTCCGCCTTTCGTAAATTGCTTAAAACATACTTTTGCCGGCAGGCCTGGGGCAGCTAACACCTTGCCCCTAGCCAGTGTATGTTTGTGTGTATGTTTGTGGAATGATTGGTTTCTTTTTTAACTTAAGGGTTTTTATATTTATGTATTTTATTGTAATTTCTATCATGTTGTGAGCCGCCCTGAGTTCTCCGGAATAGGGCGGCATAGAAATTAAATAAATAATAATAATAATAATAAAGGGGGAGGTGAAGGAATGGAAGGAAAGAAGGAAGGAAGGAAGGGACAATGGGAAAGAGGGAGGGAAGGAGGAAGGGACAAAGGGAGGTGAAGGAAAGGAAGGAAAGAAGGAAGGGACAATGGGAGGGAAGGAAGGAAGGCACCCGCCCCAGTCGCATGCCCCTCCACCAGAGACCCACGAATTCCCCCCCCACAGGCACCCTGCAACCTGAGTGATCAGCTGGTCACGCCCCCCACCATTGATCACATGACCCTGGGACACTGTGAACGTCATAAGTATGAATCAGTTGCCAAGCAATCCAAATGTAAATCACAAGACCCTGGGGATGCTGCAATAGTCATAAGTGTGAAACATGGTCATAATTCACTTGTAACTTCAAACAGTCACAAAGTGAATTGTTGTAAGTCGAGGACTACCTGTACTTTCTCATTTTTTCCTTTTTTTGGTCAAGTTTTTGATACCTTGCTGGGCGAGTATTGGTACTCGGATATTGCCTTATCTGAAAAGTGGTACAGTGGGTGAAAAGGTTGAAAAGCCCTGCCTTAGACAAAGCTAGGCAAGCATACAAAGCACAAGCAGATAAAAAAAGAGTTGAACCCAAACCATTTATTGTAGGAGAAATGGTATATTTGGCTACAAAATACCTAAAATCCCTACAACCTTGTAAAAAACTTGGACCAAAATATATAGGACCTTTTCCAATTAAAAGAATCATAAACCCAGTAACAGTAGAATTAGAATTACCCAAAAATCTCAGGCAAATACACCCAGTCTTTCACTGCAGTTTACTTAAAAGAGAACAACAGTCACACTTACGGCCAAAAATCCCCCCACCACCACCTCCAATCATGGTGGAAGGAGAACAACACTTCGAAATAAAGGAAATCCTAGACTCTAGGAGATATCATGGGACAACTCAATACCTAGTAGTATGGAAACACCTCCCCTCCTCACAAAACGAGTGAGTCCATAAATGTCATGTAAGAGCCCCGAAACTGTTAAAGAAGTTTCATACAGAATATCCTAACAAGCCAGACTAACTTTTATACCTCTTTTGTTTTCTCTACAGGTGGATCTTTCTTATTTTTAAGGGGGGCAGGATGTCAGGATCCAGTTATATTTCCTTTCTATCTGTCTCCTCTGATCTAAAACCAATTCTTACCCTTTCCTGGGTCCAGCCATACTCCCAAGGGGGAGGGTTTTTTATTACTTTCACTTCCTCTGTTCACTACAAAGTAACCTTTTGTTTATTCGCCTCTGCTAACCATTACAATGTAACCATTTGCCTTTTATCCTATGCACCTCTGAACTTTTCCTCCTTACCGGGCAACTAGGAAAGTGGTGGGGTTGTTTTTTTTTTAAAAGATACAGCCTCCGGAATCTGGTTTATTTATCCGTCATCAAGTGAGGAGCTGTTGCACGATCATGTACAACGGAGCCGGATTGATGTTATCTTTCCTGGATTTAACACCTAGAAATCTGTTGGTCTGAATCGCCCGGAAGAACTGTTGGATAGGGTTGCTTAGGGACACTTTAAAACATTGATTTGTGAGGTAATCCCTCAGATCCTGTCTATCATGCCTACTATTAATTTATCTTAATAAAAGTTCCTGTTGGAAGAAACCGTTTCCAAATGTTCTGCTTTCTTAAGATGTGTATTGAAGTGGTTCCTTACAACTACTTTAAGTAACAGATTTGTACTCAATAGTAAAAGCAGAACCGTATCTATTTATCTATTAATTTGCCAACTAACATTTTTGTGGGAGACAAAAATGATTTGGAACACACATTTTATTCAGGAAACTGGCTTCTATAAGGATTATGTAGCCTAAGTAATTCTGATATGGCATGAAAGTAGTTATAATAGTAATTTTGAATTTATTTCCAAACTGCACTGAATATAGCTTTTAAATTTATGCAATAAAGTATTTTATTACATTAGCAACTAAATTTATTTCATTCTCTAGGTTTCTCAATTTCAATCCTTTTTCTCATGTATAAACAATTTTAATATATTGAACATAAGCAGTTCTTACTGTTCAAAATTAGATTTCTCATTATGAGCTATCTTCTTATTTCATAAAAAAATAGAGGTGTTATCAGGTTTGGTAAATCCCAAATTACTTTGGCCTATTTCTCTGGCTTCGTGATAAAAAGTAGGATCATTTTGAAATGTCAGGAAATATCATCCAAATAACAATCTTGCTTCTCCTGATTTTGTAGCTAAATGGGTAAAGTAAAAGGTAAAGGAGTCCCTGTGGATTTTACTCTGCTAGTCGTTGCCGACAATAGATACAGTGCCCTTGCTGACCTTAATAGGGACATTAAGGAGACAGGTAAAGGTATTTGTGATGACAACTCAAATAAGCAGGGGATCTTGGTCCGAGATAAAGAACTTGTTTTGGACAGGGAGAAGTGCGAATCAGGTATTACACATCAGTCATGCAAGAACAGAAAGGCACCCAAAAAGAGAAGCCACCTTCTGGTTGGTGATTCAATTATAAGGGATGTAAATTTAGGAAAGGACACAGAGGTTTCGAATGAGGTCAGGTGTCTTCCAGGTGCTACTGCCAGTAGGGACAAGAAGTGTATTTGTAAAATAATCAAGAATGCCAGCAAGGACTGTGATGTGGAGGCTATTGTACATCTTGGCACTAACGATCTGTCCCAAAAAGATGTACTCACTGTGCAGAATGACTTCCAGAGCCTGGGGCAGGAACTTAGCAGAATAGGCTGTAGGCTTATTTTTTCAGAGGTCTTACCAGTGTATAAGGACCAAAATGGAAAAGGCCAGCGTATAGCACAATTCAATATGTGGCTAAAGGAGTGGAGTAAAGGGGAAGGCTTTGGATATATTAGTCACGATGTCAGCAGCTGGTCCAATGAAAAAATGTACAAAAGAAATGGTTTGCATCCATCAAAGAAAGGGACTGAGTTACTTGGCTATAAATTCACAGATTTTCTGGAGGAATATTTAAACTAAACAGCGGGGACAGTGAGCTAACTGATACAGAACTTCCCTGTCCCCGGCAATCTAAAAATTATAGGGCTATCAGTGCATGTAACATAGATGTGTGTGTAGACAAGAACATCAACCTTGCTGTCAAGCAAAATCAAGCTCTTAATAGCGAGTGCCACACAAAGTGCACTAACCAAATGGGTGGTAAGACATTAGGGGAACTCAGGCACCACACAGGTTATGTAGGAAGTAAACACAGGGTCGGTCATAAAGGACTCAAATGTCTATACACCAATGCACAGAGTATGAACAGCAAACAGGGTGAACTAGAAATTCAGGTTAATGAGGGCAGATATGATATTGTTGCCATTACGGAAACATGGTGGGATGAAACCCACAAATGGAACACACAGCTAGAGGGATTTAAATTATTGAAAAGAAACAGACCAAATAAAAGAGGAGGTGGAGTTGCTCTCTATATAAGAAATAACTACATCTCTGCACAAATAGGACACAACAATGATGAAAACTGTCCTGAATGCATATGGGTCAATATAAAAGGGGGGGGGAAACGACATTGTCATAGGTGTATACTATAGGCCACCCAACCAAACAGAGGAAATAGATGAACTTTTTGCTAGTCAGCTAACTAAGGTATATAGGAAACACATCACAATAGTAATGGGGGACTTTAACTACCCTGACATCAACTGGGAGACAAGCTCTGCACCAAGTGGAAGATCAAACAAATTCCTGACAAATCTAGCAGACAACTTTGTCTCCCAAAAAGTAGAGAAGGGAACTAGGGGATTAGCCATTTTGGACCTAATTCTCACTAACAGAGATGAAATGATAGAAGGTATTAAAGCCACAGGAACCTTGGGAGGAAGTGATCATGCAATACTGGAATTCAACATTATGGAAACACAAGCAATAGAACACAGTCAAACTAGAGTCTTGGACTTCAAGAGAGCTAATTTCAATAAACTTAGAGAGGGCTTGGGAAGGATTCCATGGATGAGAATCCTCCAGGGGAAAACAACTTGACAGGCTTGGGAAATTTTGAAAAGTGAGATAATAAAGGCCCAGTCTAGCACAATACCAACAAAGAGGAAAAATAACAGCTCTCAAAAGAAACCAGCATGGCTGCATAAAGAACTCTCTGATCAATTGAAAGATAAAAAGGACAAATATAGAAAGTGGAAAGAGGGACACATAACTAAGTCAACCTATCAAAAATAGTGCCGGCTGCCTCAGGGTCGAAATAGCCTTGTTCGGAGGCTCTGCGACACGGGACCTGTAAAGCCGCCAAAACAGCGTAAAACAGCTGTTTTTCGCGGCGGGAAAAAAACCCTCCTCGGTAGGAGAAGGGGCGAAGAGCTGTGAGTGTGGGTTGAGATCCTCTGAAAACCCCCCGAAAAAACGTTCGGGGGGGGGGGGGAAGAAAGAGGACTCCCCGTGAGCTCACAATAGCTCCAGCCCGGCGCAGCATCTGTCAGCTGACAGACCAAGACGCTGAGACCAGCCACCACTCGAGGAAGACATTTCAAAGAAGCACAGAGATTGACAGACTGAACGCAGGAGCTTAAAAAGCAAGTATTTCTTATATTTTACCTCGGATCAATTACGTTCACAATAGACAGAATGCACCCAAGATGGCGACCGCTTTTGATTTAAGGTGATAGCTACCGGAAGTGAAAGGCGAAGGAGAAACTGTAACGCGAAAGAGACCTCTAGAGGGCAGCAGAGACGCATAACTTAAAAACTTTGCAAAATCAACCTAAGGAGCTACCGGAAGAGAAAGGCGAAGGAGAAACTGTAACGCGAAAGAGACCTCTAGAGGGCAGCAGAGACGCATAACTTAAAAACTTTGCAAAATAAACCTAAGGAGCTACCGGAAGAGAAAGGCGAAGGAGAAACTGTAACGCGAAAGAGACCTCTAGAGGGCAGCAGAGACGCATAACTTAAAAAACTTTGCAAAATAAACCTAAGGATGTATATAAGCTCTCCAGAAATGACGATGAAAGAATTAAAAGATGCAATGTCAACAACTTTTGAAAAAATGAGGAGAAAGATGGACATGATAATAGACATATATGAGAAAAGGTGGGGAGAAAGGATGAGGACGTTGGAGGCAGTGGAACAAAGTAGAGAAGTGGAGAAGATGGTGGAAGATCAAAGCAAAGCAGTTATTGAGGACTTGGACCAAACCGGAGAAGCAGTACAAACGCACAGTGGGAAAATGAGAGAAGATACTGGGAGAAATTCGAAGAGGGTCTGGGAAGGGGTTGAAGAAAGGATGGAAGAGGTGGAGAGACAAGAAGAGAGACAACTTGCTGAAATGAAAGGTGAGGTGCAAAACCGCTCAACTATGATGTACCATCGCCAGATGATGACAGCAATTAGGGGCAGGAGACTGGAAAGATCCCCAAATGAGAAGCGAGAAGATTTGAAAAGAATTGTTGTAAAGGCCTTGGAAAGGTGTCTGGGAGAGGAGGCTAAAAATTTCTCTTGGCAAACTGACAGAATCCATAGAGTATGGCTTATATGGAACCAAGGGACATTGCAAGCAATAAAGAGAGACTTATTACATGGAAGGGAAGCTGTGTTATGGAAATCCACCTGGCAGAGGAAGAAACCCAGAATTCGACTGAAAAGAAGAGAAACTTAATATTTTATGCAAGGAATTAAAGGCAAAGAACTATGGACTGATTTAAGGACTAAGTGTAAGAGCAAGAGACATGAGAGGGTGATTAATGGAAGGTATATATTAAATAGACTAAGAATGTATGCGTTGAAGGGAGGGGTGTATCGTCATGAAAATTATTAACTTTAATAAGAAGACTTGTTTGTTTGATGTACAATGGATAGATCTGAAAAGAAGTGAAACTTAAAATTTTTAAAATGTAGTTGGCTTATAGTTGAACTTTGATATACGGAGTGAAGGAGGTCTGCAAATTTAAAACGATTGTATTAAGTTGAATGGCTTTAACTTGAATTTTTTTCTTTGTTTGCATGTACAAATGGATATCTAATAATAAAAAAATTAAAAAAAATAGTGCCATAAAAAACAAAATACAAATACAAGTTAAGATAGGCAAGAACATGGTAAGTGAACACCTGTCCAGCCTAGACGAGTTCAAATCACCAGGACCAGATGGATTACACCTCAAGGTTCTCAAGGAACTGGCAGATGTGATCTCAGAACCACTGAACTATATTTTTCAAAGATCCTGGAGCACTGGGGAACTACCAGAGGACTGGAAAATAGATGATGTAGTTCCCATCTTCAAAAAAGGGGAAAAAAGGACCCAGGAAATTACAGACCTATCAGTCTGACCTCAATACCTGGGAAGATTCTGGAAGATAATCAAACAACGAATCAGCGAACACCTACAGGCAAACCAAGTCATTACTAAAAGCCAACATGGGTTTGTCAAAAACAGATCATGCCAGACAAATCTTATTGCATTCTTTGACCAAGTGACAAAATTAGTGGACCAGAGGAATGCTGTGGATATAATTTACTTGGACTTCAGTAAGGCATTTGACAAAGTAGATCACAACCTACTACTTGATAAGATAGAAAAATGCGGGTTAGACAGCATCACCACCAGATGGATCTGTAGCTGGCTGACCGGCCGTACTCAGCGTGTGGTCCTCAATGGAACCGCATCTATATGGAGGGAAGTGTGTAGTGGGGTGCCCCAGGGCTCTGTTCTGGGCCCAGTGCTCTTCAACATCTTCATCAATGATCTGGACGAGGGGATAGATGGGGAACTCATCAAATTTGCAGACGACACCAAGCTGGCAGGAATAGCCAACACTCCAGAAGACAGGCTTAGGATACAGGAGGACCTGGACAGACTTGAACACTGGGTGCTATCTAACAAAATGAAATTCAATGGTGAAAAAAGTAAGGTTCTACATTTAGGCAAGACAAACCAAATGTATAGTATAGGGGGTACCTTGCTCAATAGTAGTAACTGTGAGAGGGATCTCGGAGTCCTAGTGGACAATCATTTAAATATGAGCCAGCAGTGTGCTGCAGCTGCCAAAAAAGCCAACACAGTGCTAGGCTGCATTAACAGAGGGATAGAATCAAGATCACATGAAGTATTAATACCACTTTACAATGCCTTGATAAGGCCACACTTGGAATACTGCATCCAGTTTTGGTCACCACAATGTGAAAAAGATGTTGAGACTCTAGAAAGAGTACAGAGAAGAGCAACAAAGATGATTAGGGGACTGGAGGCTAAAACATATACGGAACGGTTGCTGGAATTGGGTATGTCTAGTTTAACGAAGAGAAGGACGAGGGGGGGACATGATATCAGTGTTCCAATATCTCAGGGGCTGCCACAAAGAAGAGGGAGTCAAGCTATATTCCAAGGCGCCTGAAGGCAGGACAAGAAGCAACGGGTGGAAACTAACCAAAGAGAGAAGCAACCTAGAACTAAGGAGAAACTTCCTGACAGAACAGTTAACCAGTGGAGCAACCTGCCTCCAGAAGCAGTGAATGCTCCAACACTGGAAGTTTTTAAGAAGAAACTGGACAGCCATTTGTCCGAAATGGTATAGGGTTTCCTGCCTGAGCAGGGGGTTGGACTTGATGACCTCCAAGGTCCCTTCCAACTTTATCATTATTATTATTATTATTAAGAAGGGGCCATGTGCACCTCCGTTTCAAGGCCATTGAGCCAGCACTGTCTGAAGACGTTTCCACAGTCATGAGGCCAGCATGACATCATGGAGTGCTGTTACCTTCCCACCGAAGTGGTACCTATTTATCTACTCACATTTGCATGCTTTCAAACTGCTAGGTTGGCAGCTAAAGTGGGTGATGGGCTAAATCATATGCATATTAGCTAAAAATTGAAAATACCATTTAAAAATGGTATTAAACTATACCCCGCCACCCAAGTATAGTGATGATTTGGCACACTGTAAGCATGCAAAAAAAAAAATTAAATCTGAAGCATGTAAGTTCATTCTTCCTTCCAAAGAGCAGAGTAAAAATTGTTAAAAGGCATCTTACAAACAGAAACCTGGGTTTACCTTAATAATCCTATTACAATTTGATTATAGGTCTTGTATTTTAATGGGAGATTGGAATGGTGTTATAGATATTGGATTAGATAAAAAGAAGATATTACCAATTCCTCAGACACGTTGTAAGTTGCCTAAATCTTTTTTTGATATAAAGGATGATTTTGACTTGATAGATATATGGAGAGAAAGAAATGGTAAAGAGCAAGAATTTACTTTTTTTTCTGATAGACATGTCATTTTCTAGAATTGACTTTATATTAACTTCAAGTGATTTTCTTTTTAGTTTAAAGAAGGTGAAAATCCTACCCAAAGTTTTAACAGATCATAATCCGGTCTGGATGGAATTAACGGAAGGACAGAGACCTAAAAGATCTTGGAGACTTAATGAAAACTTGTTTAAATATGATACAAATGTGAATGAATGTAAAAATGTTTTGAAGGAATTTTTATGTTAAATTTGCATAAGGATACAACAATAGAAATGGTATGGGATGCTAGTAAAGCGTATATGCGTGGGATTTTAATTGATATGAATAAAAGGTATAGACGTAAACAAGAGGAAAAAAGGAAGGAGTTAGAAGAGGAAATAAGAAAGAAAGAGCAATTATTAATAAAGAGACCAGATGATAAAAATATTAAAGAGGGGATTAAGGTTTTACGGAAACAATTTGATTTGTTGATGACAGACCAAGTTGCTAGGAATATACAATATGCAAAACATAATACATTTTTTAATTCTAATAAGCCTGGCAGATGGTTGGCTTATATATTAAGGAAAAAACAAAAATCCCGTATAATTGAAAAAATAGAATATAAAGGGAAGGAAGTGTTTCAACAAGAAATTATTAAGAAAGCTTTTTTAGAATTTTACTCTAAGTTGTATTCTGAAGAGAAGATACAAGAGAATGAGATAGATACTTTTTTGCAAAATGAAAATGTATTGATAATCAGCAATGAACAAAGAGATAGATTAAATGCATTGATTACATCAGAAGAAATAATTTCAGTGATTAAACAATTGAAAATGGGAAAATCCCCTGGGACTGATGGGTTAACGGCAATTTATTATAAGCACCTTCAAATGGAAATGGTGGAAACTCTTAGAGAGCTATTTGTTAATATACAAGAGGGTGGTCAGGTTCCACCTTCATGGAAAACAGCCTATGTTTCTTTGATTCCCAAAGGGGGAAGAGATAATGTTCAACCAGAAAATTTTAGACCTATTTCATTGCTGAATACGGATTACAAGATTTTTGCAAAAGTGATGGCTAATAGATTAATGACAGTTTTACAACAAATAATTCATTCAGACCAAACTGGTTTTTTACAAGGGAGACAGATGAAAGCTAATGTTAGACAACTTATTAACATATTAGAATATTTGGAGATGCACATTCAGGTGCCCGCAGTTCTTATGTTTTTGGACGCGGAAAAAGCATTTGATAGATTGAATTGGTTGTTTTTGAAAAAATTGATTGTTCGGATGGAAATGGGGGATCAGTTTATTAATTCCATATTGGTGATTTATCAGAAACAAACAGGACAGATTATTGTGAATGGTGATTTAACAGATTTATTTAATATAGAGAAAGGTACTAGACAGGGATGTCCATTATCCCCTTTGTTGTTTGTTTTAACTTTAGAAGTTTTATTGAATAGGATAAGAAGAGCAGATGATTTAAAAGGTATAAAGATTAGACAACAAGATTATAGATTACATGCTTTTGCTGATGATTTGGTTGTGACATTGACTCAACCAATACAATCAGCCAAGAGATTGATGGAGATAATTAAAAATTATGGTAGGGTATCAGGCTTTAAATTAAATATATCTAAGACAAAGATGTTAGTTAAAAATTTAAATACTAATTTAAAACAGGAATTGGAAAGAATAACTGGATGTGAGATAGTTAAGAAAATTAAATATTTAGGAATTGACATTGAAGCCTCTAATGGGAAGTTGTATAAAAATAATTATGAAGTTTTGTGGAATAAGACACAAATAGAACTGGAAAAATGGAAGAAATTACAATTATCTATGTTGGGTAGGATAGCAGCAGTTAAAATGAATGTATTGCCTAAATTTTTATTTCTTTTTCAAATGTTACCTATACTTAAAAAGGATGTGAATTTGGAGGAGTGGCAGAAGGGTATCAATAGATTTATTTGGAGTGGCAGGAAACCGAGGGTCAAATTAAAAATTATTCAGGATACAAGGGAAAGAGGTGGTTTGAAATTGCCTAATTTTAAGTTATATTATCACGCTGCTGTTTTAGTAGCGATAAGTGATTGGGTTAATTTAACTAATGATAGAATATTGAATATTGAAGGGTACGGTTTATTATATGGTTGGCATGCATATTTAGTTTATGATAAAAAGGTGGATAGGATTTTCAAAGAGCACCTATTGAGAAATGCTTTGCTGCGTGTTTGGAAAAAATATCGGTATAAATTAAATGATAAGATTCCTGTTTGGACGGTTCCCAGACACGCAATAGAGAATATAAATAGAGTACAATTACAAGATGTGGTGTCTTATGAGAAACTCCTGATTAAAGAAGGGAATCTTTTATTATTGAAGTCTTTGAATATTTTAAGAGAGGAAGGAATAACCCTTACTTGGCTTCAATACTTACAATTGCAGACTAGATGGAAAAAAGATTTGAATATGGGTTTATCTCAAATAGATGAAAATTTAATCAAACAAATTAGAGACCATGCATATCAAAAGATTGTATAATGTACTGATAGAAATTGATTCTGAGACTGAATTAGTTAAGGACTGTATGATAAAGTGGGGACAAAATTTTGGACAACCAATTATGATGGAAACTTGGGAGAGGATCTGGGTGAAAAATGTAAAATTTACACAAGGGCAACATTTAAGAGAAAATTTTTATAAAATGTTTTATAGATGGCATTTGGATCCGAAGAAATTATCATGTATGTACCCTAATTTTAAACCTAATTGGTGGAGATGTGATTGTACGGAGGCTACATATTTTCATGTATGGTGGACTTGTAGAAAAATTAAGGCTTTTTGGATAAAAATATGGTGGATAATGCAAAATATTTTGAAAAAACGTATTGAATTCTCTCCACAGTTGTTTTTATTAGGTATTATAAAGGACTGTACCACCATAGAGACGAACTTAATTTTGAACTTGATCACAGCAGCGAGATTGTTGGTTGGACAATATTGGAAGAAGGCAGAACTACCATCCATCGAGGAATGGACTTTGAAAGTTATAAATTTGGCGGAAATGGCTAAAGTATCTGCATATTTGAAAGATCACTCAAATGAAAAATATATGTTGGACTGGAAAAAATGGATAGATTATATTCAAGGGAAATATCAATTTAAGAAATTGTATTTATCATATAGTTAAATGTTTATTAGAATTTATATAATAACTTAGTTTAACTTGGTGGGTTTTCTTGTGTTTTACCCTGTATTCACTTTGGGAAGTCGGGGGGTGGGTGGGTTGGGGGGGTTTAATTAAAAATTAATAATGTATTATAATGCACTCAACTGTAATACTTGCAATATATATGGACGATATATTTATTGATATAAGAGGAGTTGCTCGGGTAGTACCTCTGGACCACATCTGTAGGGGGGGAAAGTGAGGAGTGAAGGAGTGGAGGGAAGTAGGGAGGTTGTTGGAGAGGAGTGTGGAGAGTGAGGGAGGGAGAAAGGGAGGGGGTGGGAAGTAGGAGATAGGGAGGTAGGAAGAGGGGGATGTGGTGGAGGGGGGGCTGCCGAGCAACATTTATCGTTATTCTATTTTATATAAGTTTTTATGTTTCGTTTTGTGTGAGACATAGTTGAAAATGATTGTATTAAGTTGAGTTGTATTTAATTTGATTTTTTGTTAATAATTATAAAAAACTAATAAAATTTAAAAAAAATAATAATCCTGTGGCTGCTAACACAGGATACTCCCAGAAATGTTACTTACATATTCCTTAATTTCCTTTGATTTCACAGCTTTGTAAGAATAATAGGCAGGATAAAGAGTGCCAAATACTAGCCTGAAAGAAAAGAAATGGAAAAAATGTAATGGAAAATACTCCCGGCTGGAGCCAGAATATAATGGCTACACTCAATTCCTACTGAAATCAGTAGTGCTTATGATAATAACCTTGTTCTCTTGATTTTAATGGATCTAATTTCAACTATCTTTGAATATTTTCTTCACAGATTCATTTAATATTTCTTTATGAACTGATTTTTTCAGTTGCTGACACAAATATATAATATGAATAATAACACATTTAAAATCTGATTTGTCAGTTAAAATACAGACTTAAAACAAGATCATGCCTCCCATCTGTCTAAACCATCAGTGCATCTTACTTTTTTCTCATTCTTTATTCTATTTTCACAAGTTTTATTTTTATTATTTTATCTTAACAAGTTTTACCAAAAAAAATACAAAATACAAAAAAAAACCTAGGAGAAGAAATATATGAAAAACTACAAAAATATAGCTACCCAACTTAACAACAACAACAAAGAACAACAGAAATGGTTGGACATCCAAAATGAGTTCTCCACAACATTCTTATTTTGAACAGATTAGTTCTTCACAACTGGAAAGATAAATTAATGGTCTCAATTGTCAATGATTTGAAACCTGATGTTATATGCAATTTATCAATAAGTTGCTTATAGATATGTATCATATAAAATTACAGTGAAACATGGTAATGTTTTACATGCAAATCTTTACCTACATATAATAGATGCATGAGAACAATATATATTATTCTGTTGTTTTGCTCATTTTCTTTTTTCTTTTCTAGTGTTTTATTCTTTTTGTTTTGTTTAAAAAAACAAATAAAGCCAAGTTTAGAAGAAATAATAGAGTAAAAGATTGAAGTTGCTTCTTTCCCAGAGGTCGCTGGTGTGTTCGGGGCGTTGGAGTCATCGTCCTCGGGTCTTTTTTTCTTTCCCTCCCCTCCTTTTTATCCCGAATCTTCGGCAGTCGAGGCCGTTGCTCGAAAGTGCGCAAGCAGCATGGAGGACAGCGATATGGATAACATGGGCTCCCTGCGTCCGCAGACCTTCCTTTTCGGCTGTGAACTGAAGGGAGATAAGCCATACCACTTCAAGGTGAACGATGAAGAAAACGAACATCAACTTTCTCTAAGAACAGTTAGTTTAGGAGTTGGTGCTAAAGATGACTTGCATATTGTTGAAGCAGAAGCATTGGACTATGAAGGCAACCAGATAAAAGTGACACTGGCATCCTTGAAGATGTCAGTTCAGCCTACGGTTTCATTAGGTGGCTTTGAAATTACACCTCCAGTAATTCTGAGATTGAAAAGTGGCTTGGGGCCAGTTTATGTCAGTGGACAACACCTTGTAGCTTTAGAGGAAGAACCAGAATCTGAAGACGAAGAGGATAAACTACAGCAAAATATGGGAAAAAGACCTGCAGGTGTGACATTAGCTAGAGTTCCCTTGAAAAAAGCAAGGCTGGCAGGCAAGGATGATGACGATGAAGAAGAAGATGATGATGATGATGACGACGACGATGAAGAAGATGATGATGAAGACGAGGACGAAGATGAAGATAAGACTCCACAGAAAAAACCTGCCAGAGATACTTTTGTGAAGAAAACACCAACATCAAAACAGAATGGAAAAGATTCTAAATTGGCAACGCCAAAGTTGACAACATCCAAATTGAAAGTACAAGAAACCCCAAAAGAAAAGGCACCAGTGACTCCCAAATCACCAAAGCCTGTAAAATCACCAAAACAATTCTCTATAGAGGAGATAAAAGCAAAAATGCAGACAATTATGGAAAAGGGAAGTAATCTTCCTAAGTTAGAAGCCAAGTTTGCAAATTATATTAAGAGTTGTTACAAGGCAGAAGACCCAAAGGTGATTCAAGAGCTCTGGCAGTGGAGGCAGTCTTTGTAAGCAAGAAGTCAAATGGTTCCTTTTTAAATGATGGTCCTATGTGTTTAACCATTAATACCTGACTGAAGCTTTCTCTCCAGAGTCTGATTAATATCGTCCATGTTATTTTGGCAAGAATGTATGGTCCACAATGCCTGTTCAGTTTTTTAATACCAAGATTCCATCCTTTTCATTTAAAATATGTATGGAACATTTTGATAATGCATAGTAGTGGTGATCAGGGAAGGGGAAGACTAAATGTAAATGTGAAAATAAAAATTTAGTATTTTTTTTAAAAAAAAAAGATTGAAGTTAATTCTGAAGCCAATCGAAGAACAACCTAATAGACTATTATTGCATGGGGGAAGTAACGAAACTCTATTTTGCACCATCAAAAATTATAAAGCCAGACAAACTGCTACAGCATCTCATAGAAGAGAATGCAGTCTTGAAGATGTGCATATAAGCTGAAAATGGCGCAAATGTAGTTGAGTTGCCTAAACTTTTTTTTAATTATTTCTGTCATCTGAGGTCATTACAGCAAATGATGGCCTCAGACATACTTTACTGCAATTACTGCAGTAATTGATTGGAGAGAATGAGCATGTTTATGCATCTCAGTTATAGAAAAAAAGATTATTAATAGTTCAAAGTTCCTGTTATAAAGTAGGTAAACACAGACATAAAATCTTCAGGGGCTTTTAAACTGAGTCTGCCTGCTTAGCTTTGTTTGTGTTGTGATTCCGTGCCAGCCTGTGATCCTGGTAGTTGAGTCTGGGGAATCAGAGGAGGAGGAGGAGGGGCCTGGAGAGCCATCAGAGTTGGAGGGAGGCTCTGATGAGCTGCAGGACTTACAGACTGATGAGGAGGCTGGTCCTTCCCCTCGTGATCAAGCTGAGAGCCAGCTGTTCTGGGAAGTTGAGTCAGACTTGGAGGAAGCACACCTGGAAGACCTCAGAGACACTTGTAAACGTAGGCAGGTCACACGAGTAAGACAGAGGGAGCCAATGGGGCAACTCCAGGGGAAGAGGAGGAAGCAGTGAGAAGCCATGCCTTGGGGGCTGCATAACAAAATGTGTGGGCAGGGCTGGTTACTGGAGGCAACTGTTTGCAAAGAACTTCAGAGTCAAGAGATCATGGTCTGTTTATTTTGTCTGTGAGTTATTTCCTGTTTGGCTCGTGCTCCATTTTTTCATTTGGACAAGGTCTCCATTGGAAAAGCGTTCTGTTGCTTTGGTTTTCTGGGACAATTATCAGGTCTGTAACTCAAATAAAAAGGGTTTATTTTCCAGTCTACTGTTCAAAGAGGGGTTGTCTTTGTGAAG
The DNA here is from genome assembly GCA_034064705.1 of Bothrops alternatus. Classification (NCBI taxonomy): domain Eukaryota; kingdom Metazoa; phylum Chordata; class Lepidosauria; order Squamata; family Viperidae; genus Bothrops; species Bothrops alternatus. The sequence goes on from JARGCV010000241.1 coordinate 358,748, forward strand.
TAACAAGTACGTACGTAGGCTGGGACAGAACAGTTTGCCTCCAGCCTCCACCCCCTACTATTATGGAGCAGTTACGTGCGGAGAATGCCCAGCTCTCCCAGCAGCTGGCTTTGTTATCAGCTCAAGTGGCCCAGCTGCAAGCACACGCCCCTGCTGCTCCACAACCCAGGAAAAAATGTCCAGTTGTGATGCCAGACAAATTTGATGGCAATCCGGACATGTTTCCTGTTTTCCTGGGACAATGCAGGCTATTTATCAGCCTGAGAGTGGCTGATTTCCCCACTGACCGGGATAAAGTGGGGTTTATGATAAGCCTCCTCTCTGCTGATGCAGCTCGTTGGGGCACACCCCTGCTAGCCCAATCTAGTCCATTGTTGGACAACTTTGTGGGGTTTTGTGATTACATGTGTCTGCTGTATGAAGACCCCATTAAGACGCAGACTGCTACCCAACACCTGAAAGCTCTGACGCAGGGCCGATGCCCTCTACAGGCCTATATCAGCGATTTTTGGCTGCTGAGCCTGAATTCAGCCTGGAATGAGGCTGCACTCGTGGACGCTTTCCAGGATGGCTTGTTGGAGGAGATGTTGGATGAGCTGGCCCATGTTGATGCTCCCACGGACCTCAATGGGCTGATCCATCTCTGTCTGCAGATCGATGATCGGCTGCAGCAGCGTAGGAGTCACTGTGCCACCCCAGAGACCCGTGCGGCCACCGTTGTGCGTGAAACTCCGGTTCGGTGGGAGGAGCCTATGGAGTTAGGTGCTGCCAGACCTTGCCTATCAGTGGCTGAAATGAACAGACGGCATTTGGGGGGCTTGTGTTTTTACTGTGGGGACCCTGGGCATTTGGCCGCCTTCTGCCCCAAGAAGCATCAAAGGGCATCAGTGACTGAGCCTGCCCTAAGAAAGCCACCTACTCCTCTGTCGGGAAATGCCCCGAGCCCGATCTAAAAGGCGTTTTAGGTCGGGCGTCCCACAACACCGAGCGACGTCCTTCAGATGCTGCCCACGGACCTCCACAGCATCTGATACTGGAGGCATGCCTGATCCTCCCCGGAATGCTGAAGGGGATTCCACTCCATGCTTTGATTGACTCTGGTGCCACCACAAACTTTATGGACGCAGCATTTGTGGCCAAATGGGCTGTTCCCCAGTGCCCGGTGGAACTGCCGATGTTAGTGGAGACTATTGATGGTCGAGTGCTCCTGTCTGGGCCAATTAAGGCTGCCACACAGGCTTCTGGTTTCATCACGCAGCCGCCATGGACGACTGGGAGATCTGCTCTCTCTCCCCCGTTCAGTTTTGCATTTTTGAAAAGGGCCAAAAATCGCCCCGGAGAGGCGACCAGCAAGGAGGGGCTTTTGCTGGATCGCAGGAGAGCAGCAACTTTCCTGTTTAGACCTGGCAATCCCTCCAAAACGGCGGACAAAAGGACCGGCCATAGAAATATGGCTCGTCCCTAGGCTGCTAACAGCCGAAGTCACATTAACATCTGGCAACTTCAAAGCAGCGTGGAAAGGATTGGGTGAGATCTGCCTCTCTTACATCCTAATTACTTAATTACCTGCATAAGCTGCTAAAGTACTTTCCCCCCTGTGGTGAGGGAAGGGGGATTTTAGTCCTCCCTCCAGAAACAGTGGCTATCAACCACTTGGGAGTCTAAAACGTTGGGAAAAATACTGGGATCCTAATTGGAATTCTATTTTTTAAAACTGGTGGATTATAAGACTTGTAATTTTATGTTCTCTATTTTTTTTATTCTCTGATTTTTACTCTAACTATTATTGAAGATTTGGGTTCTCTTTCTCCCCTTAAAATAAAGGGGGGAAAGAAAACTGAAAAGATTTAACTAACTCTGAGATGACATTTGCTGGCTAAATTTGAGACTGTAACCTGCTATTCTTTAAGAGACTTGTTGATTGCTTTGAACACAGATAAGATACAAAGTAACCTTGAAGCACCAGCTGCAAGAAACTCAGCTCAGCTTTTTACTTGATGGACTTTCTGATTGTAAGTTTTTTGTTTAGTTTAATACACGACAATGGAAGAAGAACACGAATGGATTTCTCCCACAGAGGAAGTACAGGAACAAATTATTTATATGTTAAAAGCAATTATCCAAACTCTCCGTATGCAAGCTCAAACTATGACTTCAACTAAAGAATCATCTATACAGAATTCTATAGAAAAGGGGAAACAACCAAATGTTATGACAGAAGACTTAGATACTCAACAAATACAAACTGTGGAAAACACGGAAGGGAAACTGATAATAGAGAACAAGGAAAGGACTTTTCTTATAAACCAGAAGGAATTTGAAGACAAAAAAGAAAAACAGATGAAAGACAAGATAAATACTTTGGGACAACTGCATCGAACTGGAAAAATAAAGAGACGACCTGTTAAACCAGCTAGCCCTCCTAAGAAAACAGCAATTGAACGCCTTTATCAATATCAAACAATAGTTACAACAATACAAGGAGATCTTTTTGATGATTTAAAAGCGAAGATACGAAAGATGATTTGGCAGAGGAAAAAAGCTAGAATTAGACTGAAAGGGATTGGGGTTTTGATCTATATATGTGATCTAAAATAGAATATATCTAAATGGATAGAATATGTACTTTGAACATAAGATATTGTAATGATTTGAGATAAAAAATTGGTTTTATAAAATTTAGAAATATAAATATCGAAATAAGAATATTATATTGTCTTATTAGTTTGTTAAGATATATGATAGATTTTACATATAAGGTCTGTATTTTAAATATTAGAATTTTGTTGTTGTAATACTTTGAGATTTGTACTGATGATATTTAAATGTAATGCAATTACGATGCTCAACCACCACGCTACTTTTCAAATATGTAAATGCAATATTGGAAAATTAATAAAAAAACTTGGACATAAAAAAGGCCGCCACACAACCATTATGTATGGCCATCAGTTCGCATGAGGAGGCTATTCAGTTCTATATAGCCTCCGACCTGCATTTCCCTGTGGTCTTGGGACTGGCGTGGCTCCAGACGCATGACCTGCAGATTTATTGGTCCCAGAATTTGGTCACCTTCCCAAGCTTACAGTGTGTGGACCACACCCGCCATGTCTGTGCCGGCCAGGTGGAGGGTCCCCCATGGGTCTCCTTGCCCTCTGAACTGGCGAATTACGCTGTTTTCAGTGAGACTGAGGCGGATCAATTGCCCCCGCACAGGCCATACGACTGCCCCATCGATTTAGTCCCTGACACTCCTCTCCCAGTGGGGCGTTTGTATTCCATGTTGGACCCTGAGTTGGCCGTGTTGCGGGACTTTCTGGACAAGAATTTGGCCCGGGGTTTTATTTGGCCCTCGTCCTCACCAGTGTCTGCACCCATGCTCTTTGTAAAAAAGAAGTCCAGCGAATTGAGGCTTTGCTGTGACTACCGGAATCTAAACACCATCACAGTGCGCAATCAATACCTGCTGCCCCTCATCCCCGAACTCCTGGATCGGCTCCATGAGGCAAAGATCTTCATGAAGTTGGACCTGAGAGGATCCTACAACCTTGTCAGGGTTCAGTCAGGTGATGAGTGGAAGATGGTGTTTGGTACCTGGTACGGGCACTTGGAGTACACTGTGATGCCGTTTGGACTGACCAATGCCCCTGCAGTGTTTCAGCATTTTATGAATGACATCTTCTGAGACTTGTTAGATCAGTTTGTCATGATCTACTCGGACGATATCCTGATCTACTCCCCATCACGAGAGGCGCACCACCAGCATCTCCGTCAGGTCCTGCAACGGAGCCGAGTAAAGTCGAGTCTTTGTGGAGTTGGCAACACCCACGTCGTGTTAAAGATGTCCAGTGACTTCTTGGGTTCGCCAACTACCATCGGACTTTCATCCCTGGTTTTGCTTCCATGACGGCCCCCCTCACCCGGCTCCTGCAGAAAAAGACCTGGTTTCAGTGGGACGCCCCAGAACAACGGGCGTTCCAGGCTTTGAAGGAAGCCTTCATGAAGGAGCCCATCTTGAAGCATCCTGACCCGCAACAGCCATTTTTCGTGGAGGCGGATGCCTCCGACATTGCCATTGGAGTGGTGTTACTCCAGGCTACGGCGCCTGGTGCTGCCCTCTTCCCTTGCGCGTACTACTTGCGGAAACTGAATCCAGCAGAGTGCAACTATACCATCTGGGAGAAGGAGCTACTGGCCATCAAAGTGGCATTTGAGCCATGGAGACACCATCTGGAAGGGGCACGGCATCAAATCGAGGTCTGGATGGACCATAAGAATTTGGAACACTTGCAGACCGCTCAGAAATTGAACCAACGACAGATTCAGTGGTCCCTCTTTTTTGTGAGGTTCAATTTCCATGTCACATACATACCCAGTGGTCGCAACCAAAGAGTGGATGCTCTGTCTAGGAAGCCCGAATATTCCCTTGCAGAAGACAAGCTTCTGCCTGGGACAGTGATCCCCACTGAGTCTTTTACTGAGGTGCGGGAGCCAATAGATGTATGGACTCAGATTTGGGAGGCCCAGCAACAGGATGTATGGGTAGCTCAGCAAAAGGAGGAGGTGGGGCCAGACTCCCCATGGACAGTCACGGATGGACTCCTGCACTATCGTGACCGGCTCTATGTTCTGGGAGGGCCACTCAGGGGACTCATCCTCAGCTAGTGTCACAATCAAGCAGCGGGGCATTTTGGCCTGTTCAAGACCCTGAACTTGGTCTTCCATACCTTCTGGTGGCCCTGACGTCCAGGCCTACATTACGTCCTGTACCAGTGTAGGCAGGCCAAGTCAGCAACAGGGGCCCCACCCGGACTACTGCAGCCCTTGTCGACACCAAAAACACCCTGGGGGGGGGCTGTGTCTATGGACTTCCTGACGGACTTACCCCTGTCTTCTGGATTCACGACGGTGTTCGTGGTGGTGGATATGCTGACCAAGATGGCGCATTTCATCCTGTGCCATGGCTTGCTGTCAGCCTGCGCCACCTGTCGTATGTTCATCCAGCAGGTGTTCCGGCTGCACGACATCCCTGATAGGGTCGTGTCCGATAGAGGGGCCCAATTTACAGCCTGTTTCTGGCAGGGGTTGATGAAGGTGTTGGATGTTAAGATCTGCCTCTCATCCGCACATCATCCCCAAACTGACGGCGGGACTGAGAAGGTCATAGGAATTTTCAAGCAATATCTGCACTGCTATGTAAATCAGCAACAGAACAATTGGGCGGATTATCTTGCGGTAGCCAAGTGTGCATTCAACAACTCGCAGCACACCTCCACGCAGATGACCCTGTTCTTGGCCAATGTGAGATATCACCCCCGGTTTTCCCCTCGTTTGCCGCTAGACTCAGCAGTTCCAGCAGCAAACGATTTCATGGCAGAGTTACAGGCGATCCATCGATTGGCGCAGCGACAGTTAGAGAAAGCCAAGGCCGATTACAAAAAGGTGGCCGATCGGTCGAGGCGGGATACGCTTCCACTAATGGTGGGAGATCGGGTATGGCTGTCTACCAGGAACCTACCATCAACCCAGCCAGCCAAGAAGTTAGACCACCGATATCTAGGACCGTTCCCAATCGAGGCTATCATCAATCCGATCACCTATCGCTTAACTCTGCCACGGTTGCTGTGGGTACATCTGGTCTTTCACCGGTCTCTGTTGATCCCCGAGCAACTGGAGTGTCCACTCCGCCGAGCAGAACCACCCCCACCGGAACAACGTGACAGAGACAGCGCTCCCAAGTACGAGGTCGCCCGCATTCGGGACTCTTGTTGGTTGAAAGGGTGCTTTCAGTACTTGATCGAGTGGGTGGGCTACAGACCGGAGGAGTTCACCTGGGAGGACGCGACCACCGTTCATGCTTCTGTGTCAAGGCTGCTAACATCGGATGTTCTTGCTTGACAATATATGAAGAAGCAGACATGTTTTATTTAACCTGTGTATCACTTCTAGAGTTAAAGACAGACAATGTTAGAAGGGAGGGAGGAAAGTATGTACTCGGGGAATAGTTAGCCATAACAATATTTCAGTACAGTATTTCCAAGGTCAGTTGTAACCAGAGGAGATACGGGAGGGAAAATTCACACTTCAAACTAATTGGAGAACGTGATTGATGACTGTTAAATGAAGGAGTGAGTTATGCACCACCCTTCAGAGCAACCTTTGATGGGGACCCAGAGAAGCTGATTTTTTTTCAACCAAATGAGTTCTCACTTGAATCACTGGGCCTATCTCTACCCGGACCCAGGTGCCATGGTTGATGTTATTGTGTCCAGTCTAGAGGGTGAAGCATCTGAATGGCTGTACAATTTTTATAGTGAACAAGCCCCTGAACTGGAGGACCTCCACCTCTTCTTCCTAGGGCTGAGAGAAAGATTTGAGGACCCATCCATTGGCCTCAAAGCAGCAGAACAAATCCACAAAATAAAACAAGCCGGCAGGCCTGCCCTGGAGTACGTGTGAGAGTTCCGCAAGATAGCAGGTTGAATAGAGGGGTGGCCTGAGCAATCCCTAATCCATCACTTCATTGAGGGATTAGACGATAACCTCTCTCAGGCCTGCATCTATCGAGCAGTACCTGATCAGCTACAAGAGTGGTACCAGACAGTGGTGAAGCTAGACGTTAAGCTCACTCGCTATAAGAAGCCTCCCTCACCTGAAACCAGAACGACCCAGACGACAACCACCCAGGAAACCCCCAATAGCTACATCTGCTGAAAGACCCAGGCCACCTGCAGGCCCGCCAATCATGTGCTTCTGATGTGGACAGCAGGGACATCGAGCAGCGAACTGCCCAGTTCCCTACCACCAATAGCAGAGCAGACCGAGACCCGCAGTGAAGAAGAAACCTGATCAGCAGCCAGCGAGAGGAAAATCCAACTAGATCACACAGGAACTGGTTGCCCAAGTCACATCCCCCACACAGGAGGACGCCGAGACTAAGGCTGGACCCTTTACCGCTCTACCCTCTCTTGACAGCGATGACAAAGGAGAGAATGACCCAATGGTAAGTCGACAAATCCCGCCTTTTTCACTGGCCGCCAAACTTATAATCCCTAAATCGGGGGTACAAATGAAGTTAAACGTGCTAATCGATTCTGGATGCACCCGATGTATTATTAGCTTACCCTTTGCCATGAAATTGGGCATATGAGCAAAATTGCTCTCCAAACCCATGAGGTTTGAGCAAGCCGATGGCTCCCTCATGGGATAGACTCTTGTCACGCAATTAACTGAGCCCCTACGCCTAGAAATAGGTGAGCACTGGGAGTTTATTCGCTTCCTGGTGGCTCCAAAAATGACTGAGGCAGTGATCCGAGGGCTAGCCTGGTTAGACAAATGGAAGCCATTTATCTGGTGGGAGAAAGGAATGAGAACTGTGAGACTACCTATAGGGCCTAATCCCCCCACTGATTCAACCGATGTTGTGGGACACCTCAGGCCACCCAACGAACAAGCACACATGGCTGCCTCACCACCACCAGATGAACCACTCATTCCCAATGACTACTGGGACCTGGTGGAGGCATTTAGTGAAAAAGAATGCGATGCCATGCCCCCTCACAGACCCAATGACTGCTCCATCGAACTGGTGCCAGGAGCCAAACTCCCATGGCCGAGAATGTATGCTATGTCCCCCCTCGAAATGGAGGAGATGCAGCGATACATGAACAAAAACCTAGCAAGGGAGTTCATCGAATGGACCATATCTACCGTGGGAGCCCCTGTGTTGTTCAAAGAGAAAAAAGATGGGTCTCTTCGTCTCTGTGTAGACTATAAGGGTCTCAACGCTGTGAGTGTGGAAAATAAATACCCCCTTCCCCCTCCTAAAGGACTTATTAACCCATCTGGCTAAGGGGAGTGTCTTCACTAAATTAGACCCGAGAGAGGCATATTACCGGGTGAGAATAAAGGAGGGAGATGAGTGGAAAACTGCCTTCAACTGTCCTATGGGGAGCTATCAGTTCAAAGTCATGCCATTTGGACTACAGGGGCCCCCAGCCATATTTATGCAGTTGATTAATGAGGTCCTACATGATCACTTGTACAAAGGGGTTTTGGTGTATCTTGATGATATCCTGGTATACAGCATGAATATGATTGGCCACATAAAGCTGGTGAGAGAAGTGTTAAAGAAACTATTGAATGCCAAGCTTTATGCCAAATTGTGGAAATGTGAATTTCACCAGACCCGATTATATTAACTTGGCTACAGAATTTCCAATGAGGGTATTGAAATGGATCCAGCCAAGGTGAAAGCTATAATCGAATGGCAGCCCCCAAAGACTCGCAAACAGCTCCAGAGCTTTCTGGGTTTTGCCACCTTTTATCGTCAATTCATCCCCTCTTGCCGAGATTGCCCTACCCCTTACAGAGCTACTTAAAACAGGCAAAGGAGGAGGGAAGCCACGACCGGGCAAACCACTAGCATGGACGATGGGCTGTCAAACAGTTTTTGAGAATTTAAAGAGACTATTTGCTGCTGAACCGGTCCTAAAGCACCCCTGCCCAGGGGAGCCCTTTGTGATTCAAGCCGATGTCAGCGATGTGGCAGTTGGAGCTGTGTTACTGCAAAAGAACAAAAGTGGGGTCCTGCAACCCTGTGCCTACACCTCTAAGAAATTTAGTGAAAGCAAGCAGGGATGGGCAATCTGGGAGAAAGAGGCCTTCACACTTAGGTGGGTGCTATTAAACTGGCGACACTATCTAGAAGGGAGCAAGGTGCCATTTGAAGTATGGACAGATCACAAAAATCTAGAAGCACTGAAAACTCCCCGCAAATTGTCCCCAAAGCAAGTGCGGTGGGCACAGTACTTTAACTGTTTCAACTTCACTCTAAAGTACATACCAGGAGGAAAAAACTTCCTAGCTGATGCGCTATCCTGGCTACCCCAATAAAAAAGCGAACGGGAGGAGGTTAACGAGACTATTATCCCCAATCCACAAACTGCCGCTCAACTTACGCCTCACAGTGTCCCCAATCCTGATGACCCTGGGGTAAAGAAAATAAAACGAGAGCTCCTCACTGATCAATGGTTCAAAGATAATCAAACCTCCCTAACGTGCAGGGATGGCTTGGCTTACAAAGGGGGGAAACTGTATTTGCCCGAAGCCCTCCGTCTTAATGGTCTCAAACACAGCCATGATGTAAAACAGGCTGGACACTTTGGATATTTGAAAACCCTACACCTCACCCGCTGGCAATTTTGGTGGCCGGGGCTGAAACGGGATGTGGAAAACTATGTAAAAACTTGTACTGTACTGCTTTAAAAAAGACTTTAAAAAAGACTTTTGAAACCTATAAAAAGCAGGCTGATAGAAAGAGGTCTCCCCAAAGAACATTCCAAGTTGGGGAAAAGGTTTATTTGTCAACTAAATATTTATGCCTCAAATTGCCCAGCAAGAAATTGGGACCAAAATTCTTGGGGCCTTTCCCCATAGTAAGGCTCATCACTGTAGAACTAAAACTCCCTAGACTTTTAGGGAGAATTTACCCAGTTTTCCATTGCAGCTTGTTGAAACCTTATCGGGGCTCCACTTTAAGACCTCCCCCGAAGAAGGCACCTGGGACCCTCGTAGTTGCAGGACAGACTCACTATAAAGTGAAACGTATTCTTGCCTCTAGAATTTTTAATGGGAAATTGCAGTACCTAGTCCAATGGAAGGGATACCCGTTGTCTGAAGCCACCTGGGTGAAATCCAGTGAGGTGAAAGCTGACAGACTCATCAAAAGGTTTCATGTGAAACACCCCAACAAACCCAAAAATAATCCTTAACATATGCTTTTGTTTACATTGCAGGATCTGTCCTTTTTGTAAGGGGGGCCGGATGTCAAGGCTGCTAACATCGGATGTTCTTGCGTGACAATATATGAAGAAGCAGACATGTTTTATTCTGACTCTGAGTTAAAAATGCCTTCTTTAAATCAAGTCAGATAGATAACTCGGTAGAAATGGTTTATAACAAAAAATATATTTCAAACAGAAAGATTACAAAGATTACTTGCATTCATGCTGTGTTGTTACTTCTGGAAAATACATATTTTGTCCATTCCCATAGGTAAATGAATGATGCTCTCCTCCATACCATCTTTATAACAGCGCAGGCTCATCATGGTGACATCTGATGGCCCATGCTTCTTTCAGACAAAAACATTCCAAAACTGGCTTGTGTCCAGGAAGTGTCCCAATGACCTTTTGAGACTCCTCCCACTGACCCATCAACATACCTAGCATTTAACCCAATAACTGCCAGATATTCTAACATACTGATACATGCTCACTAGTTAGGGTTACATAGAGCTATATGAGGTTATATAGAGCTATACGGTCCAGAATATGTTTTATTTAACCTGTGTATCACTTCTAGAGTTAAAGACAGACAATGTTAGAGGAGGGGGGAAAGTATGTACTTGGGGAATAGTTAGCCATAACAATATTTCAGTACAGTATTTCCAAGGTCAGTTGTAACCAGAGGAGGTACGGGAGGGAAAGTTCACACTTCAAACTAATTGGAGAACGTGATTGATGACTGTTAAATGAAGGAGTGATTTATGCTTTGTTATATGGGTGATTGGGGGAGGGAGAATTCAGTTTTTGGCTTCATTATGTATGTGCCAAAGCTATGTAGCAATAAAAGGATTCTTTAAGGTAAACAAGGCCTCAAAGTTCTTTGAAAAGCTTCTTCTTTCGGAACCATGACATCCTTTTCTTTTATTATTATAATTTTTATTAGCTTTTTACACAAACATAAGTCATTCAATAGTTGGTAAACAGTGTGGTGTCTGGGTTACATTTGTAAAAACAGTCCTTAACAATTAATTTCTATAGTCTGTATTTCATATATTAATTTTGTTTACTTTCCTCTTTCCCTAAAAACATTTTTTGCAAACATTGCGTTAATACAATTCTTATTGTTTTAATAACTAACAATTTAGTATATATTTTTTCCAATATTCCTAAAAAATAATCATCATATTAATACATTTATTTTATTTCCATTCATTTGGATTGCCTTATCATCAATCCTGTTACAGTCCTTATTTTAGTTTATTTCTCCCACCAAATTCTGAGTTTTTTTACTGGTAGCAATTACTTACCTTTATGTTGACAGACTTGATTCTATTTTTTCCATATAAGCCATCTCACATTTTTGTGTTTCTTAAGTATTAAATATAAAAGTAAAAAGAGAGGGGAAGAGAAAAAGAATGAGAGAAAAAAAATACAAAAGAATAGAAGAAAGCAGTTGTAACAGAACAGAGAAAATAACAGTACTTAAAATATATATCTCTCCTAGCGTAGTAGTATTTATTTTCTTGAATTTCTAATTCTTTTTAATCATAGTTAAAAATATATTTAATCTTTAAACATTCTATTCAATAAATCTAGTCATCTAATCCCTTAACTCTAATTCAAAACATTTTATCTGTATTATATATATTTTTCTTGAGTTCAGTCACCTTTAAATATCTAAAATATTTCATCCTTCTTAAAGTGTTCCAATATTCCTAAACAATCATCATTGTTAGTGAATTTTAATTTCTCTGTTGGTGAAAAATAAATCAGAAGCTCTCACAGTTGACTGCATTTAGCTGATTCAAATAACCTTTTTATATTCATATCAAAATATTTACAATACCATACATTCTTCTTTACAGCAACATAGCTCAATGAAGACTTCTTACAGAGCGATACAGAGACAAACCTGAGACTGAAAATTCAGCTCCTAACTCAATACACTTTTGCACAGACTCAGTAGCACTTTCTTCACATTGGCTGACTGAGTTACCACATGACTCTTCCTGCTCATGAATATTCCAACAATCATCATATTAATACATTTCTTTTATTTAAAAAAAGAAAATGAAAAAGAAGAGAGGAAAGCAATAATAACAAAACATAAGACATAATATAGTACTTAGAATATATATCCCTTCTAGATTAATTGTATTTATTTTCTCAAATTTCTTATTCTTTTTAATCATAGTTAAGAATATAGTTAATCTTTAGACATTCTATTCAAATAAATCTAGTCATCTAGTCCCTTAACTCTAATTCACTTATATATATATGTACTTTTCTTGAATTCAATCACATTTAAGTATCTAAAACATTTCATCCCTCTTAGAATGGTGTGTTTCAAATTTTTTCAATTTCTTTAACCATATTCATACACATGTTTCTTTTTTAAATATTCTCTCTGATATGTCCCATTATCTTTTTTCTTAATCTTTTTTCTTTGCCGCAAATCTTTCTTGATCAATATACTTTGCTGGATCCAAAGGTTTCCCCATATGATCATAGGTGTTCCTGTAGATGTAGAAAGTAAATCAATATCTCTGTCCTGCACACTTGCACTCTTTTTTCAATTAGAATCCCTTCTCTTGTCTTCCAATTTGTTTTGTGATGTTGAAGTATAAATTGTCTTTCCTTCCACTTGAATTAAGTCATACTTAATTTTGTAAAAGTCCATCTTTGAGCCTTTCCCCTCTGATTTATATTCCATCATCTCTGCTGTGTTCTCCTGAGGATTTTTTTTAAAGTGAGCTGAAATTGGAGATAAGTTGACTTATACTTTCAAAATTGTTTTGTATTTCTTTATGGTTTAAGATCATTGTCCTTTGAATGGATTGCAGCATATCATATATTTCCTCTTGTAAAACATCCATTGTTTCTGTAAATATCACTTTCTCTGAACAGCTGTATTTTAAGATTTGAAAAGCCACAAATTAAAGTTTTTTTAGCTCCTCATCCACCAGGTGTCAGTGTTGGATCATTTTTCAGTTTTCTTTTTCTCCTTAAAGAGTTAAATTCGCTGCTTCGAATAGCCAAAAAGGGGGGGAGAATCCCTCCCCTTTTTTCACTCTCGGAGGTGTTTTTGCTTCTTGGGACTTCTTTTTTTTTCCAGGAAAATAAGTAGGATAGAGAAAATTAGTTCTTACCCAGCTTCAAACACACTGTTTACAATCAGTTTAGATAGAACTTCTTGACTTCCGTTTGCTTACAGCTAGGGCTAGACAAGGAATTAGCTACCCTTTCTTCTGTTGGTTTCTGGGAGGCTTCTCCTGGACTGATCGGAGAGACCGCCATCTCTCCTAGGTCCCTGGAAGTACCTTCCTTCAGTGCCACCTCTCCGGGGTGGCTTTTGGCCCATTTAGGGTCCCCAAACAAGAAGAAACTCAGCTGAAGAGCTCGGCATCCCGAGTCTCCCAGCCGATGACACTGCTGGTGGAAACAGGAAGTCGGAACCATGACATCCTGCCTTGGTGATCGTGTTCCATGAACAGTTCCCATCCCGACCGCACCTGGCCTGGCAGACCCAGGGGAAGGGTCCTGCGGTGCGGGATAGTGTTGTGATTCCGTGCCAGCCTGTGATCCTGGTAGTTGAGTCTGGGGAATTGGAGGAGGAGGAGGAGGGGCCTGGAGAGCCATCAGAGTCGGAGGGAGGCTCTGATTAGCTGCAGGACTTACAGACTGATGAGGACGCTGGTCCTTCCACTCGTGATCGAGCTGAGAGCCAGCTGTTCTGGGAAGATGAGTCAGACTTGGAGGAAGCACACCTGGAAGACCTCAGAGACATTCGTAAATGTAGGCAGGTCACACGAGTAAGACAGAGGGAGCCAATGGGGCAACTCCAGGGGAAGAGGAGGAAACAGTGAGAAGCCATACCTTTGGGGCTACGTAACAAAAAGGGAATGTGTGGGCAGGGCTGGTTGCTGGAGGCAACCATTTGCAAAGAACTTCAGAGTCAAGAGATCATGGTCTGTTTATTTTGTCTGTGAGTTATTTCCTGTTTGACTCGTGCTCCGTTTTTGCTTTTTGACAAGGTCTCCATTGGAAAAGTGTTCTGTTGCTTTGGTTTTCTGGGACAATTATCAGGTCTGTAACTCAAATAAAAAGGGTTTATTTTCCAGTCTACTGTTCAAAGAGGGGTTGTCTTTGTGAAGTAACAAGTACGTACGTAGGCTGGGACAGAACAGTTTGGAACTGTCCTGAGAATAATGTTTAGTAATCAACTTCAGCCAACAATCTTTCTCAGAGTATTACAAATGAAGATCACATTTCTCACTCTCTCACTGAGGCTAGTCTAGGTGATGCTGATCCCATGGAAGGACTGGAAAAAAAGAAAACCAAGTGAGCGATTTAGCTTAATTTTCTCTAACCTAAAATCTTTTATATATAAATGTTACACGCAAACCACCAGATCCACATGTGAAGAGTTCAATTAGCTACTTTATTGCGCATGATATTTTACAGGAATCTTCCCAGACTGGCAGTTTGCACCTGGGCCAGACTAGACAAGGTTCAATGGCATTCAAGAGGTGGGTCAGACCTTGCCCTCTTGTGCCTACATAAAGGTTTCAAACTAATTCCCTGCTTGACTCCTTCCCCTTCCTCGGTGATCATCACCCCTCCTCCTCAAAACAGCCCTCCCCTGCTTCCATGACATCTTCATCATCTGAGTTCTAACAAGAACTTGGGAGGGGTAGAAATGAGGCCAGTTCAAAGGAATCTTTCACCCCTGAGTCTGAAGCATCTGTTGGACCATGTGCTGCTGACTGGAAAACATCTAGATGATTAGCAGTTTCCTCCCCTCTCTCCCTCCGGAAGTGAAGGCCAGATCAACCACCATGTCTCCCCCCCAGAGGGGCTCCCTCTGTCTGGTTAAACCCTTCACTTACCGTTTACTTAGCTGGAAGTAAAAAAAATTTAATCAAGTTTTATTAATTTTTCAATTTTTACAGCCAAGTGATTAGGAAACACTGTGGAGATAGGGTAATCCATAGTCCAGTAACAGCATCATTCATGTAAATAAAAAATTAAATAATTAAAAGTCCCCTCTCTATTTCTCTTAATTATATCATATTCAATTTAATACATTTCTTAATAAAGCTCAATTAATCAACACGTTATATGAACACAATTTTAGTTACAGATATCCAAGTCCTGATTTTGAATTTTACTTAATTCAATTACCATATTCAAGTTTAGCCTTTAATAACCATAATGTTTAAACTTCGGGTAACCCTCATTTCATTACAGAGTAATTATCACAGCTAAAGTATACATATTATTCCAAAATTTAAATTCTTATCTTATTTCACTAAAAACTTCTATTTCACATCCTAATAGCTCCTCATTTACTAATAACATATCTTTCATTATTACAAACCCATTTCCATATAACAATTCAACACTATAATCTAAAAGTTAATTTTCATTTCCATTATAAATCTAAATACTATATATTAAATCAGCCGGTATATCTAAAAACCTTCTTAACCCATTAGATGAAATTTCAAAACCCACTTTTAAATTTAACACTGGCTTCCATACCAGTGCCTTTGAATCCTCCGATGTGTCTCCCTTCATTCCCACACAAGCTGTTTGAATCAAGGGAGAACATCCAGTTATCAATTTTTCAAAGAAACTGGCCCTTTTGTAGTTATTAGGTTGCTGGCCCAATATGTCAAATCTCCATGTTTGGTTTAGAGCAGTGGTTCTCAACCTGTGGGTCGCGACCCCATTTGGGGTCGAACGACCATTTCACGGGGGTCGCCAGACAACGCAGTCCGCCATTTTTTCCCCTTTTCCTTAGCTGTGCTACTCCCTCTTATTCTATTGGCTTTTGAAAGCCAATAGAATAGACTCTCTTGAATAGAGTCTAATTCTATTGGCTTTCAAAAGCCAATAGGAATTGTCCAGGCTGTCTCTGCCCTGCTGAGCCCGCCAAAAGTCCCAGTCTGCAAACGGTGCTGCAAGTTGTCTGCAGCGAAGGCGAGCTGTCTAGAAGTTTCCACCCCTTCCTGCTGAGCAACTACTAAAAATGTAAGTAAAAGAGGGCCAGGGGTGGGAGGTGGGAGGCCGGCGGGCGCAGGGAGGGTTGCTGGCACGCATGGGGCCTGGCGGGTGCCTTACCTCCCTTGGGCTGGACCAGCTGGTGGCCCAGCCGGTGGTCGCCCTGCGCCGTCACTGCCCCTTACCAGCTACACCTAGGCCGGTGCAGGGGGCGGCACCACGCATGTGCGGCGCTCCCGGGCAGGGAAAGTCCTCGACTTACGACTGGTTGGGAAGTCCTCAACTTATGACCGGTTGGGAAGTCCTTGACTTATGACCGGTTGGGGGGGGGTCGCACCATTAAAAAGGTTGAGAACCACTGGTTTAGAGTGTTTATGTTCAGTTCAGTCTGGTCTTCTTGTTCTTCTTCTTCCAGTTTACTCTGAGTAAAGTGAAAAGTCATATCCAATGTTGTCATTGTTGTTTGCTTATCTAGATTGTCAAGGTTCTCAGTGTATTGTAGTTGTTGTTCAGATCCTGTTGCTTTGAGAATTGCTGGTGCTTTGGTTAGAGTCAGTATTTGGTCATCAAGGTTCTCAATAGGTTGTATATGTTGTTTCACAAAGTCCTCCTTAATGATGGGTTGTTCCTCTTCTGTTGTTTTTTGGGTTACAAGTTGGTCAGTTGGAGTCTGAAGATCACTTTGTGGTTTGGGGATAACATCTTTGGCTTTTACTATAGAACTCATTAGCTCAGTGGCTTCAAGAATTTGTTCAAGTATAAGTTTGTAGTTAAGCTGTGGGTAGAATTCCTCCATTTCTATAGTAATTAAAAATAGTCTTTTAGTGGAAGCTATGTTTAGAGCAGCGGTTCTCAACCTGTGGGTCGTGACCCCATTTGGGGTCGAATGACCATTTCACGGGGGTTGCCAAACAATGCAGTCTGCCATTCCCCCCCCCCTTTTCCTTAGTTGTGCTACTCCCTCTTATTCTATTGGCTTTTGAAAGCCAAAAAATAGACTCTCTTGAATAGAGTCTAATTCTATTGGCTTTCAAAAGCCAATAGGAATTGTCCAGGCTGAGCCCGCCAAAAGTCCCAGTCTGCAAACGGTGCTGCAAGTTGTCTGCAGAGAAGGTGAGCTGTTTGGAAATTTCCACCCCTCCCTGCTGAGCAACTACTAAAAATGTAAGTAAAAGAGGGCCAGGGGTGGGAGGTGGGAGACTGGCGGGTGCAGGGAGGGTTGCTGGCGCGCGTGGGGCCTGGCAGGTGCCTTACCTCCCTTGGGCTGGGCCAGCTGGTGGCCCAGCCAGTGGTCGCCCTGCGCCGTCCCTGCCCCTTGCCAGCTACACCTCGGCCGGCGCAGGGGGCGGCACCACACATGCGCGGCGCTCCCGGGCAGGGAAATAGTCCTCGACTTATGACCAGTTGGGGGTCCTTGACTTACGACCGGTTGGGTAGTCCTCGACTTACGACCGGTTGGGGGTCGCGGCATTAAAAAGGTTGAGAACCACTGGTTTAGAGAGAATCAGCCAATTTCCACCTCCACAGTTTCTAGAAGTTGTTCTCACCGCCCAGCTGTTTCCAGTTCTTATCTTTTTTTGATAGTATGAAGGACAAATCAAGAGAGCCAACAAGCTTAATAGTCAGAGAAATTCAATTGCTGTACCAAGTTTTGCCACAAGATGTCCCCAGTAGGCCGTAAAGTTTTTTCCAAAACAGCAATTATGCTTTTAAATCGTTTAAAAAAGAAAAAACAGGAGGGTATTTGACCGCCATGTTGATGGGCGGTCTTTTCCTCGTCGATCCAAAGGAGCTGCCTCAGCTCGAGTGGGAGGGCTACTGCCCTTCCACGCTCAGGCGAGGGTCCTCCTCAGCGGTGGTTGCCACTCCAGGGCGACTTTCAACCCTTTCCAGGGTCTTTCGGCGAGGGAAAACCGGACGGCGGAGAGCAGCTGTCCCTGCATGTCCACTAGCGCCACAAACCGGAACCGGAAGCTAGCTGGAAGTAAATTGACTGCCCCTGTATGACAGGAGTCTTGACACCATGCCTCCATAGCAAAAGACGTGGTCCAAAAAGAATTGAGCTGTTTCTTTGGCAGTGGGCAAACCCTGGCAAAGGATGAAGTGTGCCATCTTGGTAAAAAGATCCACTACTACCAGTATGAAGGTAAAGCCTTGGTCTGGTGGTAATTCAGTAATAAAATCCATTGATACTGTGTTCCAGGGATGTGGAGGAGTTGGGAGGTGGTGTAACAGCCCTGCTGGCTTCTGATGGTGACATTTAGCCCTCCTGCATGTGTGGCAAGATGCTATGTGGCCCTTAGGCCACTCAAAAGTCTTTTAATGTTCTTTATAGCATCTTGAATATCACCCACCCCCACCCCCATGCCTGTCCATTTATCATGGAAAAGCTGCAAAAGGTATAGGCAGTAATATTCTGCCCATGCACCTCAAAGACCCTTCTTCCACTGAAAATGAGGCTACAGTACCTGGTGGGGTCCCCTGGAGGTCATTCATCCGGGCCCATGAGAATGGGTTGAGAGGTTGTTGTACTTTGATTCTGGCAACTAAATTCTGGAGCATGAGTGCTACTCCTACCACCTCAGTAGCTGGTTGTGCGGGGACTTGCCAAAAATTGTAAGGCTGTAAAATACTTGCAGTGACTGGGGCTTGGTGCATTTGTGAGTACTCAGGTTTACGGGACAGTATGTCTGGCATCAAATTCTTGGAGTCTGGAACATATGAAATGTGAAAGACAAAGCATGAGAAAAACTGACTCCATCTCACTTGTCTCAAGGAGAGTGGCTTAGTCTGTTGTAGCATTTACAGATTCTTATGCTTGGTATTGTCTTCTATGGGCTAAAACGCCCCTTCCAGGAAATGTCTCCATTGGTCAAAAGCTTGCACTTAGCAATCTATCCATTACGTCTGATATGAGTGGCAGTAGGTAATGGTTCCTCACTGTAATGGAATTAAGAGATTTGTAGTCATAAACAGTTCTCATTGGGACCTCACCATTTGGGTTTGTGGAACCTGGGTCTTGCTTCTTAGGGACAAAGAAGGTAGACACTGATGCTGGTGGCTTTGAAGGTTTGATAAAGCCTTTCTGGAAGTTAGAATCCAAATACGGCTTCAAAACTGACAGCTCCTTAGCTGACATGGGATACTGTCTCTTAGCAGGGACCAAATTGATCGCACAGTTGCAGTCTCTATGTGGGGGAAGGGGTGCCACCTCCTCTTCCCCAAACATGTCTGTGACATCTGCATACTTAGCCAGTAACTTTGCCTCTCCCCTCCCCCCATGGGGCTATCTTCTGCTTGTCACAAAGGTGCTGTCTGCTGAACATGGTGAGTTTGGCAAGCTGGGGTGGTAAAAGACAGAGTCCCTGTCTCCCAGCTTATTGCAGGATTGTGAAGTTTCAGCCATGCCAATCCTAAGATGATTGGGACATGAAGATGGTGTGTGACATAAAGGGGCAACAGTTCTGTATGTGCTGCTACTGTTAGCTGCAGTTGAACCATAGTCTGTGTAATCAGGCCTGCTCTTAAGTGTTGACCATCTTTTGTTTCTACTTCCATGAGAGTAACAAGGCTTATTGTAGGGATCTGCAGTGCTTTGACTGTTGCTAAGTCTATAAAATTGGCAGTTGCTCCTGAATCAAGTAACGCTGTGAGCCTTTCTTCTCGCCCATGGTTTAAAGACCAAATAACAAAAACTTTCAGCAATGTACCTTGATTCAGATGGAGGCAAGCCCTATTAAGTGATTGAATAGATCCCCCTGTGAGCTCCTGCAGGAGGAAGTGTTGTGGTTTCCCTGAGCCTGTACTCTGCCCTCAGGGTGGCATTCTCCTGAGCCCTGGCTGGACGGTCTTCCTCCTCTTTGGGGGGCTTTGGCTGAGCAGTTTCTTACCATATGCCCTGATCTATGCTGTAAAAGCAGAGCATTAGTTCTCTGCACTTTTCTCAGCATCTGCTGTTCTACTGGTCATCCCTATTTGCATGGGTTCCTCCTCCCCTGACTCCATCCTTGCTGGCATTACTGGGGATAAGACTGTACAGTGAGACTTTGAGTTTGGTTCCTTCTGCTGCCCAAGCTGTCACTGAATTTCTTTCAGGTGTGAGTCAATGATTACATAAAGCTGGTAGAGCTGGTCTAGGTTCCGGGGAATACCTTGTCTTTGTCAACCTCCGCCTGAAATCCCCACCAAGAAACACACCAGAGTCAAAGTGTCCTCTAATGTTGTCTTTAATGGGTTGAATCATAGCAGCAAGTTAGAGAGCGAAAGCTGGCTCTAACAAAAAGGCAGGAAGTGGTTAATTAAATGAATCATTCTCCTCCTCTCCTCTGACTGGACAGGTCACAATGTCCAATTGAAACACAACTGTTTGTTATGAGAAGGATTCTCTGTTCGCCAAAACAGACCTTTCACTTCTCTGCTTTCTCACAATGATAAGCCACCTGTGGATTCCACTCTGTTTTTCCATTCCCCCCTCCCCGCTCTGTAGGAAAGCCAAAGGCATGTAGTGGTCTTAAAGGCAGCCGGGTTCTTAGCTTGACAGGTCGCCCTCCTTACGGGGGAAAGGTAACCTGGAAAATAAAACACATTCATCAAAGTTCGTTATTTGCTCCTTCATTCAGACCCATCTGGAGTCTGACATGGGATAGCCCTTCCATTGAATTAAATACTGCAGTTTCCCTCTATGCATTCTAGAATCAAGAATTTGCTTAACCTCATAATGCGTTTCCCCCCCCTTCACTATTGGGGCAGGAGCTGCCATCCCAACTGGCCGCAACATGGATTCTTTATAGGGTTTTAACGAACTACAATGAAATACGGGATGCACTTTCCCCAACCACTTAGTTTCAGTTCCACCTTTACCGGGTTTATCACTTTCACTACAGGAAACAGACCTATGTACTTCAGTCCCAATTTCTTGCAACTTTGTCTAAGGTTTAGATACTTTGTAGATAGATACACTTTGTCTCCCACCCGGAATGTCTCCTGCATGGCTCGTTTCTTATCTGCTTGTTTTTTCTGACTTTCAGCTGCTTTGGCTAGGGCTCTCTTCGCATCATTCCAAGCTTGCTGGAATGAGTTCACCCAGTCACTCAGGGTGCTTGAAGAGGGGGCTTCCTGGGGGCATTTGGGCATTGGCATGAACTCCACTCCAGTAGCCAACTTGAATGGAATAAATCCAGTGCTACTGTGTACTGTGTTGTTGTATGCTACTTCTGCAAACGTCAGTAGCTCTGCCTAATTCATTTGCTGATAATTAATATAGCAACACAGGTATTGTTCTACTATTGCATTGGCTCATTCTGCCAATCCATTAGTACTCAGATGAAAAGCTGATGAGAGACCCTGAGAAGACCCTATTAGCCTTACAAACTCCCTCCAGAACCTAGCAGTGAACTGGACACCCCGGTCTGAAATTATACGCTTAGGCGCCCCATGCAATCGGTAGATGTGTTGTAAGAATAACTTCGCCAGTTTCTGAGCTGAAGGAAGTCCAGTACAAGCGATAAAATGAGCTTGCTTGGAGAACAGGTTGACCACCGTCCATATTACAATATTCCCCCCACTCTTGGGCAGTTTTACAATAAAATCCATGGCTATCTCCTCCCACGGTCTGGATAGGTCAGCCACCTTCTGTAATAGTCCTGGACTTTTCCCTGGCAACCTCTTATTAGCTGCACACATCACACAACTCCCTACATAGTTCTCAATGTCTTTCTTCATCTTTGGCCACCAGAATTGACAATTTATAAAGTGCAGGGTCTTCAGGAAACCAAAGTGGCCTGCTTGCTTGGCGTCATGGCCTCATTGCAGGACCTGCAACCGAAGGCTATCTGGGACATACAATTTGCTCCCCTTCCACGCCAATTCATTTCTCATAGTCAACTCTGCCTGGTGTGCTTTGAACCATGTGTCAGCCTGTAGCTCCTGCTTCAACTGCTGGGTAAACTTGTCAGTGGGCTTAAGCTTCTTTGTTTCTTCCGCTGCCTGGTTGTTGCTTGTGCTGCTAGTTGTCGGTCAGGGATGACAGAGCTCACCACCTCCTGCCTCGAGCTCTTCTACTGAGGCATGCAGGATAGGGCATTGGCTAGAAAGTTTTTTTCCTCCGGAATATATTTTAGTACAAAGTTAAATCTTTTGAAGTATTGCACCCAGCTGACTTGCTTAGGGGAAAGCTTGCGGGATTTTTCAGGGCTTCTAAGTTCTTATGATCAGTCCATATCTTGAAGGGGTGGTTCCCCTCTTCCAGGAATTGTCACCAGGTTAGTAATGCCCATCATACTGCAAAAGCCTCTTTCTCCCACACTGACAATCTCCACTCTATCTTGCTCAGCTTACGGGACGTGTACGTGCATGGCTGCAGGTTTCCTCCTTCATTGCGTTGGAGGAGTACATGTCCCACTGCCACATCACTGGCATCGGCCTGGATGATGAAAGTCTGCTCAGGATCCAGGTGTTTTAAAACCAGCTCTGCAGCAAACAGCCTCTTTAATTTTTCAAATGCCGTTTGACAGTCCATTGTCCAGTTCAAGGTTTGGCTTGGTCAGAGCTTCTCCCCCCTCCTCCCCATTTTCAATAACTTGGTAATTGGCAAGGCGATCTTGGCGAAGGAGGGGATGAACTGAAGGTAGAAATTTGCAATCCCCAGGAAGCTTTGTAGCTTCTTCCGAATCTGGGGGGCTTGCCACTCCAATATAGATCTTACTTTCCCTGGGTCCATTTATAGCTCTTCGATCAAGATACAGTAGCCCAAATAGTCCAATTTGGATTTGTGAAGCTCACATTTTGACAACTTAACATACAGTATCTGACGTACGAGTTTCACATGTTCTTCCATGGTTTCAGTGTAAATAAGGAAGTCCTTAACGTACACCAAGACCCCATTGTAGAGGTGCTAGTGCAGCACCTCATTTATGAGCTGCATGAACACTGCAGGGGCTCCTTGCAGTCCAAATGGCATCACCTGGTAAATCCCCAAGGGACAGTTGAAAGTAGTCTTCCATTCAACACCCTCCTTAATCCTCACTCGGTAATACACCTCTCTTAAATCCAGCTTCGTGAACACCTTTCCCTTGGTTAGGTGACCCAGCATGTACTTCATCAGGGGTAGGGGGTACATATTTTCCATGCACACCCTGTTAATCCTGCAAAAATCCACAAACAATCTCAGCAACCTATCTGTCATGGTTCCGATAGATGAGACCAATTAAAAGAACTTCAAGGCAAGGAATTCTTCCTCAAAGAACATTTTTATTTGGTTACAAAATAACGGCACATACAAAGGTGAACCCAAGACTAAATTCCTCTCCCCTTGGTTACAAAGTTGCAAGTTGCAATTCCCACCCCAATTTGCTGTCATAAATCACATTCACCAATTGTTAGAAAATGTGGGCACTCCTCCCAGCTCTCCAGCCCGCCAAAATGTTATCAGCAATGACTTTGGTTCCCATACATTTGAATTGTTTTGGCTAACTGAGAACTACATCCCCCCTCCTTCTTCTAAACTAAATATGTGGCAACGAAGACAAAATGAAAATGGCTTCAGTTTGGTTTGTCACAGCATTGACATTCGGCTCCCCTTAAAAGAAAGGAGAAATCCTGCAAATTAAACAAGAATAAAAGTTAAGAATCCCCTCTCAGTTTACCTGGATGTTTATCATAGAATTTGCGTATAAGTCTATCAGCTTTCACATCAGTACTTTTCACCCAGGTGGCTTCTGATAACGGATATCCCTTCCACTGCACTAAGTATTGCAATTTACCCTTGTATAATCTAACATCAAGAATACGCTTTACTTTGTAACGAGTCTCTCCAGCCACCACAAGCGAGCTAGGTGCTTTCTTAGAAGGGGGTCTCAGAGTTGATTCCCTGAAAGGTTTTAACAGGCTGTAGTGAAACACTGGGTGGATCTTTCCTAAAAGATGAGGGAGTTTTAATTCTACAGTGACCGGGTTTAAGATCTGTACTATGGGAAATGGCCCCAGGTATTTTGGTCCCAATTTTTTGCTAGGTAACTGAAGTCTTAGATACTTTGTAGAAAGATAAACCTTTTCCCCCCACACAGAATGGCTTCTGAGGTGCTCTTTTCTTATCAGCTTGTTTTTTGTAAACCTCTGAGGCTTTTGTTAAAGCTTTCTTTGTATTGTCCCAAACACCCCTCCAAGCAGACACCCACTGATCTAATGTTTGAGAGGTAGGGGGTTCCTGGGGGTATTCAGGCATCGGAATAAAATCCCTTCCAGTGGCTATCTTGAATGGCGTAAGTCCGGCGCTGCTGTGTACTGTGTTGTTGTAAGCCACTTCAGCAAAAGGGAGGAGATCAATCCAATTTGTCTCTTGGTAATCTACATAGCATCTAAGATACTGCTCCACCATTGCATTCACTTTTTCAGCCGCTCCATTCGTAGAGGGCTGAAGAGCCTATGACAGTCCTTGTGTAGACCCAATCTGGCCGTAAATTAAACTACACTGTCAGAAATTATTCATTTTGGTGAGCCATGCAATCGGTAAATATGCTTGAGAAACAATTTGGCTAGATGGGAAACCTGAGCATGCTATAAAGTGAGCTTGCTTTGAAAAATGTTCAATCACAGTCCATATCACTATATTTTCTCTACTCTCTGGTAGTTCAACAATAAAGTCCATAGCAATCTCTTCCCATGGCTGAGAAGGATCTGCGACAGGCTGTAACAGCCCAGGGGGCTTTCCTGAGATCCTCTTCATGGTAGCACAGATTGCACAGCTTTTTTTCAGTGTTAATATTTTATTAATTTTCTAATTTTACAATTAAACATTTAAAAAGCAATGTGGTGACTGGGTAATCAATGATTCTGTAACATACATAAATTTTAGCACAAATCTCAAGTTACAACATCAGATATTTCCTCTCTTTTTCCCTTAATATCTACTATCTCGTATTGAATTAATATAGTTCTTATTGTTATCAACTAAGTAAAACCATCTTTGTTACATTTATCAATAATTTTGAACTTATACATATCTTAATTGTGTTTACATTCAATCTTATATACATCAATGTCCTGTTGTAGCTTTTCCCCCAGGCTTTAATTTCCCCTCAATATTCAACTTAACATTTGGTATGTTATAATTTGTAAGCTTTAGGTGACTAGAGTTTCCCTTATCTCAACTTCTACATTTTCCTCGTTTTATAACAAAATCTAATATTCTAAATATACATCTGATCTATTTGCATATAATCTTATTCTATTTTCTACAAATTATCTTTTTTTCCACCAAATTAAACCAAAAATCTAGTAATCTTATTACACATCTTACCTATTCAGTTATAATATTACTTTATTTTTTTAAAAAAAAGTCTATATTCGACCATCTTCAACCCTCTAATCAATAGTATAAAATCCCCCCAATAAATCAAAACCCTAGTTTCTTTCAGCCTTACTCTAGCTTTTTTCCTTTGCCAACTAACCATCCATGTCAGTACTTTTAATTCGTCAGTTCTCCCTCTATTATTGTGTGTATTATCTGAGTTAAGAAAAACCATTTAATTACAATTTTTTTGGAAGAACTAGTCACATTATATTTCTTTGATCGCCTCCCCATTATTCCAGTTTCCCACAGTTGTCCTGATGAGTTTATCTTCCATTCAGTCTGTTCTTCTTCCTTTTCCTCAAGTTTCTTCTGATTTATGAAAAAAATCTTTTTCATTTTCAATGTTGTCACTCTCTTTTCTAATTTCCCTGTTGGCTGGATCTGTTGGTCAGTTGGGTCCTCTGTCTTAATATTTAGTTGTTCCATTTCTCCTGTTGCTTTCTGCATTGTTGGGCCTTTGGTTGTAGTCAAAATCTGGGTATGTATATCTAAGCTGACATCTTGTTCCTTTATGTTGCCTCTTATTTTGTTACATGCTGAAAGAATGGTTTCATGTATTGATTTCAACATAGAAAGGATTTTTTCCTGGTCTTCATCCATATTCTCTTGATAATGTATTAAGTTAAGGATTTTAAAATCAAATGTTAAAAATAGTTTTTTTAGCTAGACATGTGACATCTATTTCACGTATTGCAGATAGTCTTATAGTGGAAATTGTTTGGCAGGTAAGAATTTATAGTCCAAAGTATTCCATCATCTCATGTAGTAACAAAGACTTCTCATGTAAAGAAATAGGAAAACAATTTCGCACATATAATTCTGAAAGTCAATAAAGGTTTATCTTCATAGTTCAAACAGGCCAGATAAACCGCCTTGCAGTTCCTTCTTTACAGCAGTGTTTCTCACAGGTGGTATTTGTCAAGGTTGAGAGAATTTTTTCTAAGTTCTGGGCTTCAAGCCAAGTCTCTTTTAGTCAATAACAAATTGTAATACCATATTTTGCCACAAGATGTCACTGATACCATTTAAAACTTTTTAAGTCCCAAATTTTAATAATAGTTTTTCAAGGTTTATTTCTTTTCTTTTTAAATAAAAGCCAATATCTCCAGTAAGAATAGGAAAACTTTTAGTTCCCAAATTTCAAAGGTATATGCATCCAATTAAATTAGAATTGTTCTTATAATTGCTCTTTTCCCCTGGGTAGTTAATCGCTGTTGTTCTTAGAGGGTGGGGTAAGAATTCCCTTCCCTCTCTCCTCACAGGGGGAGAAATACTTTAGGCAGCTTTTGCAGGAAAAATATTTAAACTCTTAAATATAAGATCAGATCTCACCCAGTTTCATCCGCGTTGCTTTAAAGGTGCTTGGTTGTAGTTTTGACTTCGGCTGTCAGCAGCTTAATGATGAGCTGTATTGCTATGGCCAGTCTTTTCCCCGATGGTTTGGAGAGCTGCCCCGGATCAAGCAGCAAGGCTGCCACCCTTCCACGATTGAGTGGGGGGGTCCTCTCCTTGCTCATCGCCCCTACAGGGTGACTTTTGACCCTTTCAAGGGTCCCCCAGCAGGATAAAACCGGACACTGAAGACAGAGCTCGCCTCCATGCGTCTGGCAGAACCGCGATGGCAAACCGGAAGTCAGACTGCACAGCTTTTTACATAGCTCTCCACATCTTTCTTTAAGCCTGGCCACCAAAATTGCCTCCAAACTAAGTGTAGTGTCTTTAAATATCCAAAGTGACCAGCTTGTTTAACGTCGTGACTGTGTTGGAGCGCTTGGAGTCTGAGCGATTCAGGCAAATATAATTTCCCCCCTTTCCAAGCTAACCCATCCTTATGGGTTAGGATGGTTTGATTTTCCTGGAGCCATTTGTCATTTTTCAGTTCTTGCTTTCATTTCTTTGTCAATGGGTCGTCTGAGTTAGGGGACTTCATGTGTCATTGTTTCCCAGGGGTTATTTGAGAAATAACTTGAGGTGGTGGCATAATAGAATCTATGACTTGTTCACGTTGGTTTTTATATTGAGGCAGTCTAGAGAGAGCATCAGCTAAGAAATTCTTTCCACCTGATATGTATTTTAGGGTAAAGTTAAAATGATTAAAATATTGCTCCCAGTGTACTTGTTTGGGAGACAGTTTACGGGGAGCTTTCAGTGCCTCTAAGTTTTTGTGATCAGTCCATACTTCAAACGGCACCTTACACCCCTCTAGGAAATGACGCCAAGTCAATAAAGCCCATCTGATTGCAAAGGCTCCCTTCTCCCAAACGGCCCACCTCCGCTTTGTGTCAGTGAGCTTTTTTGAAGTGTAAGCACAGGGTTGTAAATGCCCCCACAGCCACATCACTGGCATCAGCTTGAAAAACAAATTGCTCCTCAGGATGAGGGTGTTTGAGAATTGGTTCTGCAGCAAACAGTCTTTTTAAATTTTCAAAAGCGTCTTGGCACTCTAAAGACCAAGTTTGATCTGGTCGTTGTTTACCCCCATCTTTGCCAGTTTTTAATAGTTCTGTAAGGGGCAAAGCAATCTCAGCAAATGAAGGGATAAATTAGCAGTAGAAATTAGCAAATCCCCAAAAACTTTGGAGCTGTTTCTGAGTTTGTGGGGGCTGCCATTCAATCACCACTTTTACTTTGGCTGGATCCATTTCAATGCCTTTGCTGGAAATTCTGTAACCCAGATAATCCAAACGTGCCTGATGAAACTCGCACTTTGAGAGTTTTGCATAGAGTTTAGCACTCAGCAGTTTTTTTTAGTACTTCTCGTACTAAAACTGTATGTTCTGCCATAGTCTCTGTATAGATTAAGATGTCATGAAGATACACCAAAACCCCTTTATATAAATGATCACACAGAACCTGGTTGATCAGCTGCATGAACACAGCAGGAGCTCCTTGTAATCCAAAAGGCATGACTTGGAACTGATAACTACCCAGGGGGCTGTTGAAGGCAGTTTTCCATTCATCACCTTTTCTTATTCTCACACGATAATACGCCTCTCTTAGGTCTAATTTGGTAAAAATTCGTCCTTTTGCCAGGTGGGCTAACATGTACTTCATTAAGGGGAGGGGGTACATATTCTCCACACTAACAGCATTCAGACCTTTAAAATCAACGCAGAATCTAAGCGATCCATCTTTTTTCTCTTTAAAAAGTATGGGGGCAGCCACTTTGGATTTTGCGAGTTCAATAAAACCCCTCGCCAAATTTTTATCAATATACTCCCTCAATTCTTCCACTTCAAGGGGGGTCATTGCATACATCTTCGGCTTTGGCAATGTAGCCCCTGGTAAAATCTCAATGGCACAGTTGTTGGTTCTATGGGGAGGTAGAATGTCACATTCTGCCTCGCTAAACACTTCAGCCAAGTCTTGGTATTTTCTGGGAATGAGGCATTCCTGGCAGAGGGTCTGCCGCCGTTTTTAAAGTTTTGGATGGCTGTGTTGAGATCCTGTTGGTGACATTACTGAAGAGGGGTTGAGAGGTGACAGTCCTATGTGTAACCTCAGAGTTCTCATACCCTTCTCCCACCATATTAGAGGTTTCCACTTGTCCAACCAAGCTAATCCCAAAATCACTGCTTCAGTCATTTTTGGGGCCACCACAAATCAGATAAACTCCCAATGTTTCCCCACCTCTAGTCACAATGGCTCCGTTAGGTGGGTGACTAAAGCTCTGCCCATTAAGGATCCATCTGCCTGTTCAAATGTCATGGGGGAGGAAAGCTTTTTTGCTCTGATGCCCAATTTGAGAATAGTAGGGAGGCTGACCAGGCATCGTGAACACCCAGAGTCTATCAACACATGTAAGTCCATACGGGTGCCTGTCTTAGGGACTAAGAGCTTAGCAGAGAGGGAAAAAGGTGGAATAGGCTGACTCACCATCGGGTTGTTTTCTCCCTCATCATCGCTTTCATATGGAGTGAGTGAAATGGCGGTGTCAGTGCTGCTAATATTGAATATTCTTGCTTTGACAGAACTGTCTGGCACTTATAGAGTTAACTCAGATGAGAATGGGAGGGGGGAGAAAGAATGTAGAGAGAGAGCAATTTGCGCAGGCTTCAGAAGGAAGTGAACCTTTGACCCCCCAGGCTGGTTGGAGAACGTGACTCATGACAGCAAAAGAGGGAGGGAAAATGCTAGCAAAAATAACTGCTCTGGGGTGGAGACTTCAGATCTTGGCATCCATCCATGATGTGCCGACAATCTGTTGCACTGTTACTAAAGGCTTTTAGGAAAAACAATGCCTGGAAGTTCTTTGAAGTGTCTCATTAGTCGGAACCTTGACAGAAGGCTTCAGTTCTGGCCTCAGCCTTCTCTCAAGTAGGGGGGGTGACTTGAGTGGCTTGCTCCTGGTTAATTCAGCTCAATTTTTCTCTGGTGTACTGTGAGCTTCCTTTGTCCAGATGATGCCTTTGGAGCTCCAGTTGTCCCAGTTGGTGGGGTTCATCAGGGAAATGGACGCCTTGTTGGATCTGGCCTCGGTCCAGGTCCAGGAGTTGGTGGCTTCTTGTAGTGGCTTAGTTCAATATCTAAATTCATGGCCATGCAATACCACTCATGGAGTTGATCAGGGATCCCCCTGTAAACACATGCCTGGAATAGATCTGGGTCCAGACCGGACTTGAAATGATAAACTAGCGATCTCTCAGGCCACTGCACAATTCTGCCAGCCACTCTCCAGAATTCACGAATGTATTCCTTCGCTGGCTGACCCCTCTGTTTCATTTCATGAATGTCCTTTTCAGCTTGCAGGGCTATGGAACCATCCTCGAACCTGGTCCTTAAACCTTGGAAGAACAGGTTGTAGTCCCATAGCTCAGGTGCTTGTTCATTGTACAAGCTGTTCAACCACTCTGCTGCCTCCCCCTCTAGGTTTGCCGCTATCACATCGACCATAGTGGCAGGGTCTGGATAGGCATTGGCATTCCTGTTCATGTGGGAGCACACTTGATTCAAGAAGAAAGTTAACTTCTCAGGGTCACCATCAAATGTGGGTTTCAAAGGAGGGGCTGCTACGGGTCGCTGCTGATCTAAGAGAGTTTGTAGCAACCCATACTGTTGCAATTGATCTCGTGGAAGTCCCGCTGCTTGATCAGCTCTTGGCAGGGGCCCTGGACTGGTGTGCCAGTGGTGTTCAGGGCAGAGTCGCCCGGGGTGTCGCTCGGGGCTAAGTCTGTAATGATGACAGTCTGGACTAGCATGGTTCTGATATCGATCCAGACTAGCCCAACATGGGTATCGATCAGGGCTATCCGGGTATCGGCGGTGGTCGGGGCTGATCTGGTGTGGGTACTGGTCAGGGCTTGCATAGTGGTGGTACTAATTGGGGCTAACATACCGTCACTAATGGTCAGGACTGGCATAGCGTTGGTGGAGATCAGGGCTATGGTGGCGATCAGGGCTATCGTGACCCTGATGGCGTTCCGGGCTTCGCCTCCACACTGGACTCAAAGTTAAAGCTAGTGGCTTTGGTCGGGGGGAGGTAGCTCGGGCCCCAGCTATGGGACTGGGACTTTGCCTTGATTGGAGATGGTCTCAGGGGCATCTGTCATCCCATTCACTGGAAAGTAACTGATGGGTGACGTGCTCCTTTCCTTCCACCTGCAGTCTTTCAAACTTCTCTCTTAACCACTCAATGTACTGGCCCCGGATTGCAGTCAGATATTTCCACTCACCCGACTCATCCCAAGGTGCTAGTCGCTTGGTGTCTCTTTGATCAGGAGAGCACAATTCATGAGAAGCAGTCAGTGGGAATTCGGCTTCAGCGGCCTTTACTGAACTCTTTTTCGTTTGGGTTATCTCCAAACACCAAGTGTCTCAGATAGATAGGATTCCCTCCGACAGTAACAATGGCTCCAACTGGATTTCTCATTCCTTTGGTCTCGCGCCGGCTGTCAGAACCACTGAAGTCGCACTCTCTATCGGGGCAATGGCCTGTACCACATTCACTGATGTGGTAGGTGTAGCTTCGAGGCTAGTAACAGGCTCTTCCTTTTTCTCCATCATGGAATCTTCCCTGAGTCTTTGTCGTCCTCCCAAGGCTTTGAGTAGGGAATTGGAGCTCAGGACCCCATGGCATTAAAATAGTTTGGAGTCTTGGGTTAATGTCATGGTTCAATGTCATGGTTCCGATAGATGAGACCAATTAAAAGAACTTCAAGGCAAGGAATTCTTCCTCAAAGAACATTTTTATTTGGTTACAAAATAATGGCACATACAAAGGTGAACCCAAGACTAAATTCCTCTCCCCTTGGTTACAAAGTTGCAAGTTGCAATTCCCACCCCAATTTGCTGTCATAAATCACATTCACCAATTGTTAGAAAATGTAGGCACTCCTCCCAGCTCTCCAGCCTGCCAAAATGTTATCAGCAATGACTTTGGTTCCCATACATTTGAATTGTTTTGGCTAACTGAGAACTACACCCCCTCTCCTTCTTCTAAACCAAATATGTGACAATTAGTGAGCCATCTACCTGCTTGAACCTAAAGGGTTTCTTTAACTTCCTTATGCGTAACCCCAATGTTTGAACTACAGTTTTGTTTATCAGGCAACGAGAACAGCCTGAGTCTATGAGGGCTATCAGTACTCCCTCCACCCCTGGCCGGGGAGCTTTGATGCCTACTTTGACCTCAAGGTGATTTACAGGTCCACTCACCATTGGATCGTCTTCTCCCTCACTCTCACTGTCATACAGGACCATTCGAGGCACCTCTTCAGTCGAAATTCGATCCCCTCCACTACCCGGAGGGGAGTCCTCAACGACTCTGATCACTGTGCATGATTTCACCTTCCCCATTTTGGGTGGCATTTTCAGTTTTGCAGGTGCTGGTTTGGCTAAAGTCACACGGGGGGCTGGTGCCAGACACATCACAGCACGATGGCCTTCCTGACTGCAATGGAAGCACAGGATAGGTGCGTTCTCTCGTTGCCTTGCAGGTGCACCGACAGTGGCCATTGGTGGCTTCCTCCCCAGTGGCTGTCTCTCTTGGGTCTTCTGGATCCAGCACTCTCTCCATACACCCCAACAAACCGAAAAATAGTCCCTAACATATGCTTTTGTTTACATTACAGGATCTGTCCTTTTTGTAAGGGGGGCCAGATGTCAACGCTGCTAACATCGGATGTTCTTGCTTTTACAATATATGAAGATGCAGACATTTTCTATTTAACCTGTGTATTACTTTTAGAGTTAGAATTAGATGGTGCTGGAGGGGAGGGGGGAAAAGAATGTGCAGGGGGATTAGCTAGCCATAACAATATCTCAGTAGAGTATTCTTCAAGGTTGTTTGTAATAAGAGGAGATAAGAAATGGTGGGTTATGCAACTGGAGGGAAAGTTCGCACTTCAAACTAATTGGAGAATGTGATTAATGACTGTTAAATGAAGGAGTGAATTATGCTTAGATACTATGTGTTTAGGGAAGGAGAATTCAGATTTTGGCTTCGCCTATGTACGTGCCGAAGCTATGTTGCTACATTAAAGATTCTTTTTTTTTCTTCAATTTATTTGTGTCTTCCTTTGCATTGTAAAAAAGTTGGTCACCTTACTGTACTACTTTACATTGGAATAATCATTTTTTTTTCTTTCTTTTTTTTTTTATAAAAATTCTTTTATTAAAACCATTAACATTGAACATAAAAACATATTATGCAGCAATCATCATGACACCTGGTGTACAATACTAAGTATTAGTCTTTGAAAACGTCTGAGTTAGTAAGCCTTTTCCCCCACTCCTCGTGTCTAGCCTCAACTATACTCCTGTTACATTTTATTTTGATTGGTGTTTCCCCTATCCGTTTCAATATTAATGTGATCAACATTAAACATAAGATCCTATTGCTAAGCAATCTTCCTAGAACATAGCATACAACACTAGGCATTAATCTCTGTAAACATCTGTTTTAGTAAACGTTCTTCCCTCCTCCCTTACATCTTCAAGTATACTCCGAATACATTTTGTTTGATTGGTGTTTCTCCTATATATGGTCTATCTACTGTATCTAATCTATTGCATATTGTGCGTTTGCGCTTCTGAGTTGACTTCATCCCATTACTAGTGCAATCTTTTATGGTCCCCAACCAGAGATCCTGAGGTAAAAGTTTCATATCCTGAGGTAGAGATTCAGTCTACTTGAACAATATTAAAGCAAACAACGTTAGTCACAAGGTTATGTTAAGAGGCATTAGTTATAGAACATATACATTCAACGTTGGGTGTTAGTTTTTGTAAACATCTGATTTGTTAGCCCTTCATCCCTCCTCCCATCGATCCTTAGCTGGACGCCAGCTGCATTCTGTTTGATTGGTGTCTCTCTTGGATATAGTCTATCCACTGTTTCCAGTCAGTCACAAATTGTTCATTGGAGCGGTTTTTCAAGTATGCTGATATTTTTGCCATTTCCGCCAAATTTGTTACTTTCACAGTCCATTCTTCAATAGGCGGGATTTCCGGATTCTTCCAGTACTGTCCCACCAACAATCTTGCTGCTGTAATTAAGTTCAAAAATAAATTTGTCTCTGAGGTAGTGATATCCTTTGTGATCCCTAACAGAAAAGCCTGAGGTAGAAATTCTATACGCTTTTTGAAAATAGTTTGGAGTGTCCACCATATCTTCCTCCAGAATGCTTTGATTTTTCTGCATGTCCACCATATATGAAAGTAAGTAGCATCCCCGTCCCCGCACCTCCAGCATTTAGGCTGGGAGCCCGGGTAGATGAGTGATATTTTTTTCGGGTCTAGATGCCATCTATAGAACATCTTGTAGAAGTTTTCCCTTAAGTGTTGCGATTTCGTGAATTCTACATTCCTCACCCAGATTTTCTCCCACGTGTCCATAGTGATAGGGTGTCTGAAGTCTTGTGCCCACTTTAACATTAAAGATTCTTTAAGGTAAACAATGCCTCAAAGTTCTTTGAAGAGTTTCTTCCTTCGGAACCATGACATCAAGCCAAAATCTACAAACTTTTCAAACCATCTAAGGCTCCCGAACCCCAGTCGCTGTTCCTAAACTAAAGGAATAGGCTGATGAAGATTTGGGGAAGATTTCATCATGGAAGAAGAAAAACTGCCTGAGGCTAGCACCCCGGCAGCAGCAGCTTCCACCGGGGGGGGGGGAGCGACAGCCAGCAAGCTGCTGGAGAAGGAATTCTTGCAGATCTCCCAGCTGGGAGCAAGACCAAAGCAGCAAGGAGTGCTGATTTGGTCGTCAGACTGGGATAAACCCAGCAGAGACTCCAAACGCTTTGAAACAGCCTTGTCACCCTCAAGGGCTTCAAAAGCAGATGAGGTGGAGCTACAACAAAGGGATTCTCGCATATTACTTTCCCCAGACCGGTGGAGAGCTGCCAGGTCATCTGTCACCGAAGACTCGGGTGAGTGGAAATATCCGTCTGCAGCTTGTAGTCGGTCAGTAGAATATTTGGCAGAAAGATTTGAAGAGTTAGAAGTGAGAAGCGGAGAGCAACTCCTGCTGAGAGAGGCCTCCAGCCCCACAGAGAGAGGGAACCCCAGCCTGGGCCCCCTGCAGCAATGGGGAATTTGGCAGCCCCCGCAGGTGGAAGGTCAGCAACCTCTGAGCTTGCATCAGCTAATAGAGGCCTTGCAACAGCTTGGGGTGGTGCAGAAACCAGAAGAGCAACAGCTGGGGGGCTCACAAATGAGGGAGGTCCAGCAACACCCTCCACTCATCCAGCAACCATTGAGGGGCCTGCAGCAGCAGAGGGCACCACCAGCCCCTGCAG
Organism: Bothrops alternatus; assembly: GCA_034064705.1. Taxonomy (NCBI): domain Eukaryota; kingdom Metazoa; phylum Chordata; class Lepidosauria; order Squamata; family Viperidae; genus Bothrops; species Bothrops alternatus. Next base: position 393,631 of record JARGCV010000241.1, read on the forward strand.
GCCAACAACAGAGAAGACAGCAGCAGCCCCCACCCAGGCAGCAACATTTGGAAGACCTCCAACAACTCAAGAGGCCAGTACTACCAGTATTGCAACCACAGCAGAGGGGGTGGTCTGCAGCAAGGATGGGGCCAGCAGCAACTGGGGGGGACAACAAGCGCAAAGGGGAGCCCAGCAGCCATTGAACCAGCAGCCAGGATGGGGCCAGCAGCAACAGCCACAGTGGGGGCCCCAACAGCCTATAATTGTACCACCTTTCAGAGGAACCTTCGATGGGGACCCAGAGAAGCTGATTTTTTTTCAACCAAATGAATTCTCACTTGAATCGCTCTACCCGGACCCAGGCGCCATGGTCAATGTGATTGCATCCAGCCTAGAGGGAGAAGCATCCGAATGGCTGAACAATTTATATAATGAGCAAGCCCTGGAATTGGAGGACCCCCACCTCTTCCTCCTAGGGCTGAGAGAAAGATTTGAGGACCCATCCATTGGCCTCAAAGCAGGAGAACAAATCCACAAAATAAAACAAGCCGGCAGGCCTGCCCTGGAGTACGTGCGAGAGTTTTGAAAGATAGCAGGTAGAATAGAAAGGTGGCCTGAGCAATCCCTAATCCATCTCTTCATTGAGGGATTAGACGACCACCTCTCTCAGGCCTGCATCTATCGAGCAGTACCTGATCAGCTGCAAGAATGGTACCAGGCAGCGGTGAAGCTAGACGTTCAACTCACCTGCTATAAGAAGCCTCCCCCACCTGAAACCGAGCCGAAACCAGAGCGACCCAGATGATAACCCCCCCCAAAACCTCCAACGGCTACGACTGCTGAAAGGCCCAGGCCACCTGCAGGCCCGTCAATCAAATGCTTCCGATGTGGACAGCAGGGACATCGAGCAGCGAACTGCCCAGTTCCCTACCCCCAACAGCAGAGCAGACCGGGACCTGCAGCAAGGAAGAAACCTGATCAGCATCCAACGAGAGAAAGATCCAAGTGGATCACACAGGAACTGGTTGCCCAAGTCACATCCCCCACACAGGATGACGCCGGGACTAAGGCTGGACCCACCCCCGCTCTACCGTCTTTCAACAGTGACGACGAAGGAGAGAACGGCCCAATGGTGAGTCGACACCTCCCACCTTTTTCACTGCCTGCCAAACTAATAATCCCTAAGGTGGGAGCACAGGTAGATTTAAAAGTGCTAGTTGATTCTGGATGCTCCCGATGCATTATTAGCTTGCTATTTGCCATGAAATTAGGTATAGGAGCAAAAATGCTCTCCAAGCCCATGAGGTTTGAGCAAGCTGATGGCTCCCTGATGGGAGGGACTCTTGTCACACAATTAACTGAGCCCCCACACCTAGAAATAGGTGAGCACTGGGAGCTTATTCGCTTTCTGGTGGCTTGAAAAATGACTGAGGCGGTGATCCTAGGGCTAGCCTGATTGGACAAATGGAAGCCGTTTATGTGGTGGGAGAAAGGAATAAGAACTGTGAGGCTACCAATAGGGCCTAACCCCCCCTGATTCAACTGACATTGTGGGAAACTTTAGGCCACCTAATGAGCGAGCGCACATGGCTGCCTCACCTCCACCAGGCAAACCACTCATCCCCAGCGAATACTGGGACCTAGCGTAGGCATTTAGTGAAAAAGAATGTGATGCCCTGCCCCCTCACAGATTCAATGACTGCTCTATTGAACTGGTGCCAGGAGCCAAACTCCCATGACCGAGAATGTACACTATGTCCCCCCTCGAAATGGAGGAGATGCAGCAATACGTGAACAAAAAACGAGCGAGGGGGTTCATTGAATGGGCCAAATCTACCGTGGGAGCCCCTGTGTTATTTAAAGAAAAAAAGATGGGTCTCTTCGTCTATGCATGGATTATAAAGGTCTGAACGTGGTGAGTGTGGAAAATAAATACCCCTTCCCCCTCCTGAAAGACTTATTAACCCACCTGGCTAAGGGGAGCATCTTCACTAAATTAGACCCGAGAGAGGCATATTACCGGGTGAGAATAAAGGAGGGAGACGAGTGGAAAACTGCCTTCAACTGCCCTATGGGGAGCTATCAGTTCAAAGTCATGCCATTTGGACTACAGGGGGCCCCAGCCGTATTCATGCAGTTAATTAATGAGGTCCTACGTGATCACTTATACAAAGGGGTTCTGGTGTACTTGATGACATCCTGATATACAGCACAAATGCGGCTGAACATATAAAGCTAGTGAGAGAAGTATTAAAGAAACTATTGAATGCCAAACTTTATGCCAAATTGTCAAAATGTGACTTTCACCAGACCCAATTAGATTATCTTGGCTACAGAGTTTCCAACAAGGGCATTCAAATGGATCCAGTCAAGGTGAAAGCTATAATTGAATGGCAGCCCCCAAAGACTCGAAAACACCTTTTGAGAATTTTAAGAGACTATTTGCTGCTGAACTGGTCCTAAAGCACCCCTGCCCAGGGGAGCCCTTTATAATTCAAGCCGACACCATCGATGTGGCAGTTGGAGCTGTATTACTGCAAAAGAACAAAAGTGGGGTCCTGCAACCCTGCGCTTACACCTCTTAAAAATTTACTGAAAGCTAGCGGAGATGGGCAATCTGGGAGAAAGAGGCCTTCGCAATTAGGTGGGGGCTATTAAACTAGCAACACTATCTATAAGGGAGCAAGGTATGACCAGGATACTTGCGGGACCGTCTTCTGCCTCATGAATCCCAGCGACCGGTTAGGGCGCATAGGGTTGGCCTCCTATGACTCCCGTCTGCTAAACAATATCGTCTGGCGGGGCCTAGGGCAAGGGCCTTCTCCATTGCTGCCCCAGCCCTCTGGAACCAGCTTCCCTCAGAGGTTCGTACTGCTTCCTCCCTCCTAGCTTTCCGGAAAGTGCTGAAGACGCATCTATGCCGACAGGCTTGGGGCATATGAGCTGTGCTCTGCCCCTCGGTCCTAGGAGTGTCCCTCCATCGGCGACTGCGAGCTGATTGTGTTTGTATGTGGTGTGAGTGTGGTTAATTTTTAAAGTTTTTTATTGTATTCTTGTTGTGAGCCACCCTGGGTCTTCGGAGAAGGGCGGCATATAAGTCTGATAAATAAATAAATAAATAAATGAATAAATAAGGTGCCTTTTGAAGTATGGACAGATCACAAAAACCTAGAGGCACTGAAAACTCCCCGAAAATTGTCCCCAAAGCAAGTGCGGTGGGCACAGTATTTTAACCATTTCTACTTCACTCTAAAGTACATATCAGGAGGAAAAAACTTCCTAGCTGATGTGCTATTGAGTTTGCCCCAGTACAAAAGCAAACACGAAGAGGTTAATGAGGCAATTATCTCCAGTCCACAAACTGCCACTCAACTCATGCCTCGCAGGGTCCCTAACCCTGATGACCCTGGGGTAAAAAAAATAAAACAAGAGCTCCTCACCGATCAATGGTTCAAAGACAATGAAACCTCCCTAACATGCAGGGATGGCTTGGCTTACAAAGGGGGGAAACTATATTTGCCTGAAGCCCTCCGTCTTAATGCTCTCAAACACAGCCATGATGTAAAACAGGCTGGAAACTCTACATTTCATCCGCCAGCAATTTTGGTGGCCAGGGCTGAAACAGGATGTGGAAAACTATGTAAAGAGTTGTACTGTATGTGCCACAATGAAAAGAATCCCAGGGAAAACCCCTGGGGTACTGCAGCCAGTGGCAGACCCTTCTCAACCATGGGAAGAAATAGCTATGGACTTTATAGTAGACCTACCTGAAAGTAGAGGAAATACTGTCATCTGGACTGTGATAGACCTGTTCTCGAAGCAGGCTCATTTCATTGCCTGCAAAGGACTCCCATCTGCCCAACGACTGACCAAATTGTTCCTGAAACATATCTACTGGCTGCATGGCGTCCTTAAGCGAATATTTTCAGACAGAGGGGTGCAGTTCACAGTGAAGTTTTGGAGGAGTTTTCTTAAATTAATTGGATCATCTCAAGGCTTATCATCTGCTTTTCATCCGGCCACCAATGGGGCTGCAGAATCCGCTAACAAAATGGTGGAGCAATATCTCAAATGCTACATTTCCTACCAATAGACAAACTGGACTGACCTCCTCCCTTTCGCTGAGGTGGAGTACAATAATTCTGTGCACAGCTGCACCGGCTACATGCCTTTCAGAGTAGCCACAGGAAAAGTGTTTGGTCCAATACCTGAATACCCTCACATGCCATCCTCTTCCCAGACACTTGACCAATGGGTGAGGGGATGGGAAGAAGTTTGGAGAAACACAAAAACTGCTTTAAAAAAGACTTTTGAAACCTATAAAAAGCAGGCTGATACAAAGAGGGCTCCCCAAAGAATATTCCAAGTTGGGGAAAAGGTTTATCTGTCAACTAAATATTTACGCCTCAAATTACCCAGTAAGAAGTTAGGACCAAAATTCTTGGGGCCTTTTCCTATTGTAAGGATCATCAATCCAGTCACCGTAGAACTAAAACACCCTAGACTTTTAGGGAGAATTCACCCTGTCTTCCATTGCAGCTTGTTGAAACCTTGTCAGGGCTCCACTTTAAGACCTCTCCCTAAGAAGGCACCTGGGCCCCTCGTAGTTGCGGGACAGACTCACTATGGAGTGAAACATATTCTTGACTCTAGAATTTTTAATGGGAAATTGCAGTACCTAGTACAATGGAAGGAATACCCATTGTCTGAAGCCACTTGGGTGAAATCCAGCGAGGTGAAAGCCAACAGACTCATGAAAAGGTTTTATGAGAAACACCCCAACAAACCAAAAAATAGTCCCTAACATATGCTTTTGTTTACATTACAGGATCTGTCCTTTTTATAAGGGGGGGCCGGATGTCAACGCTGCTAACATCGGATGTTCTTCCTTTTACAATATACGAAGATGCAGACATTTTCTATTTAACCTGTGTATTACTTTTAGAGTTAGAATTAGATGGTGCTGGAGGGGAGGGGGGAAAGAATGTGCAGGGGGATTAGCTAGCCATAACAATATCTCAGTAGAGTATTCTTCAAGGTTGTTTGTAATAAGAGGAGATAAGAAATGGTGGGTTATGCAACTGGAGGGAAAGTTCACACTTCAAACTAATTGAAGAATGTGATTAATGACTGTTAAATGAAGGAGTGAATTATGCTTAGATACTATGTGTTTAGGGAAGGAGAATTCAGATTTTGGCTTCGCCTATGTATTTGCCGAAGCTATGTTTTCTCATTAAAGATTCTTTAAGGTAAACAATGCCTCAAAGTTCTTTGAAGAGTTTCTTCCTTCGGAACCATGACACTTGCACAGTGTCAAATCCACCTCTACCGTGGTGACCAACTGGTACCAGTTGTCAAGCCAATTTGGGATGCCCCTGGCCAGGCACAGCTGGAATAGATCACAATTCAGCCATTCCCAAAAGAATTGAGCCAAGAGCTGCTCCGTCCAGTGTCTCAATTTCGCCACGACCCTGCAAAACACACGAATGTACTTGATCACTGGTCTGGTCCCTTGCCTGAGTCTTCTGACTTCAATCTCCACCCGCTGGTTCTGCGCTGGGTCTCTGAAGCACGTCTGAAGACTTCCCAGTAACGCATCTGGCGTGGCCAGTTCAAGGACATCCTCATCGTGGAGGATGGTCACCCACTCTGCCACCTCGGCTTTGAGGTTAGCCACGATTACATCTACCCAAGCTGCCTCATCAGGGTAATTATTCCCATGGCAATCAAGGTGGGACCAGACTTGGTTCAGGAAAAATGCCAACTTCTCAGGGCTCCTGTCGAACGTTTCTCTCAATGGGGGTATCCGAGGTGATTGGGTGGCTGGTGCTGGCTGAGGTGCTTGTAATCCCCCTCTATTAACCCAGTGCCACCCCACTTGAGCCCCAGGTTGGGGTCTTGGTTGTGGCCACCCCCCCAATGTCCCGAGATAATTGTCTGCCGCTGGCTGTTGTGGTTTCCAGCCAATTTCCCCCAGTTGGGGAGTAGAAGCCTCTGGCGTGCTGTAGAGTGGTTGATTCAGGCTGAGGCACATCAGTGGGGTTAAGCCAGTGGGCTGATCCACTCCTGTCATCGCTGCAGCCGTAGTGCCGTTTGGATACTGGGGTGTGAGTACTGGTGCTAAAATCAGGCTAGGAGATGTCCCCACTCATGGTCTTAAGTATGGCTGGATGGTCAGCTTTCCACCCCGACGTCTAGTCCGCTGAACTTCTGCCTCGGTTGCTCCATCGACTGACTGCTGTCATGGAAAAACCCAATGAAAGAAACAAGAGACAGCAACACAAAACAATAATTCTTACTTTAAGATTCAGAGGTTTATTTCAGCAATAATTTGGAACATAGATGAACATCACAACATTACTTACATTAGCAACCCAATGCAATGAGGACCAATGATATAGCAGATCCAGCAAGGACACATATTTGAATCCCACCACTGGGTACAGCCCACAGCCATTATACTCCTTCACCATGGGGAGCAATGCACAGATGACCTATTAAAATCAGAAGAGCTACCCTATAGAGCACAGAGACCACAAATTGAAAAAAGCAAAAAGCAAAAGCAAAATGTAGAAAGACAACACTTGTGAATACGTGAATGAGCAAGGAATAATGACCTGCTCATTCAGGCTAGCATGCTTGTGGTTACATTTTTTTATTTTCTCTCAACTGTGCATTCATCCATCAATTCAATCACTTCGTCCATCTCTGGCCGTGTCCCTCTCGGGAGAATGGAAATGCAAATCCGGAGTCCACAATCACTTCATACGTTGTATGTCTCACTACACACACTCCAATCATGGTTGAGGGCAAGATCTCATGGTGGTTTCTTTGTTCTGCCCCACCCCCCTTTTTTCCTTTTCATCTGTTTGTTTTCTCCTCTTAAATAGTCCAGGGAACCAACTACCCAGGGACAAATAGAAGGATTCTGAACCCAGCCAACACGGGCAGTCCTTATGTATGGAAAAGGTCCACACCTTTTTGGCAGTAGAACAGAGAAATAAAATGCTACCCAAGCAAAAAGGCCGACCCTTATCTATGGGAAAGGTAGCAGGCACAAAAAAATTGATGGTAAATGACAATGGAACACACTACTCCAGCAAACAAGCTGACCCTTATCTACGAGGAAGGTAGCATCCACAAAAGTCAGGACATAGTTATATGTTGACAAACACCAACACAAGCAAAGGAAACACAAACAGCATGAAGCACATTATACAGGAAAATAAAGGAATGGCAGACATGAATGGTTGACAGTACACTTGACCACGCTGGAAAATTAGACAAGCAAACAAAGGCAAATTGCCACACAACACCACCAGCAAAAAAACTGCTGGCATATACAATATAGGAATAAACAATACTAAGGGCAAGTCAAGCAACAAACCAACCCAGCTTGAGCAAGTACAACAGGGAAAGCTAGGTACCTGAAATGCCCCCTCCTTGATTTCCTTGATCCAAAGGATAAACAGTTATAGCAAAAATAAAACACAAAAAAACGGGTGCACTGAGTAGGGCCCAGCACAGCTAGCACACAAAAAAACAAAGCTTGGTAAGATAAACAAGGACAACATGAAAAGCAAGGCAATATACACATCTATCCATCGCAAAATCCATACAGGCATACACATCCCCTATGAACAAGCATAAACAACCTGAATAAAACCCCTAAAACAATATCAATAAAACAACATCCTCAGAACAAAATCCCCAAAACAACATCAATAAAACTGTAGAACAGGATCCCCAAATTGTCAACATTAAAATAACAACTCCAAAATCTATCACAACTTCATTCCTTGCCAAGTGTCGTTAAAAGAGAGAATGAGACACATCTTCAGAGAACGAGGCTGCAAGACACAACATGCGAGGGCACAACTCTCACCTCGGGAAGCGACCCCTAATCAATACAAGGGGGTGATCAGCCCCCAACAACGTCAGCTCCTCTCCGGGTCCCAGCTACAGGACCAGCCCCGACCGTTTTGCCAGAGAGGCACAACAATTTCCACACAACCTGCTTGTCCTCAAAGCAAGTCCGATTGTGACCCTTCCCTTGCTGCCGAATTAGGAGGACAGGCTAAACTAACTAACTAAAAACACAACTTCCCTACCTACCTACCTGAAGATCCCAAGGAAAGGGGGCCTTTTGCTTACCTCTAATCCAAAGTAGATTGTGAGTGCTTGGAGAGAGCAGGCTGGTTACCTGTGGCCCAAAGCCAGGAGGCGGTCAGAAATACTAGCTGGACAGCAGGTCTCTTCCAGCATCCGTCTCTTCCTGGCCAACGCACCAAAACTGTCCTGGAAAAACCCAATGAAAGAAACAAGAGAAAGCAACACAAAACAATAATTCTTACTATAAGATTCAGAGGTTTATTTCAGCAATAATTTGGAACTTAGACAAACATCACAACATCACTCACATTAGCAACCCAATGCAATGAGGACCAATGATATAGCAGATCCAGCAAGGACGGCTATTGGCCAATGGCAAATCAATCAGCTCTGGTCCCAATCTCTTATACCCTTTCCCGTCCTAAAACTGCAGACAGATGGTCAGCAATCTTGCACTTTCTGCTGACCCTCTGCTGAACATAACTTTCCACATACTCATGTACATTGGAACCTGCATCCATCAGCTACTTTCAGTTCTCCATTTCTCACAGTTCCAGTTCTTATGTTCTAAATATATTTGAAACAAGCAAGCTTAGCAAAATCATATTAAGTAAAGTACAGTTGCAATTGGGATTACAAATAGCTCCTTCGGATTGTAAAACTGAGCATAGCATAGACTTTGGTTTAATGCTTTTTCCATGAGGCCTGATTTAGTTCACCTGGGCCTAAACCTTGCATAGAAGAACAATAGCCAATATTTTAGTTTCCCACACTGCCACAAGTATTGATCCACCTGCCCCATCACCTTCACAGTCCTTGGCTTCCACCAGTCCACTCCTCCTTCCCACTCAGGTTGAGAGCGATGCAACTGGACTTCAGCTTCCACGGCTCTCTGTACCTCCTCCCTCCATTTATCCATCTCAGGCCGGTTGAACGCAGTTGCTCCCCCCATCCATTCCGAGTTCGACGCCTTCCATTCAGTCCATTCCTTGGGTCAAGTTGCAGAAGGAGGGGTCACAGTACCCCCTGTTGCTCCAGCAGGAATTCCCCCCTGGTGAAATTGCCATGGACAGGGTCCCCCCAGCTGATCCCGACTCCCCTGGGGTTCCGCTGACTGATCCCGAACATGATCCATAGATCTTCTCCTGAGTCTTCACCACCTCTCCAATAATTATTAGAGAGGGGCAGGGGCTCAGGACCCCTTTGTATGTTGTTAGTTTAAGAGAGCCAGCTTAGTGTCAACCTCTGCCTGAAATCTCCACCAAGAAACACACCGGAGTCAAAGTGTCCTCTAATGTTTTCTTTAATGGGTTGAACCACAGCGGCAAGTTAGAAAGCAAAATCTGGCTCTAACGAAAAGGCGGGAAGCAGTTAATTAAATGAATCATTCTCCTCCTCTTTCCTCTGACCGGACAGGTCACAATGTCCAATTGAATCACAACTGTTTGTTGTGAGAAGCATTCTCTGTTCGCCAAAACAGACCTTTCACTTCTCTGCTTTCTCACGATGATAAGCCACCTGTGGATTCCACTCTGTTTCTCCATCCTCCCTCCCGGCTCTGTAGGCAAGCTAAAGGCATGCAGCGGTCTTAAAGGCAGCCAGGTTCTTAGCTTGACAGTCTTATCAGTTTGGCCCCAATTTGAGTGTCTAGCCCTCATCTAATCTGAGTAATTAGGGCTGCTTCATTCCAATCCAGGTCTGCTATGCCAGGCGCAAAGACTCAGGACCATACGTTAAGTTGCTGTCAAGAAAATGTATTGCTCAAGCCTATATACAAGAACCTAGTCAACTAATGTTCAATGCTAAATTCAATGGAATTCAAGAGGGGTTGGACTTAGACCATTTGTGGGAATGTAACTATTCTAGGCTGATGACTTGCTTAACTCTTCCCCTCGGCTCTGCCTGTCCTTCTTCTATATCACCCACCCCTTCAATCTGGCTCCCTCCCTCCTCCATAGGTTTGTCATAGTTCCTGTCCCTTTCCTCCATGACCTCTTCAAATTCTGAGTTTTCATGGGAAATTGGCAGAGGAGGCAGTGAAGCAGTTTCAAAGGATTCTTTCTCCCCCACTTCTGAAACAGTTGGTGAGTCAGGTGGCAGTTGCTGGAAAATATGAACAGCCTTAGTTGGTCCCTCCCCCCTTATTCCTGGGACTTGAAGGCCAGAAGTGGAAGGCACAGTGTAATCAGCCACCCTGCCTCTCCCTAGATGTGCCCACAGAGGCCAGTTAACCTCTTCACCTACGTCTTCCTTGGGCAGTGCGGGGCAGAGGGTAGGGAGTTTGGTTTGGTAAAGAATTGGAGTTGCTGCCAGCTTGCAATGGTTGGAGCGAGCTCAGATTTCTTCAAAACGCAAATCAATAATAATGCAGGTCCTGTAGATTTGGTCCAGTGTCTGGGGAACTCCCTGTCTGATGAGATCATCTGCAATTTTGTCATTCAGACCCCATCTGTACTGAGCCTTCAGGGCTGCCTCTTCCCAATTCAAGTCTGCTGCGACCAATTTGTATTCTTCTATGTATAGCTGGACTCTTCTACTGCCTTGTTGAAGTGCTTGAATCCAGTGTGTCACTGTGACTTCTTGTATGGGGCACTTGAAGTGGTCGCTGAAGGTTGCCATAAAGTTCTGATAGTTATCCATAATAGGATTTTTGCATTCAATAATGGGGGGTGCCCATTGCAATGCCGAAGCTGTCAGGAGACTCAGTACAAAGGAGACCCACATGTGGTCAATGGGAAATTCTGCTGGCTAAGTGCCAGTAAACAACTCTAATTGTGCAATGAAGGTTTTCATCTTTTATGACTCTCCTCCAAACCTTTTGGGTAAACAGATGTGAGTCCTCTGCAGCATAGGCATCACTGCGGGAGTGGGAGCTGGAGCTGAAGCTTAAGCTACTGGTGGTGAGGAGGTTGAGCCAAATTCTGCATTTGCTGGATCAACTGGTGCATGGTAGCTGACATATTTTGCAACTCAGTTTCCAATACAGATTGTGCAAGCTGCCCTAGATGGCACTGCAGCAGACTGGGTGGTGGATCTCCATGACGCCAATGCCCCAGAACTGCAGATTTTCAATCAGTTCATGGCAGCCCTCAGACACAGATTTGAAAACCCCTTGGCTGATCGGAAAGTGCGAGAGTGCATCAAAACTGTCAAGCAAGGCCAGTGACCTGTAGCGGAATATACCCAAGAGTTCTGAGCCCTAGCCAGCAAGTTGAACTGGCTAGAAGATATATTGATCGGACATTTCAAGGATGGCCTGAACTACGACCTGTACGATGCCTGCATCCCACGAGGGGACCAGGACCGACTCCAAGATTGGTATGTTCTAGCCGAGGAAGCGGAGATTTATCAGGCCAAAAGACAATGACGTGGAGGGAAATCTTGGGGGAAAGTCACCAGCAGAGCCACCCTGTGAACCAGCGAAGCAAGCACCAACTACCCAGAGAATGACAGGATAATTCAAATGTGGGAAGGAAGGACACCACGCCACCGAGTGCTGCTCACACACCCCAATCTGAAAACCTGACCGAGCCCCAGCTGGGAAGCTCGGAAAAACCCCGATGAAGCTGAAGGAGACGGCCATGAAAAGTGTGGAGGTTGTTGAGTTCCCCACCCCATCCAAACAGGGGAACGGAACTCTGACACCACTAAGAGAGCCACCTGACTCATCACATGACAACTTGGAGGACGAACCCCTGGTAAGTGGACCCATTGTGCCCCTCACCAGAACTGTAGAACTGTTTAGCCCCAGAATGCCCGAGAGGGTGACACTCAGAGCACTAATAGACTCTGGCTGCACCCGCTGCCTCATAAGCCCAACGTTAGTGGGGAGCTTAGGAATTCCGGTGAGAAGGCTGAAGAAACCGATCTCATTCAGTCAATTAGATGGGTCCATTGCAGGGGGGACATGAGCCACACTTGCCACACTGCCTGTCCAACTCACCATAGGGCAGTGATGGCAAACCTTTTAGAGACCGAGTACCCAAACTGCAATCCAAAATCCACTTATTTATTGCCAGGTGCCAGGTGGGCGTGGCCCACTGGGTAGGCATAGTTACATACAATACTACATGGCTGCAGTATTCGAGTACCACCAGTCGTCTAGAAAGGTGTCAAAAACATGACCAAAAAAGGGAAAAAAGTGATAAAGTACAGGTAGTCCTCGACTTACAACAATTCACTTAGTGTCTGTTCGAAGTTACAACAGCACTGAAAAAAGTGACTTATGATCATTTTTCACACTTATGACTGTTGCAGCATCCCCAGGGTCATGTGATTGACATTCGGATGCTTGGCAACTGATTCATACTTATGATGGTCAGTGTCCCAGGGTCATGTGATCACCTTTTGCAACATTTTGACAAGCGAAGTCAATGGCCAGGGGGGCATGGCCAGCTCAACGTCACTCAGGTTGCGAGGCACCTCTGGGGGTGTGGCGGAGCTGTGGGGGCATCCGTGGGTCTCTGGTGGAGGGGGTTGGGACTGTGGTGGGCACCTTCCCTCCCTCCCATTGTCCCTTCCTTCCTTCCTTCACTCCTTCCTTACTTTCCTTCCTTCTCTTTGTCCCTTCCTTTCTTCCTTCCTCCCTCCCATTGTCCATTCCTTCCTTCTTTCCTCCCTCCCTCCCTCCCATTGTCCCTTCCTTCCGTCCTTCCTTCCCTCCTCTCATTGTCCCTTTCTTTCTTCCTTCCTTCCCTCCCTCTCGTTGTCCCTTCCTTCCATCCCTCTCATTGTTCTTTCCTTCCTTCCTTCCTTCCTTCCTCCCTCCCTCCCATTGTCCCTTCCTTCCTTCCCTCCCTCTCATTGTCCCTTCCTTTCTTCCTCCCTCCCTCCCTCTCATTGTCCCTTCCTTTCTTCCTTCCTTCCTCCCTCCCATTGTCCCTTCCTTCCTTCCCTCCCTCTCATTGTCTGTTCGTTCCTTCCTTCCTTCCTCCCTCCCTCCCATTGTCCCTTCCTTCCTTCCCTCCCTCTCATTGTCCCTTCCTTTCTTCCTCCCTCCCTCCCTCCCATTGTCCCTTCCTTCCCTCCCTCTCATTGTCTGTTCCTTCCTTCCTCCCTCCCTCCCTCCCATTGTCCCTTCCTTCCTTCCTTCCCTCCCTCTCATTGTCCCTTCCTTATTTCCTTCCTTCCTCCCTCTCATTGTCCCTTCCTTCCTTTCTTTCTCCCTCCCACCCATTGTCCATTCCTTCCTTCGCTTCCTCTCATTGTCCATTCCTTTCTTCCTTCCCTCCCATTCTCCTTTCCTTCCATCATTCCTTCCCTCCCTCTCATTGTCCCTTCCTTTCTTCCTCCCTCCCATTGTCCCTTCCTTCCCTCCCTCTCATTGTCGCTTCCTTCCTTACCTGTCATTGTTCCTTCCTTTCTTCCTTCCTCCCTCCCTCTCATTCTCCCTTCCTTCCTTCCTTCCTCTCATTGTCCCTTCCTTCCTTCCTTCCTTCCTTCCTTCCTTCCTTCCTTCCTTCCTTCCTTCCCTCTCATTCTCCCTTCCTTCCTTCCTTCCTCCCTCCCTCCCATTGTCCCTTCCTTCCTCCCTCCCATTGTGTAATAAGCAGTGCTCAGTCATTGCAGGGTGCAAATATGGCTGACCGCCTTCGCAGCATTTATTCTTTATATACAGTTTTCCAAGCAGCAAAAGTTTAATATGGCAATAGTGTAGCAATAGGATTTCATTGGTTAAACTCCTTACCAATCCTTAAGAAGATACCAGCCAGGAGGCCCAGCCAGGGAGCAGTTTCTACCACATCCTGTTGATGTAACCTGGCTGATATGATGTGAACCAGGTGATATCATTGTATCACCCTGGGGTAGTTTCCCACATTGCCATGGTGATGTGAATGGATGAGATCATGTAGAGAGAGAAGAGGCACGCAGGAGTTGGAAGGGCAGTTTGCTGCTCATGACCTCTACCTGGCCCCTATCTCTACATCTCACTCTTTTTTGTTTTGTTAGATGAAATATCGTCGTAAGAGGGGTTAATAAAAGGATTATAATCAGGAGAGGAGCATCCTTGCAGTTGTTTATACAGGGCCAAAACTTGACCCTGAGGCAATGTGAGAGAGGATTTGGGGTTAAAAGCTCTGATACATATATTGCAAAATGAAGGAATACATTGCACAAAACAGCATCCACCAATCAAAATGGCACAAGTTATGACTGAATAACGTAGGGTATTTCCCAGTAATCCTGTGGGCAACCAAGCCCAAAGTCTTTCCCACCAAGATCCTAAAGTATCAATTTTCAAATCAGAGGCCAAATTGTGTAAAATATTAATCTGGTGCTGGATGGTTCGTGAATTATCAGAAATATTGAAACAACACATTCTCTCAAAACTTACACAACCCAAATGCTGGCACAGAAGCAAATAATCGATAGCAGCACGATTTTGCAAAATAGCTTTTCTCAAATCTTGCAGCTCATGGTTGATTGCTGAAATAGCTGAAGAAGTAGCATTAATTGTTTTTGCTAAATTACATGCAATAGCATTAATGCTGAGGTGAGCATGAACAGCAAGTCCTGGCACACCCACTAGAGACATAGCCAATGCTACATATTCTGCTTTATTAAGTAAGGCTGTCTCAGAGTCACAAGTGCTATCTAGCGTGACCCCACATCGAGAACAGCTCTAGTGAACTTGTTTGGAAAGCAAAACAGGAATTAGCCGGACGAGGCAACACTGCGCTTCACTAATATTAGCAGGAATATAATTAAAAGTTTCTTGACCACATGTAAAAAACCATCTTTGCAGTAGCCAAACATATCCAAAATGAAAGGAAGTCTCTTCAAAAGCTGTGCAGTTTAAAACAGGTGAGCTTATGCGATGACAGTGAGGTTTTTTTACTTGAAGAAGTACAATTAACTATTTTTGCACATGTTATATTTGCAGGGATTGCTACCACCGGGGTGTGCAAAGCAATAGCGTCAGGGGGTGGATAATAAGCAGTAACCCCCCCCAGCTAGATATATCCTTATAGTTAAAGTTCCCATTGAATAAAATTCTGCTATAGTCAGTGAAGTTTTGAATTACTGCAGAAGGGGTGCAAACAAGGACTAAACACGTAGAAAGCAAATTTTCCATGTCATATGCTTCAGATAAACAAAAGACATCATTTTGTGTGATGTTAGATTTTGCTTCATTCGTTGCTTGAATGATTGTTTGGGTGGGATGACAGCTGCTGTTGCCAAAGGGCAGATGTTAACGATCAGACACAAACAAATGATGGCTAAGGAATTTGCAGTTAAAACTGCAAAAATGGCAGCACACAGGTTCTCGGGGGTTAAGTTTTTTACATCTCCCCACGTCACTGGCCAACTGGCATGCCGGGATCGGATTGGTTGCTGTGCCATCTGTAGAATCACCCTTGCCATTTCTGGGACCGGGTCCAGGGACTGGTGCCACGACATCCCTGGTTGGGTGAACGTAATGTGCTGGAATCCACAAAGGTCCTGTAGGAGCAAGCACAGCAGCATAGCCTCGCCCCCAAGTGATCAGAGTGACCGGTCCCATCCATGCTTTGTCTGGTAATGCCCAATAATATACCAGAGGCAGAGGCAAGCTTGTTTTCTGTTGAAAGTGTCTCTGATAAGTGGTGGAATTTTGAATGGAAACATTCAATTGGTGTAATGTAAATAATACTTTTTAAACCTGTTGTATTGGTTCAAAATTGGGTACCCTAGATACGTCCTTTTTTATTTGTTTGTGAAGGCAGTCCTTAAAGGACCAATTAGCACGTTCCACGATAGCTTGACCCATGGAATTATAGGGAAGGCCATGGGTAAGAACAATATTCCAGGTTTATTTATTTATTCGGATTTGTATGCCGCTCCTCTCCGAAGACTCGAAGGTTGTACAAAATTGCAAAAAGGCCACTGAAGATAGGCTGGCCCATTATCAGTTTTTAAGGAAGAGGGCTTACCCAGGGCTGTAATGGCCGAAAAAAGATGAGAAATAACATGTGAAGCTGTTTCCCCTCGTAGAGGTGGGGGAAATTGTTCCTGAATAGGTATCAATACATAAATTAATATATTTCCAGGAAGCCAAAAAGAGAACATGGGTAACATCCATTTGTCATAGTTGATTAGAGGCAAAACCATGGGGATTAGGAAGATATAAAAAAAGTTAGGCCCAGGAAGGGAGGAGTGACTGCGTATATGAGAAATAAAATATAAATGCTTTCAGTCTTGTAGCAGCTGCTGTCAAGGGAAAAATGAAGTCATAAGATTGGGGTCAATCCTGGGCGTGATGTAAGCACCTGGAAGATTAAAAAGAAGTTGGCACATATAATGAAAGTCAGAGATTAAGTTAAAAGGCTGTTGAGAAAAGGTGTGAAAAGCTAAAATAGCAGCAGATAATTCTGAGCATTGTGGTGAGGACTGTATTGCAGTGTAGGATGCTTTCCAGGTATCATCATGAGGATCCTTGTAAGCAATTGCTCCTCTCGTTTGCCCTCCATCGGAAAAAACAGTAGGAGTTTGTGGCAAGGGAGAAGGAGAAAGCAGTGGGCGGACAGGAAAGGAAAAAGTCATTAAACAAGCAAGTCAAGGATCTTTAGGCAAATGATATGAAATAGAGCCTATACAGTCAGTTAAAACACACTGAAGAGATAAGTTATTCTGAAAACAAAATTAAAATTCAGATTGTGGGATAGGAAAAACAATATTAATTAAATCAGTTCCATTTTGACGGCAAGCTCATGTGCATCCTAAGGTTATCATTTCAGCAACCACCTGGATAAAAATTAAAACATTTTGGGATGGGGTGTGGAGTAAGTAAATATCAAAAGTGTTAACTGACAATTTTTATGTGGAATTCTGTCCACAAATTGAGTATTCAAGATGTCATTAATTTGTTCCACTGTGGCAAGTGCTGCAGGTGGAACTACAATGAGATCTCCAGGTTGTTTTCCTTTGGTCAATAAATCAAATAATGGACTGAGCAAATTTGTAGGCAAAGAAAAATATGGGCAAACCCAAGTTAGGATGCCTAAAAATTGCTGTAAATTGACCAATGAAATAATTTTGGGTAGGCTCAAATGAGGAAAAGCTGGGGCAGAATAAGATTGCCACCTTTTATGCCCTAAATAAAGATAGGGAGAATGCAACTGTATTTCTTCTGGGGCAACTTGCAATCCTAAATCATTTTGTATTTCTGAAAGCCAATTAGATTGTATCTTTGGTGCTCCAATTAAAATATCATCCATATAATGATATACCAAAGCCAATAGATGACGTTTTTGAAAAGGAGCCAATGTTGCAGCACATAAAGCTGACATAATGTGGGACTGTTTAGCATTCCTTGTGGCAAAACTGTCCAGTGATAACATTTATTAGGTTCTGAATGATTCACTGCAGGCACAGTAAATGCAAACTTTTCCTGAGAGTGGGCATAAAGGAATGGAAAAAAACAATCCTTTAAGTCAATTACCATTACTTCATTATCTTGAGGAATCAAATTAGGGTTAGGGGTTCCACACTGCAAGCCATCTACCACTTTTCTTTTTTATGACAAAAACAGGGGTGTTCCAATTTAATCAAATTTCATTCAGATGAAAACAAATTTCCAGTAAATAGGTTAAACATTTATAAATCTAAGCAAAACAATTCAGAATCATTTCTTTTGGTTGATGGATATTGTTCTGTCTGGCCTCTCTCAGCTCATTAAAATCCACATAAATATGTCTTTAAGAGGTTTATTTAACACATTTCAAAAGGATTCACTTCAAAGCACGCTGCTGGCATTTTGCTGGCAGGAACGGCCAAGTCTCATTTATTTACATTTAGATTAAAACATGCTCTTCCCACACCCTCCAATTAACTCACTCTTTCTTTATCACATTGTCCAAGATCTCATTATTCTTCCGTAGATTTCCAAAACATCAGAAGACTGAATTCAAACGCACTGCTCCAGATATCAGGCTACTCCTTGATTAACGTTGCTCGTGACAAAGGCGTAGTCTCTTTTTCCCCTTCTAATATAGTTTCCGATACGTCACTTCCCCCCATTACTTCCTTTTTCCACTTAACTGACACCTTCGCTTATCAAACCTTCGGAATCTCGGATCAAGCCATCTATCTTCTTGATCCAAATCTGACCCCTCACTTTGCGAATCTGACCCAGACTGCCTGTAAATCTCCTCCCTGTCTGTCTCAGCTGCCGGGAGGGGAAAATACCCAGAGGGGCCTGGCTGCTCTTCCTCGGCTGCCGGGAGGGGAAAACACCCAGAGGGGCCTG
This sequence comes from Bothrops alternatus, assembly GCA_034064705.1. Lineage (NCBI taxonomy): Eukaryota > Metazoa > Chordata > Lepidosauria > Squamata > Viperidae > Bothrops > Bothrops alternatus. Next base: position 411,953 of record JARGCV010000241.1, read on the forward strand.
GCTGCTCTTCCTCGGCTGCCGGGAGGGGAAAACACCCAGAGGGGCCTGGCTGCTCATCCTCTGACACTTCCCAAGCTGGTCTAGGGACACTCACAACAGATATATAGGTCTAACTAAACAATTTAAACCCAACAATTTCCCCCAAAAAATATTGTCCAACAATTACTGTTTCCTCTTTCGAGTAAAAAATGTGCAAGCCGAAACTGCAAGAGTGGGTATCAAATTTCAGATCCACTTCACCCTTCTCAAATCGCAATTACCAATGTCCTTTCCAAAGGATTCAACTTTGCAGTCGCTCCCAAACACATCCCCACTGAAACCATTATATGCGGAGTTGAAACCAGCCTGACCAAAATCAACCCCGACGACGCTAACAGAATCAGACTCGAAATCACCAACATACTCTGCACCAGCAAGCCACCCAAAAGCAACTTACCCAAAGAGGAGCAGACAGCACTACTTAACCTGAAACAAGACACCAGCATAATAATCCTACCAGCAGACAAGGGCAACGCCACGGTGGTCATGAATACATCTGACTACCAAACCAAATTAACCAACCTACTCCAAGACTCCACATACAAACCCCTAAACACAGATCCCACCACCTACCTGGAAAAATCCACTAGATCCAAAATAAAAGCCTCCCCCATTAGCGAAGAGATCCAGCAAAGAATCATTCCCAGAGAGAAATCATCCAGATGCCCTAAGCTCTATGGTCTCCCCAAGATACACAAAGAAGGAACCCCACTTAGACCCATAGTCAGCTCCATAGGCTCACCTCTACAAAACCTAGCCAAATTTCTCGCCAAACAACTACAGCCCTATGCAGAATCCATCACCTCACACGTAAAAAACTCATTCCAGTTCATAGAGATCATAAAGAAACAAAACTTACAGCCCAGCGACCTACTCGTTAGCTTCGATGTCATATCCCTCTTCACCGAAGTGCCAATCAAAGAAGCCTTAACAGCTATCCAAAACAAATATAACCCCCCCAAACACATCCTAGATCTGATCAACCACTGTCTATCCAACACATACTTCATCTATAACGGACAAAAATACAAACAAATAGAAGGAGCACCCATGGGATCACCCCTCTCACCTGTCATTGCAAACCTCTACATGGAACACTTTGAAACCCAAGCCCTAGAAAAATCTGATCACAAACCCAAACTCTGGCTCAGATACGTAGATGACACCTTCGTAATCTGGCCACATGGGAAAGAAAAACTGGACAACTTCCTCACACACCTCAACAGCCTACACCCCAAAATACAGTTCACCATGGAAACAGAAGCTAATAACCAACTTCCCTTCCTGGATGTCTTAGTCTACAAGAAATCCAATGGGTCCCTAGGACACACCATCTACCAGAAGAAAACACACACAAACCGCTATCTGCACGCACTCTCACACCACCACCCAGCACAGATCAACTCCGTAGCCAAGACACTCATCTCAAGAACCAAATGCCTAGCTGACGAACAACACCTAAAAACCGAACTACACACTCTCACTAATGTACTTACATCCAACGGATTCCAAAGAAATAAGATTTCCAACTTAATCCAAAAAGAAACTCCCACTAAAATCCAAGACAGAGAACAAGAAAACGGCAAAGCCCTCCTCCCATATATAAAAGGCACCACAGACAGGATCAGCAAGATCCTTCACAAACATAATATCAAAACAGCATTCTGCACAAACAGAAAAATATCCACCATCCTAAGAAACCCTAAAGACAAAATTGAATTAGAAAATCAAGGAGTATATGAAATCCCATGTACTGCCTGCTCCACCACATACATTGGACAAACCAACAGAAGAATAAGTGCACGCATTGAAGAACACAAAAACTCAGTCAAAAAAGAGGAACCAACTTCTTCCCTGGTCCAACACCTCAAAGCCACAGGACATGAAATTGATTTCAAAAAGACCAGAACTATCACCAAAACTGAACACTTTAATAACAGAATAATCAGAGAAGCCATCGAGATAGAAAAATGCCCACACAGCATGAACAAACGAGATGATACCTCCCGCCTACCAGCCATTTGGAAACCCGCCCTTATTGACAGACGAGTCCATAGCACGGGGAATGACACCAGACCTACACTCACAAAAACCACACAGGATGTCACCACCACACATCCAGGCAAAAAGCAAACCCAAACCCACACTGATGAGGAGGCACGACCACAAACCAGAAGCCAGACCACAGCTGCATCATTAGCCACCTTAAACCCCTCCAATCCATACACGAAGCAAACTGACACCCACCATGAAGATGAGGCACGACCACGAACGCAAAGCCAAACAGCTACACAGTTCACCATCTCTAATCCTGTTGTAACACTGACTAACCTGAGCACAACAAAGCCCCCACCCAAACAGAACACTCCCCCAGCCAATCAGAGCACAGCCAACCCCCCATCCAATCAGAGCACAGCCAAGCCCCTAACCAATCAGAACACACCTCCACCCAATCAGAACACAGCTGAGCTCCCAGCCAATCAGTTCAAACATTGCTCCTAGAAGCAGAAGCCGAAGCACCTATATATATATATATATATATATATATATATATATATATATATATATATATATATATATATATATATATATATATATATATATGTGTGTCAAGTGTTTATTTTTTAGATTGCACCCTGTAAACCCAAATATGGGAGGAAGGAATCATTCTTTCCTTTTGCTTGTTTCAGCTCAACCCAGAGCCATCCTGCAAGCACAAATATATATATGTTGTTTTAAAATTGTTGACAAAGAAATAAGGGATTTCTGATATAGCCATTTCGAGTTTCTTAACTCTCTTCAGTCAGAACTCACCCTTCCGGGATTCGAACCTGCCCAGGTTCGAATCCCGGAAGGGTGAGTTCTGACTGAAGAGAGTTAAGAAACTCGAAATGGCTATATCAGAAATCCCTTATTTCTTTGTCAACAATTTTAAAACAATATATATATATATATATATAAAGGAAAAAACAGCTTAGACCACACATTGCTCCTGGTAGCAGAAGCCAAAAGCACCAGCCTGACGATGATGAATGAGATTTCATCGAAACGTTGCCAAGACACTTCAAATTCTACGTGGGAGAAAACCCGAAGAACCAAAGACCTGCATACAGACACCCGCGAAAACCTCAGAAAACATATATATATATATATATATATATATATATATATATATATATATATATATATATATATATATATATATATATATATATATATATATATATATATATATATATATATATATATATATATATATATATATATATATATATATATATATATATATATATATATATATATATATATCAAAGCACCACCAGACATTGTCTGACAGGGTTAAACTTAACAGCCACATGAAGTTTCAAAACATTCCAATTGTTCAAAACACATTGCAGAGGAGTACATTTTGAGTTAATTTATGTCTTTAAATTACTCTGAGGATTCCCCTTATTATTTTTTTCTACTTCGAGATTGTTCCTCTAATATTTTCCTTGTGGGGGTGTATGAGGTCTGGGAAGAAGCAAAAGAATTAGCCTCTTCAGACGGAGCTGGAGATCTAATTAAAGATGCTTTAGGAGGGATAAGTTTTACTTGGAAATCAGAAGGGGGCCTGGTAGTTAATTGCTGCCCTTCTGAAGCATCTAAGCCAAATTTTTCCACTGCTTGACGGCACTGATACCATTGATGTAATATCTTTACTGGAGCACAAGGTTCAAGATATAAAGTATGCCCTATCTTTCCCAAGGGCAATGTTTCCCTACCTCATCCACCAGCTTCCTTACGTCTGCCTCAGGCTCTGTTATGCCTGATTTATGTAGCAGGAATCTGAGTTCCTGTGCCTGTTTCTGCTGGTGCTGAGATAACTTGTGACCCATACTTACCACTGAGGGGTCTCAGAAGATGAAAGTGCACTTAGGGATCTATTCCAGACAATGGTAAGCATGTTGGTTGTCGCTCCTTCACCGTGTGTGTGTATGTGTGTGTGTGTGTGTGTGTGTGTGTGTGTGTGTGTGTGTGTGTGTGTGTGTGTGTTCCCAAACGTCCCTGTTCCGGCAGCCAGCTGTAGTAAGCAGTGCTCAGTCATTGCAGGGTGCAAATATGGCTGACCGCCTGGGCAGCATTTATTCTTTATATACAGTTTTCCAAGCAGCAAAAGTTTAACATGGCAATAGCGCAGCAATAGCATTTCATTGGTTAAACTCCTTACCAATCCTTAAGAAGATACCAGCCAGGAGGCCCAGCCAGGGAGCAGTTTCTACCACATCCTGTTGATGTAACCTGGCTGATATCATGTGAACCAGGTGATATCATTGTATCACCCTGGGGTAGTTTCCCACATTGCCATAGCGATGTGAATGGATGAGATCATGTAGAGAGAAGAGGCACGCAGGAGTTGGAAGGGCAGTTTGCTGCTCACGACCTCTACCTGGCCCCTATCTCTACACCATTGTCCCTTCCTTCTTCCCCCCCATTGTCCCTTCCTTCCTTCCTTCCTCCCTCCCTCCCATTGTCCCTTCCTTCCTTCCCTCCCTCCCATTGTCCTTTCCTTCCCTCCTTCCTTCCCTCCCTCTCATTGTCTTCCTTCCTTCCTTCTCATTGTCCCTTCCTTTCTTCCTTCCTCCCTCCCTCTCATTCTCCCTTCCTTCGACCCTTCCTCCCATTGTCCATTCCTTCCTTCCACCCTTCCTCCCATTGTCCCTTCCTTCCTTCCTCCCTCCCTCCCATTGTCCCTTCCTCCCTTCCTTCCTCCCTCCAATTGTCCCTTGTTCTTTCCCTCCATTGTCCCTTCCTTCCCTCCCTCTCATTTTCCCTTAATTCCTTCCCTTCCTCCCTTTCATTGTCCCTTCCTTCCTTTCTTCCTCCCTTCCTCCCTACCACTGTCCCTTCCTTCCGTTCTTCCTTCCTTCCTCACTCCCATTGTCCCTTCCTTCCTTCCCTCATTCCCATTGTCCATTCTTTCCTTACTTCCTTCCCTCCCTCTCATTGTCCCTTCCTTCCTTCCTTCCTTCCTTCCTCCCTCCCTCCTATTGTCCCTTCCTTCCCTCCTTCTCATTGTCAGTTCCTTTCTTCCTTCCTTCCGTCCCTCTCATTGTCCCTTCCTTTCTTCCTTCCTCCCTCCCATTGTCCCTTCTTTCCTCCCTTCCCTCCCTCCCATTGTCCATTCCTTCCTTCCTTCCCTCCCTCTCATTGTCCGTTCCTTTCTTCCTTCCTCCCTCCCTCCCATTGTCCCAGCCTTCCTTCCTTCCCTCGCTCTCATTGTCCCTTCCTTTCCTCCTTCCCTCCATCTCATTGTCCCTTCCTTTCTTCCTCCCTCCCTCTCTCCCATTGTCCCTTCCTTCCTTCCTTCCTTCCTTCCTTCCTCCAGTTGTCTCTTCCTTCTTTCCCTCCCATTGCCCTTCCTTCCTTCTCTTCCTCCCATTGTCCCTTCCTTCCTTCCTTCCCTCCCTCATTCTCCCTCCCTTCTTCCCTTCCTCCCATTGTCCCATCCTTCCTTCCCTCACTCTCATTGTCCCTTCCTTCCTTCCTTCCTCCCTCCCATTGTCCCTTGCTTCTTTCCCTCCATTGTCCCTTCCTTCCTTCCCTCCCTCCCATTGTCCTTTCCTTCCATCCTTCCTTCCCTCCCTCTCATTGTTTTCCTTCGTTCCCTCTCATTGTCCCTTCCTTTCTTCCTCCCTCCCTCCCTTTGTCCATTCCTTCCTCTCTCCCTGCCATTTTCAATTCCTTCCTTCCCTCCCTCCCATTGTCCCTTCCTTCCCTCCCTCTCATTGCCCCTCCCTTCCTTCCCTTCCTCTCTTTCATTGTCCCTTCCTTCCTTCCTTCCTTCCTTCCTTCCCTCCCTCTCATTGACTCTTTCTTATTTCGTTCCTTCCTCATTGTCCCTTCCTTCCCTTCCTCCCTCTCATTGTCCCTTCATTTTTCCTTCCTTCCTCCCTCCCTCCGATTGTCCCTTCCTTCCTTCCTTCCCTTCCTCTTATTGTCCCTTCCTGATTTATTTCCTTCCTCCCTCCCATTGTCCCTTCCTTCCTTCTCTCCCTCCCTGTCATTGTCCCTCCCTCCCTCCCTTCCTTCCTTCCTTCCTTCCTTCCTTCATTCCTTCCTTCCTCCCATTTTCCCTTTATTCCTTCCTTCCTCCCTCCCATTGTCCCTTTATTATTATTATTATTATTATTATTATTATTTATTCCTCATTAACATATGTTAATTTTTCCAATCAACAAGTTGTCTGGAGTTTGCTAAGGTAATACATGTTCAATTCCTGATCCTTCATTCTTTTCTCTAACCAAGAATAAAATAAATTCCAAATTTGATAGTAGTCTGTATCTTCCTTGTCTTTCAGCCTCATAGTTAATCTTTCCATCTCTGCACATTCCAATATTTTCGTAATTATTTCTTCCTCTGATGGCAATCCTTCATTCTTCCAGTATTGTGCAAAAATTATTCTCGCTGCTTTGGTAATGTGTATAATTAAATATAGTTTCTGCTTATTAGTCTTTTCAGACATTTCTTCCTTCAATCCTTCCTTCACTCCCTCCCATTGTCCCTTCCTTCCTTCCTTCCTTCCTTCCTTCCCTCCCTCTCATTGTCCCTTCCTTCCTTCCCTTCCTCCCTCTAATTGTCCCTACCTTTTTTCCTTCCTTCCTCCCTCCCATTGTCCCTTCCTTCCATCCTTCCTTCCTTCCTCCCTCCCTCCCATTGTCCCTTCCTCCTTCCCATTGTCCCTTCCTTATTTCCTTCCTTCCTCCATCCCATTGTCCCTTCGTTCCTTCCATCGCTCTCATTGTCCCTTCCTTTCTTCATTCCTCCCTCCCTCCCTCTCATTGTCCTTTCCTTTCTTCCTTCCTCCCTTTCTCCCATTGTCCATTCCTTCCTTCCCTCCCTCCCATTGTCCACTCCTTCCTTCCTTCCCTCCCTCCCTCCATTTTCCCTTTCTTTCTTTCTTCCTCCCTCCCATTGTCCCTTTTCCTTCACTCCCTCTCATTGTCTTTTCCTTTCTTCCTCCCTCCCTCCCATTGTCCATTCTTTCCTTACTTCCTTCCCTGAATCTCTTTTTTTTCTTTTTCTTTTTTTATATCCACGTTTTTTATTAATTTTCCAATATGGCATTTACATATTTGAAAATTAGCGTGGCGGTTGAGCATCGTGATTCCATTACATTTAAATATCATCAGTACAAATCTCAAAGTATTTCAACAACAAAATTCCCTCTCTTTCCCCCATAAGATCTAATGTCATATTCAGATCAATACAGTTCTTATTCTATCAATCAAACAAAAAATACCTTTCTAATATTCATTAATAATCTTCAGTCTATACATATCTTGATTAATTTGACATTCCATCTTTTAGACAATAACCTAATAAGTTTTTCTTAACTTTAATTTTGCATTAATATTTAAATTTAACATTTAATTTTTATCATTTCCAGATTTTAAATGATCCCAGTTTCTCAGTCTCCTCTCTCATATTTACAGCTAATAATTTTCTTTTCCTTTTTTCTACTTCTTTCCTTTCTTCCTTTCCAGAAAAAGAGAAAAATAATTAAATAGACCATCAGCATTTATACCACAAGCTAATATACAAATTTAATTATTAGTATTTATACTTCTAAGTTTTATTTAACCTATATCTCAACTGATGACAATATCTTAAATTCAAGTCTTAATTATCTATAAACATTCAAACTTTTAGCAAATCAGTAACCTGGTAATTGATTTTCCCTTAATATTTTAATTTAACATTTAATATTTATCTTTTTTCCAAATTTTAATTAAACACGATTCCTTTGTCAAATTCCACATATGATCTAATATTTAAAATACAGACCTTATATGTAAAATCTATCATGTATCTTAACAAAGTAATAAGACATAAGAACATAAGAACATAAGAAGAGCCATGCTGAATCAGGCCAAAGCCCATCGAGTCCAGCATTCTGTGTCACACAGTGGCCCACCAATTGTACATGGGGATCTTGAGCAGAAAGAGAAGGCAAAACCCTCCCTTTCCCTTGACCCCCAACAAATGGTACTCAAGGGAATCCTGCCTGCCTCAACCAACATAGAGGCGGCACATGGACATCCATTTTAATAACCACCAATACACTTGGCATCCATGAATCTATCTAACCCTGCCTTGAAGCTAATATAATATTCTTATTTCGATATTTATATTTCTAAATTTTATAAAACCAATTTTTTTATCTCAAATCATTACAATATCTTATATTCAAAATACATATTCTATCCATTTAAATATATTCTATTTTAGATCTCATATATAGATCAAAACCCCAATCCCTTTCAGTCTAATTCTAGCTTTTTTCCTCTGCCAAATTATCTTTCGTATCTTCGTTTTTAAATCATCAAAAAGATCTCCTTGTATTGTTGTAACTATTGTTTGATATTGATAAAGGTGTTCCGTTGCTGTTTTCTTAAGAGGGCTAGCTGGTTTGACAGGTCGTCTCTTTATTTTTCCAGTTCGATGCAGTTGTCCCAAAGTATTTATCTTGTCTTTCATCTGTTTTTCTTTTTTGTCTTCAAATTCCTTCTGGTTTATAAGAAAAGTCCTTTCCTTGTTCTCTATTATCTGTTTCCTTCCCATGTTTTCCACAGTTTGTATTTGTTGAGTATCTAAGTCTTCTGTCATAACATTTGGTTGTTTCCCCTTTTCTATAGAATTCTGTATAGATGATTCTTTAGTTGAAGTCATAGTTTGAGCTTGCATACGGAGAGTTTGGATAATTGCTTTTAACATATAAAGAATTTGTTCCTGTACTTCCTCTGTGTGAGAAATCCATTCCTGTTCTTCTTCCATTGTCATATATTAGACTAAACAAAGAACTTACAATCAGAAAGTCCACCAAGTAAAAAGCTGAGCTGAGTTTCTTGCAGCTGGTGCTTCAAGGTTACTTTGTATCTTATCTGTTTTTAAGGCAATCAACAAGTCTTTCTTAAAGAATAGCAGGTTACAGTCTCACATTTAGCCAGCAAATGTCATCTCAGAGTTAGTTAAATCTTTTCAGTTTTCTTTTCCCCCTCTATTGTAAGGGGGAGAAAAAGAACCCAAATCTTCAATAATAGTTAGAGTAAAAATCAGAGAAGAAGAAAAAATAGAGAACATAAAGTTACAAGTCTTATAATCCACCAGTTTTAAAAAATAGAATTCCAATTAGGATCCCAGTATTTTTCCCAAAGTTTTAAACTCCCAGGTGGTTGATAGCCGCTGTTTCTGGAGGTAGGGCTAAAATCCCCCTTCCCTCACCACAGGGGGGAAAGTACTTTAGCAGCTTATGCAGGTAATTAAGTAATTAGGATGTAAGAGAGGCAGATCTCACCCAATCCTTTCCACGCTGCTTTGAAGTTGCCAGATGTTAATGTGATTTCGGTTGTTAGCAGCCTAGGGATGAGCCATATTTCTATGGCCGGTCCTTTTGTCCGCCGGTTTGGAGGAAAATGCCAGGTCTTCACGAAAGTTGCTGCTCTCCTTCGATCCAGCAAAAGCCCCTCCTTGCTGGTTGCCTCTATGGGGCACTTTTCGGCCCTTTATAGGGCCCCCAGTGATGCAAACCTGAACGGGGGAGAAAGAGCAGATCTCCCAACCATCCTTGGCGGCTGCGTGATGAAACCCTCCTTCCCTCAATCTCATTGTCCCTTCATTTCTTCCTTCCTTCCTTCCTTCCATCCCTCCCTCTCATTGTCCCTTCCTTTCTTCCATCCTTCCTCCCTCCCATTGTCCCTTTCTTCCTTCCATCACTCCCATTGTCCCTTCCTTCAATCCTTCCTTCCCTTCCTCCCATTGTCCCTTTCTTTGTCCCTTCTCTCCCTCCCTCCCATTGTCCCTTTCTTCCTTCCTTCCTCCCTCCCATTGTCCATTCCTTCCTTCCTCCCTCCCTCCCATTGTCCCTTTCTTTGTTCCTTCTCTCCCTCCCTCTCATTGTCCCTTCCTTCCTTCCTTCCTTCCTCCCTCCCATTGTCTCTTTCTTCCCTCCTTCCTCCCTCCCATTGACCATTCCTTCTTTCCATCCCTCCCATTGTCCCTTCCTTCAATCCTTCCTTCCCTCCCTCCCATTCTCCCTTCCTTCCTTTATTCCCTGCCATTGTCCCTTCCTTCCTTCCCTTCCTTCCTCTCATTGTCCCTTCCTTCTTTCCCTCCCTCTCATTGTCCCTTCCTTTCTTCCTCCCTCCCTCCCATTGTCCATTCTTTCTTTCCTTCCTTCCCTCCCTCTCATTGTCCCTTCCTTTCTTCCTTCCATCCTCCCTCCCATTGTCCCTTCCTTCCTTCCATCACTCCCATTGTCCCTTCTTTCAATCCTTCCTTCCCTCCCTCCCACTGTCCATTCCTTCCTTCCTTCCCTCCCTCCCGTTGTCCCTTCCTTCCTTCCCTCCCTCTCATTGTTCCTTCCTTATTTCCTTCCTTCCTCCATTCCATTGTCCCTTTGTTCCTTCCTTCCCTCTCATTGTCCCTTCCTTTCTTCCTCCCTCCCTCCCTCCCATTGTCCCTTCCTTCCTTTCTTCCTTCCTTCCTCCCTCCCATTGTCCCTTCATTTCTTCCTTCCTCTCTCCCTCCCTCCCATTGTCTCTTTCTTCCCTCCTTCCTCCCTCCCATTGACCATTCCTTCTTTCCATCCCTCTCATTGTCCCTTCCTTCAATCCTTCCTTCCCTCCCTCTCATTCTCCCTTCCTTCCTTTATTCCCTGCCATCGTCCCTTCCTTCCTTCCTTCCCTCCCTCTCATTGTCCCTTCCTTTCTTCCTCCCTTCCTCCCATTGTCCATTCTTTCCTTACTTTCTTCCCTCCCTCTCATTGTCCCTTCATTTCTTCCTTCCTTCCTTCCTTCTCTCCCTCCCTCTCATTGTCTCTTCCTTTCTTCCTTCCTCCCTCCCATTGTCCCTTCCTTTCTACCTTCCTTCCTCTCTCCTATTGTCCATTCCTTTTTTCCTTCCTTCCCTTCCTCTCATTGTCCCTTCATTTCTTCCTTCCTTCCTCCCTCCCATTGTCCATTCCTTCCTTCCTTACTTCCCACACTCTCCTTGTCCCTTCATTTCTTCCTTCCTTCCCTCCCTCCCTACCATTGTCCCTACTTTTCTTCCTTCTCTCCCTCCCTCTCATTGTCCCTTCTTTTCTTCCTTCCTTCCTCCCACCCATTGTCCCTTCCTTCCTTCCATCACTCCCATTGTCCCTTCCTTCAAACCTTCCTTCCCTCCCTCCCATTGTCCATTCCTTCCTTCCTTACTTCCCACCCTCTCATTGTCCCTTCCTTTCTTCCTTCCTCCCTCCCTCCCATTGTCCCTTCCTTCCCTCCCTCCCATTATCCCTTCGTTTCTTCCATCACTCTCATTGTCCCTTCCTTCAATCCTTCCTTCCCTCCCTCATTGTTCATTCCTTTCTTCCTTCCCTTTCATTGTCCTTCTTTATTTCCTTCCTCCCTCCCTCCCATTGTCCCTTTCTTCCTCCCTTCCTCCCTCCCATTGTCCCTTCCTTTCTACCTTCCTTCCTCTCTCCTATTGTCCATTCCTTTTTTCCTTCCTTCCCTCCCTCCCATTGTCCCTTCCTTTCTACCTTCCTTCCTCTCTCCTATTGTCCATTCCTTTTTTCCTTCCTTCCCTTCCTCTCATTGTCCCTTCATTTCTTCCTTCCTTCCTCCCTCCCATTGTCCATTCCTTCCTTCCTTACTTCCCACACTCTCCTTGTCCCTTCATTTCTTCCTTCCTTCCCTCCCTCCCTACCATTGTCCCTACTTTTCTTCCTTCTCTCCCTCCCTCTCATTGTCCCTTCTTTTCTTCCTTCCTTCCTCCCACCCATTGTCCCTTCCTTCCTTCCATCACTCCCATTGTCCCTTCCTTCAAACCTTCCTTCCCTCCCTCCCATTGTCCATTCCTTCCTTCCTTACTTCCCACCCTCTCATTGTCCCTTCCTTCCTTCCTTCCTCCCTCCCTCCCATTGTCCCTTCCTTCCCTCCCTCCCATTATCCCTTCGTTTCTTCCATCACTCTCATTGTCCCTTCCTTCAATCCTTCCTTCCCTCCCTCATTGTTCATTCCTTTCTTCCTTCCCTTTCATTGTCCTTCTTTATTTCCTTCCTCCCTCCCTCCCATTGTCCCTTTCTTCCTCCCTTCCTCCCTCCCATTGTCCCTTCCTTTCTACCTTCCTTCCTCTCTCCTATTGTCCATTCCTTTTTTCCTTCCTTCCCTCCCTCCCATTGTCCCTTCCTTTCTACCTTCCTTCAACTCTCCTATTGTCCATTCCTTTTTTCCTTCCTTCCCTTCCTCTCATTGTCCCTTCATTTCTTCCTTCCTTCCTCCCTCCCATTGTCCATTCCTTCCTTCCTTACTTCCCACACTCTCCTTGTCCCTTCATTTCTTCCTTCCTTCCCTCCCTCCCTACCATTGTCCCTACTTTTCTTCCTTCTCTCCCTCCCTCTCATTGTCCCTTCTTTTCTTCCTTCCTTCCTCCCACCCATTGTCCCTTCCTTCCTTCCATCACTCCCATTGTCCCTTCCTTCAAACCTTCCTTCCCTCCCTCCCATTGTCCATTCCTTCCTTCCTTACTTCCCACCCTCTCATTGTCCCTTCCTTCCTTCCTTCCTCCCTCCCTCCCATTGTCCCTTCCTTCCCTCCCTCCCATTATCCCTTCGTTTCTTCCATCACTCTCATTGTCCCTTCCTTCAATCCTTCCTTCCCTCCCTCATTGTTCATTCCTTTCTTCCTTCCCTTTCATTGTCCTTCTTTATTTCCTCCCTCCCTCCCTCCCATTGTCCCATTCTTCCTTCCTTCCTCCCTCCCATTGTCCCTTCCTTCCTTCCTTCCTTCCCTCCCTCTCATTGTCTCTTCCTTATTTCATTCCTTCCTCCATCGCATTGTCTCTTCGTTCCTTCTTCCCTCTTTTGTCCCTTCCTTTCTTCATTCCTCCCTCCCTTCCTCTCATTTTCCTTTCCTTTCTTCCTTGCCCACTCCCTCCCATTGTCCACTCCTTCCTGCCTTCCTTCCTTCCTTCCTTCCTTCCTTCTCATTGTCTCTTTTTTCTTCCTTTCTCCCTCCCTCTCATTCTCCCTTCCTTCTTCCCTCCCTCCCATTGTCCCTTTGTTCCTTCCTTCCTTCTCATTGTCCCTTCCTCCCTCCCTCCCATTGTGTCTTCCTTTCTTCCTTCCTCCCTGCCTCCCTCCCATTGTTCATTCCTTCCTTCCCTCCCATTGTCCATTCCTTCCTTCCCTTCCTCCCTCTAATTTTTGTATCAAGAAATTATTGTATCAAGATTAACATTTGTTATGGTTTTAGATATTGATAGTTTTATATATTGCGGGGTTTTATATATTGGGGGTTTTAGCTGTTTAAATTGGGTGGGTGGGAGATGTATGCATGGGATGGGGATGCGTGTGATGAATGCGTGATAGATGTATGGACAGGCCTGCCGAGCCTGAGGGAGGCCGGGGACTGGGGGGATGTGGACTCTGGAGTCAACGAGGGTTGGAGTATACCAGTCATTCAGGGAAGAGGCAGATATGGCGGGAGCAGGAGGGTAGGCCGCACTCGGGGAACTCGGTCCTGCTGTCTCGTAGCAGTTCCTTGTTCTGGCCCTTCTGAAAAATCTAGCTCACCCCAGGACCCTGGTGATGAGCATAGCTCGGGCCCTGGGCTCAGACTGTTGCTGCTCAACGCCAGGTCAGTTAATAATAAGGCCCCCCTCATCCATGACCTTCTCATGGATGAGGAGGCCGACCTGGCGTGTGTTACTGAGACCTGGTTGGGCCCTGAGGGGGGAGTTCCCCTCTCGGATATGTGCCCACCAGGTTATCAGGTATGGCACCAGCCGCGACCCCAGGGAAGGGGGGGAGGAGTGGCTTTTTTGGCCCGGGAGAACCTCAGTCTACGCAGGCTCCCTGTTTCCGATATTCCGGGTTGCGAGTCCATCTTTATGACGCTGGACCTTGGGGTTCAGGTGGGCGTATTGCTTATGTACCTGCCTCCCAGCTGCGTGACATCTGCCCTGCCTGTGCTACTCGAGGAGGTTGCTGGACTGGCGGTGGAGTTCCCCAGGCTTATGGTCTTGGGGGACTTTAATCTGCTGTCACTTGGCGAGTCCTCGGGGTTGGCACAGGAGTTCATGGTCACCATGACAACCATGGACCTGACCCAAGTAGTGCAGGGTCCGACGCATGAGGGTGGGCACGCCCTGGATATGGTCTTTCTTTCGGAACAGTTGGGTAATGATCTGGTTTTAAGGGGCTTAGATACCTTGCCTTTGTCATGGACTGATCATTTCCTTCTACGACTGAATTTTACGGCCCCAATCCTTCCCCACAGGGAGGCGGAACCGATTAGGTGGTTCCGCCCCAGACGCCTGATGGATCCAATTGGTTTTCAGACAGCGCTTGGGGAATTACTGAGCTCATTCATTCACAATTTGGCGGAGTCCCTGGTAGCGGCATGGAATACGGCCGCGAAGGGGGCTATTGACCAGATTGCGCCTTTGCGACCTCTCCGTGGTGCTGGCCCCAGGAGGTCTCCTTGGTTCACCGAGGAGCTCAGGGGGATGAAGCGCCATAAGAGACGTCTATTATTATTATTATTATTATTATTATTTACAATTTTTATACCGCCTATATATTTTTATACCATCTAGAGAAGCGATGGAGACGAAGTAGGTCCGGATCTGATCGAACCAGATTGAGCTCACTTATTAGAGTCTATTTGAAGGCGATTAAGGTGGCAAGATCTTTGTATCTTTCCGCTTTGATCGCGTCTGCGGAATCTCGCCCAGCCGCCCTGTTTAGGGTGACCCGGTCCCTCCTTAACCCGAGGGGTCCGTGGCCTCCCTTGCAGGGTAGTGCCGAGGACTTTAACAACTGTTTCGCAGACAAAGTAGCTCAGATCCGGGCTGACCTAGACTCCAATTGTGAAGCAGAGTCGACTGATAACGATTCAGTCGAGGGGACAGGGGCATGTTCTTGTCCGGTCATCTGGGGTGAGTTTGAGACTGTTACGCCTGATGAAGTGGACAGGGCCATTGGAGCTGTGAGTTCCGCCACTTGTTTGTTGGACCCGTGTCCCTCCTGGCTGGTTGCTGCTAGTAGGGAGGTGACACGTACCTGGATCCAGGAGATTGTCAACGCTTCTTTGAGGGAGGGGTCCTTCCCGGCTCCCTTAAAGGAGGCACTCGTGCGCCCCCTCCTCAAGAAGCCTTCCCTGGATCCAGCAATTTTGACCAACTATCGTCCGGTCTCTAACCTCCCCTTTGTGGGGAAGGTTATTGAGAAGGTGGTGGCACTCCAGCTCCAGCGGTCTCTGGAGGAAGCCGATTATCTGGGGCCTCTGCAGTCTGGGTTCAGGCCCGGCTACAGCACCGAAACTGCTTTGGTCGCTCTGATGGATGATCTCTGGCGGGCCCAGGATAGAGGCCAGTCCTCTGTCCTGGTGCTTCTTGACCTCTCAGCGGTGTTCGATACCATCGACCATGGTATCCTTCTGCGCCGGCTGGAGGGATTGGGAGTGGGGGGCACCGTGTTATGGTGGTTCTCCTCCTATCTCTCTGGTCAGTCGCAGTCGGTGTTAGAGGGGTGTCAGAGGTCCACCTCTAGGTTACTCCCATGTGGGGTGCCTCAGGGGTCGGTTCTCTCCCCCCTACTTTTTAACATCTACATGAAGCCACTGGGAGAGATCATCCACCGGCATGGAGTGAGATACCATCAGTACGCTGATGATACTCAGCTGTAGATTTCCACTCCTGGCCAAATCAGTGAAGCGGTTGAGGTGATGTGCCGGTGTCTGGAGGCTGTGAGGGTCTGGATGGGCATTAACAGATTGAGGCTCAACCCTGACAAGACAGAGTGGCTGTGGGTGATGCCTCCCAAGGACATTTCAATCTGTCCTTCCATTACCCCGGGGGGTAAAGTTATAAACCCCTCGGAGAAGGTGCGCAACTTGGGAGTCCTCCTCGATCCCCGGCTGACATTGGAACATCATTTGTCGGCTGTGGCGAGGGGGGCATTTGCCCAGGTTCGCCTGGTACAGCAGTTGCGCCCTTATTTGGATCGGGAGTCTCTACTCACAGTCACACATGCCCTTGTCACCTCGAGGATCGACTACTGCAATGCTCTCTACATGGGGCTACCCTCGAAGAGTGTTCAGAGACTACAATTAGTGCAAAATGCAGCTGCGCGAGCAATTGTGGGCCTTCCACGTTGTGCCCACATTTCGCCAACTCTCTGTATGCTGCATTGGTTGCCTATCGGTCTCCGAGCGCAATTCAAAGTGTTGGTTATTACCTATAAAGCCCTTCATGGCACTGGACCAGCATACTTATGGGACCGTCTTCTGCCACATACTTCCCTTCGACCGGTGAGAGCGCACAGGGTCGGCCTCCTCCGGGTCCCGTCAGCGAAACAATGCCGTCTGGCGGGTCCTAGGGGGAGGGCCTTCTCTGTTGTGGCGCCCACCCTCTGGAACCAACTGCCCCCTGAAGTCCGTGCTTCCCCCACTCTCCTGGCCTTCCGGAGGAATCTTAAAACCTATCTTTGCCGGCAGGCCTGGGGTTGACTGTGGATCGTTGAATGAATGATGAATGTGTCCGGGGTTTTATTAATGCTTTTTAGATTTGTACTTAGTTTTTGAAATATTGTTTTATTTATGTTGTGAGCTGCTCCGAGTCTTCGGAGAGGAGCGGCATATAACTTCGAAAAATAAAATAAATAAATAAATAAATAAAATAATTTTCCCTTCCTTTTTTCCTTCCTCCCTCCCTCCCATTGTCTATACTTCCTTACTTCCTTCACTCCCTCTCATTGTCCCATCCTTTCTTCCTTCCTTCCTCCCTACCATTCTTCCTTCCTTCCTTCCTCCCTCCCTCCCTTTGTCCCTTCCTTCCTTCCATCCCTCCCATTATCCCTTCCTTCAGTCCTTCATTCCCTCCCTCTCATTGTCCATACTTTCCTTCCTTCCTTCCCTCCCATTGTCACTTCCTTCCTTCGCTCCCTCTCATTGTCCCTTCCTTATTTCCTCCCTTCCTCCATCCCATTGTCCCTTTGTTCCATCATTCCCTCTCATTGTCCCTTCCTTTCTTCCTCCCTCCCTCCCATTGTTCCTTCCTTCCTTCATTCTCTCCCTCCCTCTCATTGTCCCTTCCTTTCTCCCTCCCACTGTCCATTCCTTCCTTCCTTCCCTGCCATTGTCCCTTCCTATTTTCCATCCCTCCAATTGTCCCTTCTTTCAATCCTTCCTTCCCTCCCTCTCATTTTCCCTTCCTTATTTTCTTCCTTCCTCCATCCCATTGTCCCTTCATTCCTTCCTTCCCTCTCATTGTCCCTTCCTTTCTTCCTCCCTCCCTCCGTCCCATTGCCCCTTCCTTCAGTCCTTTCTTCCCTCCCTCCCATTGTCCCTTCCTTCCTTCCTTCCCTCCCTCCCATTGTCCCTTCCTTCCTTCCCTCCCTTTCATTGTCCCTTCCTTATTTCCTTCCTTCCTCCATCCCATTTTCAATTCTTTCCTTCCCTCCCTCCAATTGTCCATTCCTTTCCTCCTTCCTTCCTCCCTCCCTCATTGTCCTTTCCTTTCTGCCTTCTTTCCTCCATCCCTCCCATTGTCCCTTCCTTCCCTCCCTCTCATTGTCCCTTTCTTCCTCCCTCCCTCCCTCTCATTCTCCCTCCCTCCTTTCTCCCTCCCATTGTCCATTCCATTCTTACTTCCTTCTCTCCCTCTCATTATCCGTTCCTTTCTTCTTTCCTTCCTCCCTCCTATTGTCCCTTCCTTCCTTCCTTCCCTCCCTCCCTCTCATTTTCCTTTCCTTTCTTCCCTCCTCCCACCCTCCCATTGTCCCTTCCTTCCCTCTCTCATTGTCCCTTTCTTCCCTCCCTCTCATTGTCCCTTTCTTTCTTTCATTGTCCCTTCCTTCCTTCCTTCCTTCCCTCCTTCCTTCCTTCCTTCCTTCCTCCCTCCCTCCCTCCCTCCCTCCCATTGTCCCTTCCTTCAATCCTTCCTTCCCTCCCTCCCTTTTCCCTTTCTTTCTTCCTTCCTCCCACCCTCCCATTGTCCCTTCCTTCATTTCTTCCCTCTCTCTCATTTTCCTTTCCTTTCTTCCTTCCTCCCTCCCATTGTCCATTCTTTCCTTACTACCTTCCCTCCCTCTCATTCCCCTTCATTTCTTCCTTCCTCCCTCCCTCCCTCCCATTGTCCCTTCCTTCCTTCCTTCCTTCCTTCCTTCCTTCCCTCATTGTCCTTTCCTTTCTGCCTTTCTTCCTCCATCTTTCCCATTGTCCCTTCCTTCCCTCCCTCTCATTGTCCCTTTCTTCCTCCCTCCCTCCCTCCCATTATCCATTCCTTCCCTCCCTCTCATTGTCCCTTCCTTTCTACCTTCCTCCCTCCCTCTCATTCTCCCTTCCTTCCTTCCTCCCTCCCATTGTCCATTCCATTCTTACTTCCTTCTCTCCCTCTCATTATCCATTCCTTTCTTTCTTCCTTCCTTCTTTCCATTGTCCATTCCTTCCTTCCTCCCTCCCTCCCTCTCATTGTCCTTTCCTTTATCCCTTCCTCCCTCCCTCCCATTGTCCCTTCCTTCCTTCCCTCCCTCCCATTGTCCACTTCTTCCTTCCTCCCTCCCTCCCATTGTCCCTTCCTTCCATCCCTTCCATTGTCCCTTCCTTCAATCCTTCCTTCCCTCCCTCCCATTGTCCTTTCCTTCCTTCCTTCCCTCTCTTTGTACCTTCCTTATTTCCTTCCTTCCTCCATCCCATTGTCCCTTCGTTCCTTCCTTCCCTCTCATTGTCCCTTCCTTTCTTCCTTCCTCCCTCCCTTCCTTTTTTTTGTTTATAATTTTTATTAGTTTTTTACACAAACATAAGTCATTCAATAGTTGGTAAACAGTGTGGTGTCTGGGTTACATTTGTAAAAACAGTCCTTAAGAATTAATTTCTATAGTCTGTATTTCATATATTAATTTTGTTTACTTTCCTCTTTCCCTAAAAACATCCTTTTCTGCAAACATTGCATTAATACAATTCTTATTGTTTTAATAACTGACAATTTGGTATATATTTTTTCCAATATTCCTAAAAATAATCATCATATTAATACATTTCTTTTCTTTCCATTCATTTGGATTGCCTTATCATCAATCCTGTTACAGTCCTTATTTTAGTTTATTTCTCCCACCAAATTCTGAATATTTTTACTGGTAGCAATTAGTTAGATTTACGTTGACAGATTTGATTCTATTTTTCCCATATAAGCCATCTCACATTTTTGTGTTTCTTAAGTATTAAATATAAAAGTAAAAAGAGAGAGGAAAAGAAAAAGAATGAGAGAAAAAATAATAATAAAAATATACGAAAGAATGAAAGAAAGCAGTTTTAACAGAACAGAGAGAATAACATATTACTTAAAATATATATCTCTCCTAGTTTAGTAGTATTTATTTTCTCAAATTTCTAATTCTTTTTAATCAGTTAAAATATATTTAATCTTTAAACATTCTATTCAATAAATCTAGTCATCCAATCACTTAACTCTAATTGAAAACATTTTATATATTATCATCTCCTTAGTTGCCTTTTTAACCCTGACGATGTTGGTAGTTTCCAACGAAAGCTAGGTTATATTAAAATTAATTTCTTTTAAATCTCCTGGTGATCTTGAAACTTTTATTTTATATCATGAATGTACCCAGGAGTCGTATTTTTATGGATATTATTAATCATATATATATATATATATATATATATATATATATATATATATATATATATATATATATATATATATATATATATATATATATAAAGTTCAGTCACCTTTAAATATCTAAAATATTTCATCCTTCTTAAAGTGTTCCAATATTACTAAACAATCATCATCATATTAATACATTTCTTTTGTTTAAAAAAAAAGAAAAAGAAAAAGAAGAGAGGAAAGCAATAATAACAAAACTTAAGAAATAATATAGTATTATTAATAATATAGTATAGTATTGAATTTTCACCACAGTTATTTTTGCTTGGCATCACAAAAGACTGTACCACCATAGAGACTAAGTTGATTTTGAACTTGATTACTGCAGCAAGACTATTAGTGGGACAATATTGGAAGACGTCTGAATTACCATCTATTGAAGAATGGACATTAAAAGTTATAAATATGGCAGAAATGGCTAAGATATCCGCATATTTGAAGAACCACTCAAATGAAAAATTTATGATGGACTGGAAAAAATGGATAGATTATATACAAAGGAAATATCAACTGAAGAAATTATATTTGGTATATAGTTAAATAGTTATATAATATGTAGTTTAGTGGGGTTCCTTGCGTTCCTACCCTGTATTCACTCTGGGAAGTCGGGGGGGGGGGAGGTGGGAGGGTGTTTATAATTGGTATACTATGTTTTCTCAACTGTAATCGGGGTTGATACAAGAATATGTAACTATAGGTATTAAGGGGTTGCTCGGGTGGCCTCTGGGCACCACATCGGACGGAAAGAAGAAGGAGGAGTGAAGGTAGAAGTAAGTAGGAAGATGGTAAGAGGGAGAAGAGAGGGGATAGAGGTGGGTGGAATAGAGAAAGGAGAGAGGAAGGTAGGTAGATAGAGGGTAAGAGGAGGGGGAAAGGTTAGGGTTAGGGGGATGTGGTGGGGGGGGTACCGAGCAGTCATACTGATTGTTTGGCAAATGTGCTATATGATTGTTTTCAGTTGAGTTATTATTTCTTTTTTCTTTGTAATCTCTTAAAAACCAATAAAAAAAAGAAATAATATAGTACTTAGAATATATATCCCTCCTAGATTAATTGTATTTATTTTCTCAAATTTCTTATTCTTTTTAATCATAGTTAAGAATATAGTTAATCTTTAAACATTCTATTCAAATAAATCTAGTCATCTAGTCCCTTAACTCTAATTCACTTATATATATATATATGTACTTTTCTTGAATTCAATCACATTTAAGTATCTAAAACATTTCATCCCTCTTAGAACGATGTTTTTCAAATTTTTTCGATTTCTTTAACCATATTCAAACACATCTTTCTTTTTTAAATATTCTCTCTGATATGTCGCATTATCTTTTTTCTTAATCTCTTTTCTTTACCCCGGATCTTTCTTGATCAATATACTTTGCTGGATCCAAAGGTTTTCCTATACGATCATAGGTGTTCCTGTAGATGTAGAAAGTAAGTCAAAATCTCTGTCCTGCACACTTGCACTTTTTTCCCATTAGAATACCTTCTCTTGTCTTCCAATTTGTTTTGTGATGTTGAAGTATAAATTGTCTTTCCTTCCATTTGAATTAAGTCATACTTAGTTTTGTAAAAGTCCATCTTTAAGCCTATTTCCTCTTATTTATATTCCATCATCTCTACTGTGTTCTCCTGAGGATTTTTTTGAAGTGAGCTGAAATTGGAGATAAGTTGACTTATACATTCAAAGTTATTTTGCATTTCTTTATGGTTTAAGATCATAGTCTTTTGAATGGATTGCAGCATATCATATATTTCCTCTTGTAAAACATCCATTGTTTCTGTAAATATCACTTTCTCTGAACGGCTGTATTTTAAGATTTCAAAAGCCACAAATAAAAGTTTTTTAGCTCCTCATCCACCAGATGTCAGTGTTGGATCATTTTTCAGTTTTCTTTTTCTCCTTAAAGAGTTAAATTCGCAGCTTCCAACTGCCAAAAGAGGGGGAAAACTCCCTCCCCTTTTTTCACTCTCGGAGGTATTTTTGCTTCTTGGGAGTTCTTTTTTTTCCCCAGGAAAATAAGTAGGATAGAGAAAATTAATTCTTACCCAGCTTCAAACACACTGTTTATAATCAGTTTAGGTAGAGCTTCTTGACTTTTATTTGCTTACAGCTAAGGCTAGACAATGTACCGTAGTTAGCTAGCCTTTCTTCTGTTGGTTTCTGGGAGGCTTCTCCTGGACCTATCGGAGAGACCACCGTCTCTCCTAGGTCCCTGGAAGTACCTTCCTTCAGTGCCACCTCTCCGGGGTGGCTTTTGGCCCATTTAGGGTCCCCAAACAAGAAGAAACTCAGCTGAAGAGCTCGGCATCCCGAGTCTCCCAGCCGATGACACTGCTGGCAGAAACAGGAAGTCCTTCCTCCCTCCCTTCCATTGTCCATTCCTTCCTTCCCTCCCTCCCATTGTCCACTTCTTCCTTCCTCCCTACCATTGTCCCTTCCTTCTTTCCCTCCCTCTTATTGTCCCTTCCTTATTTATTTCCTTTCTCCCTCCCATTGTCTCTTCCTTCCTTCTCTCCCTCCCTCTCATTGTCCGTTCCTTTCTTCCTCCCTCCCTCCCTCCCATTGTCCATTCCTTCCTTCCTTCCCTCCTGTTGTCCCTTCCTTCCTTCCCTCCCTCCCATTGTCCATTCCTTCCTTCCTTCCCCACCTCCCATTGTTCCTTCCTTCCTTCCTTCCCTCCCTCTCATTGTCCCTTCCTTTCTCCCTTTCTCCCTCCCTCCCCTTGTCCCTTCCTTCCTTCCTCCCTCCCTCCCATTTTCTTCTTTTTTTAATAAGTTTTTATTGAATACAAAAAAAAGGATTAAAAACATTGAACATGGTAAATCGTCTTTGACTGACATCTCAGTCCATATTGTACATTAATTACAAATAATATATCTATATACAAACTATACATTTCTGGTCTCTATCTTATCTCTTTATTTTTGACCTCCATTTTTCCCCCTCCATCTATAAAATTTATTCCATATTCCATAAAATTCTTTTTCTTCCTGATTTTTTAATCTTTTAGTTAACCTATCTTGTTCTGCACAATACATAATTTTCTTTATTAGTTCTTCCTCACTCGGTACTTCCATTGCTTTCCATTTTTGAGCAAATAGTATCCTTGCCACCGTAACCAAGTGAATAATTAAATATGTGTCCTCTTTATTTACATTTTTCTCTAGTATTCCTAATAGTAATGCCTCAGGTTTGTATAGAATGTTTTGCCTAGTCATTTCTATTGCCCATTCCCAGACCATACGCCAATACACCTGTGCTTCTCTACATGTCCACCATATATGAAAAAAGGTGCCCTTTTCTTTTTTACATTTCCGACACATAGAGGAATATCCTTTATACATTTTGGCTAATCTGGCCAGAGGGAGATGCCATCTGTAAACCATCTTATACAGGTTTTCTTTATATGATGTCGCCGATGTGATTTTGTTATTTCACTCCCATACCTGCTGCCATTGATCCATATTTATATTATATCTTAGATCTATTCCCCACGTCACCATTGTTTCTTTAACCTGCTCCTCATATAGCTTATGTTCCAACAGGTGTTTTTAAATATTCTTTATTTGTTTTTTCTCCGGGCCTTTTTTATCTAACCCTGTATCTTGTCTATTAATACCCCATTCTTGCTTATCCTTCATGTATCTTGCTTGTATCTGGAGATAAGATCACCACTCCATGTCTATTCCTTGTTGTTTTAGCTCTTGTTTTTGTTTTAAATAACCTTCTTCTGTCAAAATGTCTTTATATATAATATCCTTGTCTTTCCTATACAAATTGGGATATGTGACTGCCTCCAATGGCGATAGCCAAGCCGGAATCTTTGTGTAATATTGAGATTTAACTATATTCCAGCTTTTTATTAATTCTTGCCAAACCTTATGTCTTAAAAAATATTGGTGGTTTCTACTTTGCCTCATCCATATGTGAGCATGCCAACCCTGCTGGAGATCATAACCCTCTAAATGTAAACATCTTTTATTTTCTAAGGTTATCCAGTCTCTAATCCATGTTAGGGCCGCTGCTTGGTAATATAGCTCCCAATCTGGGAAACCTAAACCTCCCCTTTCTTTGGCATCCTGTAATGCCTTTAATTTTATTCTTGCCTTCTTACCGGACCACACAAATTCTAAGGTTAATTTATTCAGCTCCTTGAAAAATTTCTTGTCTAATTGAATTGGGATATTCTGAAACAGGAATATCATTTTAGGTAAGATGTTCATTTTCACTGCAGCAATTCTCCCAAGTAATGAAAGATGCAAATTTTTCCAACGGTCTAAATCTACTTTTATATTCTTTATCAATTTGCCATAATTGTCTTCTTTAATTGATGAGCAGCGTGCTGAAATAACTATCCCTAGATATTTTAATTTGGAAACTACTTGCATGCCTAATTTTGCCTCGAGGTTTCCTTTTTGTATGTTAGTCATGTTTTTTGTTATAATCTTTGTTTTGTTTCTATTTATTTTCAAACCTGCCAGATCCCCATACTCTTCCAATATTTCGAATAGTTTCTGCCCTGATTGTTCTGGGTCTTCTAATATAAATGCGTCTGCATAAGCTTGAAGTTTGTATGTTTCTTTCTTAATCTTAAGTCCTTTGATCTGCTCTTCTTGTCTTACTACTCTAGCAAGAATTTCTAATGTGTATATAAATAACAATGGTGAGAGAGGACATCCTTGTCTTGTACCTTTCTGTATGTTGAATTTATCAGTGGCCTCTCCATTTATTATGATCTGGGCCTTTTGTTGGAATATATTGCGGTTATCACGTTTAAAAACATTTCCCCAACATCCATTAATTTTAGTTGTTGGATCATAAATTGCCAATTGACATTGTCAAAAGCCTTCTGTGCATCAAGGAACAGAAGTGCCACTTGACGATCACTATGCGATTCATAAAATTTGAGAATGTCTAAGATTGTTCTTGTATTCCGCTTAGTCTGTCTGTTTGGTAAAAACCCATTTTGATCCGAATGTATGAAATCAGTTAGGTACTTTTTGAATCTCTCCGCCATTATTGAGGCAAAAATTTTATAGTCAGAATTCAATAATGATATAGGTCTATAATTTTGTATCCGTGTTTTTTCCACTTCTTCTTTTGGAATCAATATTATATTTGCCTCTGACCAGGACTTAGGTATTTTAGCATCGGTTAATACAGCGTTGAAAACTTCTAGTAGGTATTGATTGAATACACTTCGTTGTTCATTATATAGTTCCGCTGGTATTCCATCTGGGCCAGTCACCTTATTGATCTTTTGTTTATTTATAGCCCTGATTATTTCAGCCATTCTTATTTCCTCATTTAACATAGATTTTATTTCCTCCGGAATCTTCGGTATGTCTGCCTTCTCTAAGTATTCTATTATCCTTTCTGCATTTCCCCCCTCATTTCTCTTATATAGTTTTTCATAGTATCGTTGGGCGATTCCCCTTTTTATAGTCTCCTCCCCCTGAATCTCTCCTTTCTCATCTTCCAAATTAATAATCCATTGCTTCTCTTTCTGCCTTCTTAGTTTATACGCTAGCCATCTTCCCGGTTTATTCGCGTGTTCAAAGTTATTTTGCTTAGCTGCCTGTAATTTTTGTGCTAACTTTTCCGAATCCTCTATACAGAGTTTATGTTTAATTAAATCCATTTTGTTTTTCAATCCTTTGTTTTCAGGATCTCTCTGAAATTGTGTTTCGGCCTGTTTGTATTCTTCCTCAAGCCTAATCCTATGTTGTTTTTTCTCTTTGTTTCTCTTGGCCATGTACAAAATTGTTACACCCCTCATGTATGCTTTTGCCGTATCCCAAATGTTCTGCAAGGATGTATCCTCATTGTCATTCGCTTGAAAGAAAATGTGCATTTCTTTCTCCATTCTTTCCTTAAATTCTTTTTCTTTAAGAATCACTCTTTAGAAAGTCCATCTTGGCCTGCTTCTTTGTCCTTTCAAGTGAAAACTTATCGGATTATGGTCTGCCCAGAGGCTAGGTTCGATATCAATTTCTTGAATTTCTGAGGCTAATTCTTTTGTAAACCATAGCATGTCTATCCTGGTCCATGATCTATGTCTATTAGAAAAGTATGTGTATTCCCTCTTATCATAATTCCTTTCCCTCCAAACGTCATGTAAGCTAAGATCTGTACACATCTCAAAAAAGGTTTTGGGAAGTGTTTTTTTTTTGTTTCCTTTCCTTGCCTCTGTACTTTTATGGTCTTTTGTTTTATCTGCAATTGCATTGAAATCTCCGATTATACAGAAACCATCTCCCTCTATATCACTCAGCTTATTATGAAGGTTTTTAAAAAAGGATACTTGTGCTCCATTTGGGGCATATATTGCAACAATTATTATATTTTTTTTATTCAGCTTAGCCTCAACTATCAAGACCCTTCCCTCTTTATCGTTATAGATTTGTTTTGAAATTATCTTCTGCTTAACATACAGAGCTATTCCTCTTTTTTTTGCCTAGTGAAACAAATAGCCTACCTAATTTAGGTTGTTCTAATAGATATTCTTGATCATTTTTTATGTGAACCTCCTGTAAGGCGATAATGTCCGCATTTAGTTTAATAAGCTTACTGAAAACTTTCCTACGCTTTACTGGTGCATTCAACCCCCTAATATTTGTTGACCAAATCTTATACTCCTCTCCCATTGTCCTGTTTTTGTCATGTCTTTGTGCTTCTAGTAATTCTTATTTCCTTCGCCTCTTCTGAGCTTCTCCCCTGTTGTTCTAGCCTATCTTGACCTCTTCCCCCTCTCACTTCCTCCATGCTTTGCTCTGTCCCTCTTTTCTCCAACATTCGTTCAATATCTCTTCTTTTTTCAAACACAACTCTTTCTTCTCCCGAGATCCCTCAGGTCTTCCTCTGAAGCACAATATTGCTTATAAAAATCTTCCGCTTTCTTTACTGTATCCAATCTAAACCTCTTCTCTTGCCAAGTCACAATAAGCCCCTCTGGTGTTAGCCATCTAAAGTTTACATTGCTTTGATGTAATCTGGACGTCAGGAAGAGGTAGTTCTTTCGGAGGTCTCTCATCCTTTTTGGTATCTGTTTTAATACAATAATTTGTTTCCCTCCGTATTCTAACTGTTCATCATGTGTTCTGTATAATAGTTCATCTCTAATTTTCTTTTTTATAAACTTTACATGGACCACTCTGGGAAGGTTATGTCGTCTCCCATAGTTTGTCTCATCCATTCCAGCAATCATCTCTTCTTTGTCAATCTCCAGAGCTCCTGCCAACAAACCCGCCATCTTGTCTGGAAGATCTTCTCCTCTTTCCTCAATAACATTTTGGAATCTAAGATATTGGGTCGCCTTCTCCGCTTCCAGTAACATCACCGCTGTCATTAACTCTTTATTAGCCTCAGTTAAGTTTTTGTCCATCTCTTCCACCTTCTTTTCTTCATTATCCAATCTTTGCTCTACTGCCAGCAACTTCTGTTCATTTTTTGCAATTTGCTGCTGAAAAGCTTCAAATCTTCTGTCCATTGCCTGAATCTTCTCTCTCATTTCTCCAGTGACATTCCTAACTACTTCAAGTTCCGTTTTGATTTCCTCATGGTTCTTCATCATGGCTTCCTGGATTGCCTGCATCATTGCCTGCAATTCTTTAAGTGGATTGGAACATTCTCTTTGAAGCATGTCATCTGACGATCTTTGGCTCATAGGGCTGGAACCTTGTGCTACGTTTTTCTTCCCCCCACCAATCTTAGCTAAATTTGGATTGCTTGCCATTTTAAATAAACTTTCCCACCACTTTTCTTCCAAAATATCCACTTTCCACTTCCCTCTTTTCGTTCTTCCACTTTCTCCCCCTTTACGTTATTCCCCTTCCAGGTGTTTAAACAACAACATCACTGGTATATTCCATCTATGTAACTCTATCAATATAATGCCAATGCAAGTACAAATTCTAACAGTTCAATCTCAGCTATTAACTTTAAGCTTTCCCAGCGTTTTCCTTTTATCTTTATATAATCCAATAAACCCTTCAATCTCTCTTTAATATCCTTTCTCTTTTCTTCTTTCTTCTGTCTCACACCATAACGTTCTATACGTCCATATAGTCACCTGCTATCTTCTCGGCAACACTTTCCAAAGTTGTCAGTCTCTATATCGTTCCAGTTCCTTCTATCATGCAGTCTCTATCTCTTTCTGGGGAGAAGAAAAAAACCTCTAAAAGAAAGAGATCAGACCCTTTCTGCCGGCCAATCCACTCAGCAGACAAAAGCAAAAGCCCGAGGCCATAAGACAAGGTTCTTAGCTTAAATGAAAGTTAAATCCTGTCCTTTTGTGTGGCTTTTAAAACGCCAAGTCTTTAATCAGTGCAGCCTGGCTCCTCCACATCAGGCCCTTCCAGGCGTTCTTCCTGCCACTTTCACTCGCCGCTGTCTTTCCACCTCTTCAGCTTCTCTCTTTCCAGGCTTCCCCTTTCAGCATTCTCTTTTGATGCGTCTACCAAAACTGCTCACAAAGCTTTGGGAAAAGTCAATTTAGTCAGATCCAATTTACCGTCGTTCTGCTATTTCCTCACTTACTCTGTCCAGCTGTCAGTTTCAGTGGCCACTTTTGGCCGTCTTCTTCCTGATCTGCTCGGTACCGGGTTTATCCACTACCCTTCGCTAGTCGCCACCAACGGCAGAGCAGCAGATCGCCCACACCTTCCGTCGCCCCCACAAGGCTTCTTTTGGCTCAGATGAGCCCCATGGACCTAGGACGAGCGTTTGCCGGTGCCAGAGAAACCATTCACACCACCGCTCGCTCTGACAGCTGGCTCCGCCCCCTCCCTCCCTCCCATTTTCCATTCCTTCCTTCCCTCCCTCTCATTGTACCTTCCTTATTTCCTTCCTTCCTCCATCCCATTGTCCTTTCGTTCCTTCCTTCCCTCTCATTGTCCCTTCCTTTCTTCCTTCCTTCCTCCCTCCCATTGTCCATTCCTTCCTTACCTCCCTCCCATTGTCCCTTCCTTCCCTCCCTTCCTCCCATTGTCCCTTTCTTTCTTCCTTCCTCCCTCCGATTGTCCCTTTCTTTCTTCCTTCCTCCCTCCGATTGTCCATTCCTTCCTTCCTTCCCTCCGATTGTCTATTCCTTCCTTCCTTCCCTCCCAATTGTCCCATCCTTCCTTCCATCCTTCCTTCCTTCCCTCTCATTGTCCCTTCCTTTCTTCCTTCCTTCCTCCCTCCCATTGTCCCTTCCTTCCTTCCCTCCCTCCATTGTCCCTTCCTTTCTTCCCTCCTCCCTTCCTCCCATTGTCCCCTCCTTCCCTCCCATTGTCCCTTCCTTCCTTCCTTTCCTTCCTCTCATTTTCCCTTCCTTTCTTCCTTCCTCCCTCCCATTGTCCATTCTTTCCTTACTACCTTCCCTCCTTATTGTCCCTTCCTTATTTATTTCCTTCCTCCCTCCCATTTTCTCTTCCTTTCTTCCTTCTCTCCCTTCCTCATTGTCCCTTCCTTTCTTCCTTCCTCTCTCCCTCCCATTGTCCCTTTCTTCCTCCCTCCCTCCCTCCCATTGTCCCTTCCTTCCTTCCCTCCCATTGTTTCTTCCTTCCTTCCCTCCCTCCCTCCCATTGTCCCTTCCTTCAATCCTTCCTTCCTCCCCCCCCATTGTCCCTTCCTTCCTTCCCTCCCTCCATTGTCCCTTCCTTTCTTCCCTCCTCCCTTCCTCCCATTGTCCCCTCCTTCCCTCCCATTGTCCCTTCCTTCCTTCCTTTCCTTCCTCTCATTTTCCCTTCCTTTCTTCCTTCCTCCCTCCCATTGTCCATTCTTTCCTTACTACCTTCCCTCCTTATTGTCCCTTCCTTATTTATTTCCTTCCTCCCTCCCATTTTCTCTTCCTTTCTTCCTTCTCTCCCTTCCTCATTGTCCCTTCCTTTCTTCCTTCCTCCCTCCCTCCCATTGTCCATTCTTTCCTTACTACCTTCCCTCCTTATTGTCCCTTCCTTATTTATTTCCTTCCTCCCTCCCATTGTCTCTTCCTTTCTTCCTTCTCTCCCTCCCTCATTGTCCCTTCCTTTCTTTATTCCTTCCTCCCTCCCTCCGATTGTCCCTTTCTTTCTTCCTCCCTCCCTCCCATTGTCCCTTCCTTCCTTCCCTCCCATTGTCTCTTCCTTCCTTCTCTCCCTCCCATTGTCCCTTCCTTCAATCCTTCCTTCCCTCCCTCCCATTGTCCCTTCCTTCCATCCCTCCCTCATTGTCCATTCCTTATTTCCTTCCTTCCTCCATCCCATTGTCCCTTCGTTGCTTCCTTCCCTCTCATTGTACCTTCCCTTCTTCCTTCTTCCCTCCCTCCCTCTCATTGTCCTTTCCTTTCTTCCTCCCTCCCTCCCATTGTCCATTCCTTCCTTTCCTCCCTCTCATTGTCGCTTCCTTCCTTCCCTTCCTCCCTCTCGTCATCCCTTCCTTTCTTCCTTCCTCCCTCCCTCCCATTGTCCCTTCCTTCCTTCCTCCCATTGTTCTTTCCTTCTTTCCCTCCCATTGTCCCTTCCTTCCTTTCCTCCCTCCCATTGTCCCTTCCTTCCATCATTCCTTCCCTCCCTCTGATTGCCCCTTCCTTCATTCCTTGTCATTGTCCCTTCCTTTCTTCCTTCCTCCCATTGTCCATTCCTTCCTTCCTCCCTTCCTCCCATTGTCCCTTCCTTTCTATCTCCCTCCCTTTTCCATTCCTTCCTTCCCTCCCTCCCAATGTCCCTTCCTTCCTTCCCTCTCATTGTCCCTTCCTTATTTCCTTCCTTCCTTCCTCCCTCCCATTGTCCCTTCATTCCTTCCTTCCCTCTCATTGTCCCTTCCTTTCTTCCTTCCTCCCTCCCTTCCTCCCTCCCACTGTCACTGTCATTTGTCTGATTAACGAAACACTTCAAAGAACTTTCAGGCATTTTTAAAAATTTTTTACTCCAGGGTCATCTGGATTGAAGACCCTGCGAGGCAGGAGGTTGAGCGGCAGTTTGTGGATTGGGGATAATAGCCTCGTTAACCTCCTCCCATTCGCTTTTGTATTGGGGTAGCCGGGATAGCGCATCAGCTAGGAAGTTTTTTCCTCCTGGTATGTACTTTAGAGTGAAGTTGAAACGGTTGAAGTACTGTGCCCACCGCACTTGCTTTGGGGACAATTTTCGGGGACTTTTCAGTGCTTCTAGATTTTTGTGATCTGTCCATACTTCAATGGCTCCTTCCTCCCTTCTAGAGTCACCAGTTTAATAGCGCCCACCTAATCGCAAAGGCCTCTTTCTCCCAGATTGCCCATCTCCGCTTGCTCTCAGTAAATTTCTTAGAGGTGTAGGCGCAGGGTTTCAGGATCCCATTTTTGTTCTTGTGCAGTAATACACCTCCAACTGCCACATCGCTGGCATCAGCTTGAATCACGAAGGGCTCCAACGGGGAGGGGTGTTTTAGGACCGGTTCAGCAGCAAATAGTCTCTTTAAATTCTCAAAAGCTATTTGACAGCCCATCGTCCATGCTAGTGGTTTGCCAGGTCGTGGCTTCCCTCCTCCTTTGCCTGTTTTGAGTAGTTCTGTAAGGGGTGGGGCAATCTCAGCAAAAGAGGGTATGACTTGGCGATAAAAGTTGGCAAAACCCAGGAAGCTCTGGAGCTGTTTGCGAGTCATTGGGGGTTGCCATTCGATTATAGCTTTCACCTTGGCTGGATCCACTTCAATGTCCTCATTGGAAATTCTGTAACCAAGATAATCTAATCGGGTCTGGTGAAATTCACATTTTGACAATTTGGCACAAAGTTTGGCATTCAATAGTTTCTTTAACACTTCTCTCACCAGCTTTATGTGATCAGTCATATTCGTGCTGTATATCAATATGTCATGAAGATACACCAAAATCCCTTTGTACAAGTGATCATGTAGGACCTCATTAATCAACTGCATAAATACAGCTGGGGCCCCCTGTAGTCCAAATGGCATGACTTTGAACTGAGAGCTCCCCATAGGACAGTTGAAGGCAGTTTTCCACTCGTCTCTCTCTTTAATTCTAACCCGGTAATATGCCTCTCTCAGGTCTAATCTAGTGAAGATACTCCCCTTAGCCATATGGGTTAATAAGGCCTTTAGGAGGGGGAGGGGGTATTTATTTTCCACACTCACAGCAATGAGACCCTTATAATCTACACAGAGGCAAAGAGATCCATCTCTTTTTTCTTTGAACAACACAGGGGCTCCCACGGTAGATTTTGCCGTTAGATTATCCTTTGCTCATTCACACTTCTCCCACATTTCCTCCAAGCGCTTTCTGCTTCGCTCATTCACACTTCTCCCGCATTTCCTCCAAGCATTATGCTTCACTCATTCACACTTCTCCCACATTTCCTCCAAGCTCTTTCTGCTTTGCTCATTCACAATTCTCCCCCATTTCCCCCCAAGCTCTTTCAGCTTTGCTCATTCACACTTCTGCCACATTTCCTCCAAGCTGTTTCAGCTTAGCTCATCCACACTTCTCCCGCATTTCCCTTAAGCTCTTTCAGCTTCGCTCATTCACACTTCTTCTGCATTTCCCCCAAGCTCTTTCACCTTCACTCATTCACACTTCTCCCGCATTTCCTCCAAGCACATTCTGCTTCGCTCATTCACACTTCTCCCGCATTTCCCCCAAGCTCTCTCAGCTTCGCTCATTCACTCATTTCCTTCGCTCATTCGCTCATTTCCTCTTTAAATGGTTTTAAACTTTCTCGGATCTCCTCAGCATTCTCAAAGTCAAGTATTGTAGCATGTCCAGTCACCTTGTTTAACATCAGCATTTGTTCCTCACTCTTATTGGTTGCATTTACCATTCCCTCCACTGTGTTTTGTACAATACTTCTTATTATAGGGATCAAGCAAGGTAAGCACATTAACCCAAAGAATACAACTGCTAACATGAATACTTAGTGATGTATATCAGGTGCTATGATGATTGATGCATACTATGATTTTATGTTCAATGCTGATTGTTCTAATAAAAGAATTTTTTCATTAAAAAAAAGTATTCAAGTCCAGGTTTGGACCAGTACATGGGCTATTTTTCTCATCCTGTTTGTTATTTCCTCGATGGCTTTCCCTTCATCGTCTATTTGCAGACAACAGTTGGTTTAATTAAATTTTCCACAGACCCCTCCTTCTTCTGCCAATAAATAATCCAAGGCTAGCCTATTTTGATAAATTGCAGTCCTCATTTGGGTATTTTATTTAGCCAACTTATTTAATGCTAGTGCTGTCTCGTTAGTGATAATCTCCAGAACCGCTTGTAACCTAATAATGCGGTTCAGCATATAAATTGGAGTCCTATATCCCCATGATCCATCTTCAGCCCAAGTGGCAGGTCCCTGTATTATGCATTCAGGTGGCCATTCATTATCCTTCCAATTTCCAATTTTTAATGATCATTTTCTCCTAGCTCCCTTCTCCTCATATTGCAATTTGGTTTTGGAAACCCTTAGTCCCTGTTGTCCCAGAAAGTTTAATAACATGTTAGTAGCATCAATAGTTTCCTCTTTCTTTCTTCCAGAGATTAGAAGATCATCCATGTATTGTATTAAACAGGTCCCCTTGGGCAACTGCAAAGCCTCCAAAACTTGTTCTAAGACCTGTCCAAATAAGTTGGGAGATTCTGTAAATCCCTGAGGGAGTACAGTCCATTGATATTGTTGTTTTCTTCCTGTGTAAGGATTCTCCCATTCAAAGGCAAACATGGGCCTCAACTCTTTGTCCAGAGGACATGCCCAGAAGGCATCCTTCAGGTCCACAACACTAAACCATTGGTGGTCTGGGGGGATTCTCCCCATTAAAGTGTAGGGATTTGGCACAACGGGGTGTCTAGTCTGAACAATTCTGTTCAAAAGTCTCAGATCCTGGACTGCTCTAAAGGTCCCATCTGGTTTCTTTACTGGTAATATTGGGGCATTATAAGGTGACATAGAGGATTCCAAAAGACCATCCTTTAAGAGGACATCAATCACTGGCTGTAGACCTTTTCTTCCTTCCATTGAAATGGGATACAGTTTCTGCCTAATTATCTCGTTGGGTTCTTTCAAGTGGATTTTTAAGGGGGGATCTGTAACCCCCCTCTGTTCCCCTCCCTCACCCAGACAGATGGGTTGATCTTATCCTCCTCCTCCTGGGTCAGTTTTCTCATGAATGCTTCAGGCTTGAATTCTAATTTTAATTGTAATGCCATCAGAGCATCTCGCCCTAATAGGTTTACTCCAGCCTCAGGAATATATAACATTTCAATATTAATTTTCTGTCCCCCATTTTTTACTCTAATTTCTAGGGGATTGATTTTGGGGACTTGAAATCCTTCCCCCTTTACCCCAGAAACTCTGATCACTTGCCCACTTAATTTCATTTCCGGGGTTAATACAGAAACGGAGGTTCGGGCTGCTCCTGTATCTATTAGAAATACTAATTCTTCGTTGCTGGGTCCCACTAATAAATTTATCAAGGGCTCTCCATGGGATTTAAATATAAAGTGCCCCTGACGTCCCTAATATTGATCCTCATCCTCTTCCATTAACTTGTACACTTGTGTTTCCCTCTGTTGCACGGGACAATCTTTCTTAAAATGTCCGGGCTGGCCACACCCAAAGCATCGCCTTATGCATTCCTCCCAGCCCGTGCCATTCCTACTTCCCTGTATCCTTCCCCTGAATCCCTGATTCTGACTTCTCCTGTTCCAATTTGCCTTCCCTCGTCCTCGTCCTCCTTCCGGAGCTCGAGGGGGTGGGGGTTCTTGCTGCTTTATTACCTCCTTAACTGTAGCTACCATCATTCTCCCTTTCTGCTTTACTTTCTTCGCGTCCCTCTGGACATACACTTTCTCAGCTTCTTTTAATAGGTCATCTATAGGCTTAATAGTCCAATTATCCAGTCTTTGCAATTTCTTTGAAATATCTGGCCAAGCCTTAGTCACGAACTGGATCCTAACGAGCGGCACATTTGCTGCATCGTCAGGGTCCATTCCTGAATACCTTCTCATGGTGTCATTTAATCTTTGTAAGAAGGCAGCGGGGGGGGGGATTCCTCTTTTTCTTGCTCAAGGCTTAGAGCTTTTGTCATATTTTGTGCTTTTGAGACTGCCTCCTTTATTCCCCTTATAATTATGTTCCTCATATCCTCCATATTTGTTATGTTAATCGGACCCGGACTATACGGGGGTGGTAAATACTTTCTCTTTTCATCTGCTTCCTCTTCTTCATCTACTAAGAAGACACGAGAGGGGGGGATCCATTTGCCTGGATTCCAGACCAGGGCATAATCTAGTTCATTACCTAGGGATTCACAAGCCTTAGTTCTAACATAATCATATAAGTTTTGGCAAGTGAAATAATCTCTAGTTCCTAATCGGGGCCACTCAATTTTCTCATCCTCCCACCATACGAAGCAGCACAAATTTACCATGTCTTCTTTTGTTAATTTTAACTTAGTAATCAGTTTGTTATATGGTGGTTTCCCCCAGTTTTCTAACAGTTTTCCTAATGGACTGTGGGGATCTATTTTTAGTTTTGGATTTTTCCTAACCTTTTTCACACACTTCCTCCCCTGGGACCCTCCTGAATTATCCATGGTTGGTTTACCACACAATTTTGTTGTCCTTACCAATCTAATGAGACCACAGTTTGCTTCACCAAGCCTCTTTCTCCTTTTACTCAGGAGTTCCTTCACTCCGCCTTGCCAGTCCAAACCCTCGGGACATCCACAGCTTGTGTATGTCTTGCCAGTCCTGTGGACCCTTGGGGCGTCTCAAACACACCTCTCACAGATCTTAGACTTAAACAGTGCTACCCAACCACCCCCAAACCGCCTAGGTTTTATTCCTTCGTTTACCCCAAGTTTTACTCACCTAGGTTCGTACAACAACTGTTCTCATTTGGAAACCAGGCACCTCTTCCTCAGGAAGAACAAAGCCCTCTAACTAAAGAAATAAAAGAATTGAAACAAAGAATAACTGAGCATCTAGAACAGCACAAAAACAACAGAATAAGGCTGCCTGCATTGAAGCTTGTTCCAAAGAAACAGCTAGCACAAGCATTAAAAGATGTAAATACTGCAATATCAAGTATAAGCACCAATTCACTGCAAGAAACAAACCAACTAATGTACAGCACAGCTGCAGTTATAACTGAATACCTGGGATGCAAAATCAGCAAAGAAGAAAAACAAACAGTGCACCACAAAAATGGAAGGTTAGACTAGAAAATAAGATCAGCAAGGTAAGATCACATGCAAGCAGGCTAGAACAGATGAAAGAAAAGAAGCTGAAGAACAAGAAGACCAAAGAATACCTAATCAAGAAATACCACTTAGAAACAAGGAAGATCAAGGAAGCACTGGAAATAATAAAGCAGCAAATAACAGCTATAGCCAGGAAAATCAGTAGATACGAAGCTCGAATTGCAAATTATAGGCAGAACCTCCAATTTCAATCCAATCAGACACGTTTCTACCAATCCGTCAATGGAGAAACTGCAATGAATCAGTCAGTACCTGACAAGGAAGAAACAGTGCAGTTCTGGAAGCAGATATGGGATAACCCAAAGAAACACAACAAGGATGCGGCTTGGTTAAAAGAAGTGGATGCAAATAAAACAGAAGTTGAAATGAAAGAACTAGTAATAACAACAAAAATGGTAGAAAAAAGAGCAAGGAAGATCAAAAATTGGTCAGCACCAAGTGAAGATGAACTGCATGGGTTTTGGTTGAAACATCTAACTGTTATATACCACTCATTGCCAAGCAGTTCAACAATATACTACAAGGAGGAGAAATTGAAAAGTGGCTAACTGGGAAAACCTACCTAATAATGAAAAATCCAGCAAAAGGGGCAACACCAGGCAACTACAGGCCAATTACCTGCTTACCAACAACTTTCAAATTGCTAACTGGTGTGGTAGCTGATGCAGTACAACAGCATCTAGTTGAAAACAATCTCTTTCCACCTGAGCAGAAAGGAAACCGCCCCAATAGCAGAGGAACAAAAGATCAACTCCTAATAGACAAAATGATCTTGGAAAACTGCAAGAAAAGGAAGACCAACCCGAATGTGGCATGGATTGACTGCAAAAAGGCATTTGACTCTCTGCCACATGACTGGATAATCAAGTGCCTAGAAATAACAGGAGTCAGTAGAAACATCAGAAAATTTGTGCAAAGATCAATGGCACAATGGAAGACACAGTTGCAGGTCAATGGTGAAAGACTGGTAGAGGTTAATATCAAGAGAGGAATATTTCAAGGAGATTCATTATCACCACTACTATTTGTTATTGCACTGTTTCCTTTGTCAACAATACTGAATAACTCAATGGTGAAAGACTGGGAGAGGTTAATATCAAGGGAGGTGTCAACGCTGCTAATATTGAATATTCTTGCTTTGACAAAATAGGCAGAACTGTCTGGCACTTTTAGAGTTAACTCAGATGAGAATGGGAGGGGGGGAGAAAGAATGTAGAGAGAGAGCAATTTGTGTGGGCTTCGGAAGGAAGTGAACCTTTGCCCCCCAGGCTGGTTGGAGAACGTGACTCATGACAGCAAAAGAGGGAGGGAAAATGCTAGCAAAAATAACTGCTCTGGGGTGGAGACTTCAGATCTTGGCATCCATCCATGATGTGCTGACAATCTGTTATACTGTTAATAAAGGCTTTTAGGATAAACAATGCCTGGAAGTTCTTTGAAGTGTTTCATTAGTCGGAACCTTGACAACAGGAATATTTCAAGGAGATTCATTATCACCACTACTATTTGTTATTGCACTGTTTCCTCTGTCAACAATACTGAATAACTCAGGACATAGCTATCAAACATCAAAAACATCTGCCAGACTATCCCACCTCCTTTACATGGATGATCTGAAGCTGTATGGAAAAACATCATCTGATATAGAATAGCTGCTCAACACTGTCCGTATATATAGCCAAGATATTGCAATGGAGTTTGGCTTGGACAAATGTGCCACACTTACTGTCAAACAAGGAAAAATAGTGAAAACTGAAGGAATCAAGATGCCCCACGAAAATAACATTGAGTCTGGATGAGGAAGATTACTACAGATACTTGGGTATCCTTCAAGCTGACAACATCAAGCACACTGAAGTCAAGAAAAAGATTAGAGGTGACTACATCAAGAGAGTGAAGAAGATCTTAAAGTCCAAACTTAATGAAGGAAATACCGTGAAGGCAATCAATACCAGTCATTAGATACACAGCAGGAATACTGGACTCAAGCAGAACTAAAAGCAATGGATAGGAAGACCAGAAAAATAATGACAATGAATCATGCCCTTCATCCACGCAATGACATTGACAGACTCTGTCTACCAAGGCAAATAGGTGGACGTGGAATGCTGCAAGTACATCAGATGGTTGAAGAAGAAAAAATGGCTTTGGAAGAATATCTATTATAAATAAAATTTTTATTGGTTTTTTAATTTTTACAGAAAAAGAAAAATGCTCAAGTCACATCATAGTGTTAATATAAACAATCATCCATAAACAAAACATAAATACATAATTCAATCAATACATCTAGTAATAATAACTCAACTGAAAATCGACCACATTTTCCAAGCAAATAACATAGCTGCTCGGTACCCCCACCACCACATCCCCTTAACCCTAACCTTCCCCCCTCACTTACCAACTATCTACCTACTTTCCTCCCTCCTTCTCTATACTTCTCTGTACTCCACCCACCTATCCCTACTCATCCCCCTCCTTACCAACTTTCTTTCTACTTACATATGCCTTCACTCCTCCTTCCTCTTTCCATCAGATGTGGTGCCCAGAGGCCACCCGGGCAAACCCTTAATAACTATAATTATATATTCTTACACCAACCCCAATTACAGTTGAGAAAAACATAATATATAAAATTATAAACCCCCCTACCCCCCCCCCGACTTCCCAGAATGAATACAGGGTAAAACAAAAGAAAACCCAATACATCAGACAAAATTATTATATAATCCTAACAAGAATTTTAAACTATATGCTAAATACAATCTCTACCTTACATTTATTCAACCTTATCAATTCAAATAAATAACTAATCCATCAATCAATCCATCTAGTATCAAACCTTAAATCATTTCAATCCATTAAACATTAAACAAACAATTCATCTTGTTAAGAATAGTAATTTTCATTTACATATCTAATCCATCAATCTAAGTCAAACCTTAAATCACTTCAATACATTGAGAGGTTATATAAAATCACCCAAACGGCCCAATTTAATATATATCTTCCAGTAATCACCCTCTTTTAACATTCTATTTTTTAAATTTTTTTATTGGTTTTTTAATTTTTAACAGAAAAAGAAAAATGCTCAAATCAAATCATAATGTTAAAATAAACAATAAACATAATCACAACATAAATACATATTTCAAAATCATCCATAAACAAAACATAAGTACTTATTTCAATACATCTAATAATAATAACTCAACTGAAAATAATCATAGACCATATTTACCAAACAATTAACATTACTGCTCGGTACCCCCACCACCACATCCCCCTAACCCTAACCTTCCCCCCTCACTTACCAACTGTTGTGGGTGTCTCACGACTGGATGATGACATATCAGAGAATGAGGAAGCACAAGCCGGCCCCTCTGGGTATTTCCCCCCCCCGCAGCCGAATCAGATAATGAGGAGTTTTGTATGCATTCTGATTCAGACTCTCCAAATGATGGGTCAGATTTAGAGCAAGACGAGCAATGGATTGATCCGAGGTTCAGAAGGTTTGATAAGCGAAGGTGTCAGTTAACTGGAAAAAGGAAGTAATGGGGGGAAGTGACGTATCGGACACTATATTAGAAGGGGGAAGTAGACTACGCCCTTGTTACGGGCAACGTTTATCAATGAGAGGTTTGGAAACTTTTGCAATGCTTTGAAAGTCTGATGTTTTGAAAAACCTAGCGAAGGATAATGAGGTCTCGGCCACTGTGATAAAGACGGAGTGAGTAATTGGGATGTTTGGAAAGAGTTTGTTGTAATCTAACTGTAAATACTTAGTCTTAGATGTTTTTGCCAGCAAAATGTCAGCAGTTGGCTTTGAAATGAATCCTTTTGAAATGTGTTTAATAAATCTCTTAAAGACATTTACGTAGTTTTTAATGAGCTGAGAGAGACCAGACAGAACAGATTGCCCGTAACCCATTTAAAACAGAAAAGACGAAAATTAATCCGAGCTTTCAGTGACGTCATGGAGGAACTTCTGGCTGCTAACCCGGCTCTGCATCTATTAGTTCAAAATCTCCAGCAACAAATTGGACATTTGCAACAGCAAATTCAAGACGCAGCAGCAGCCCCTGCTCCAGCCCCCCCTCCCAGAAGAAACAGATGTTACTTAGCCTTGCCTGATAAGTTTACTGGAGAGCGTAATAAATTTCCAGCTTTTTTAAACCAATGTAAAACATTCATTGCCTCAGCCCCAGCAGATTTCCAGCTCGATGAAACAAAAGTAGCGTTCATCTTAAGTTTATTCTCTGGGCCAGCTGCTGATTGGTCGTCTCCTCTGATAGACGGACAAGATCCTGTCCTGAGCAATTATGCAGGATTCTGCCAGCTGATGGAAAGAGAATTTGTTGACCCCCTTCGTAGACAAAATGCCACCCGGCGGATACGCGAGCTACGTCAGGGATCACGCTGCGTAGCGGAATATATATCAGATTTTCGCCGCCTAGCTCAAGAAATTAATTGGAATGATGAGGCTCTCATGGAAATCTTTCTAGATGGTCTGTCTTCCCAGATCTTGAATGGATTGAAAGTTACTGAAATACCCGCAACCCTGGATGCATTATACCAACATTGTTTGGCTATTGAAGCGCGAACGCAAGCCATGGATGCCCGCCTAGACAAACAGATGGTTCCAGTCACCGGAAGTGCCAAGCCAGTTCCTGCACCACGCAGAGGATTCCAGACCCTATCTATCGCTCCACCCATCCCGGCACCCAGACGTATTTTCCAAACAGGACCGGCTTACACTGAGAGACGCCCTGCACCCATGACCAGAGATGAGCCCATGGATCTTGGTGCAGCCAGATCTCGTTTGACCGAGGCTGAGAAGGCAAGACGGAGAGCTGAGGGCTTGTGCCTGTACTGTGGAGAGATGGGTCACTTCGTCATGGCCTGCCCCCAGAAAAGACGTGGTACGGCAGGTCCTACTCCTGTTCCAGCTCGGCCTCCCACTCAGCAGTTTCA
This sequence comes from Bothrops alternatus, assembly GCA_034064705.1. Classification (NCBI taxonomy): domain Eukaryota; kingdom Metazoa; phylum Chordata; class Lepidosauria; order Squamata; family Viperidae; genus Bothrops; species Bothrops alternatus. Next base: position 452,898 of record JARGCV010000241.1, read on the forward strand.
AGCCACCTTGCCGGGAAACGGCCAGAGCCCGGCCTAATGGAAACATTGGGTCGGGCAGGCGCCAAACCCAGTTCCAGTTCCGCAGACGACGACCCCGGTCCTCCGAGACATCTGATCCTAGCAACCAATATCCTTCTGGGAAATCATGCCCAGGGCATTCCGGCCCACGCCTTGTTGGATTCTGGAGCCACCACCAATTTCATGAATGAAGCTTTCGCTCGTCAGCATGCCATACCTTTGTGCTCCGTGAAGCCGCCTATGTTGGTTGAGACAATCGATGGGCGTGAATTGTTGTCTGGACCGATCAAGTTTATGACCCAGCCCATACGCCTGGTCATAGGACAACATGAAGAAGCCATCCAATTCTATGTTACCAAGGGACTTCATTTCCCCTTAGTTCTCGGCCTAGCCTGGTTGAGAACCCATGATCCTTGTGTGGTGTGGTCCCAGAACTTTGTTTCATTTCCCAGTTTGCAATGCATAGACCACGTACGCCAAGTGTGTGCAGCCCAGCTACCATCCCACCCTGACATCACCTTGCCGGCCGACCTAGCGGACTTTGCAGATATATTCAATGAGAAAGAGGCAGACCAATTGCCTCCGCATAGACCATATGACTGTGCCATTGATTTGCTACCAAATGCCAAGCTTCCAAGGGGACGCCTTTACTCCATGTCAGAACCCGAGTTGGCCGCATTGAAAGACTTTGTGGACAAAAACCTGGCCAGGGGTTTCATTCGTCCCTCTTCCTCGCCTTTGTCAGCTCCTGTGTTATTCGTGAAGAAGAAAACCGGAGATTTACGCCTATGCTGTGACTATCGCAAGCTCAATGCCATCACGGTGCGCAACCGGTACCCTCTGCCTTTGATTCCTGATCTCATGGACCGTCTCCGATCAGCGACCATCTTCACCAAGATAGATTTAAGGGGTGCTTACAACCTGGTTCGCATTCGAGAGGGGGACGAGTGGAAGACCGCGTTTGGAACCAGGTATGGTCATTTTGAGTATACCGTTATGCCCTTTGGACTCACCAATGCTCCGGCCGTCTTTCAACATTTCATGAATGACATCTTCCGGGATTTATTAGATCAATTTGTGGTGGTTTACCTCGATGACATCCTGATTTACTCCCCGTCACGAGCCACTCATCTTCACCATCTCCGGCGAGTTTTGCAACGCTTGAGGGAGCATCACCTTTACGCCAAGTTAGAGAAATGTCAATTCTATCAAACCACCATTGAGTTTCTGGGACATGTGATTTCTCCACAAGGCATCGCCATGGACCCTGGCAAGGTTGAAGCCTTGCAAACCTGGCAACCACCATGTAAAGCAAAAGATGTCCAAAGACTTTTGGGATTTGCGAACTATTACAGGATATTTATTCCGAGATTTTCTGCCTTGACTGCGCCCCTTACTCGACTGTTACGGAAAGGCGTTAAGTTCCAGTGGGGCGATGCCGAGCAACAGGCGTTTCAGACCCTCAAAAAGGCTTTTGTTCAGGAACCCATTCTCAAGTATCCAGATCCTTGTCGACCCTTTGTAGTGGAGGCTGACGCCTCAGATGTTGCAGTAGGGGCCGTGCTACTTCAAACACGCCAAGATGGCAGCCCCCTGTTCCCGTGTGCTTATTACTCCAGGAAACTGAGTCCCTCCGAACGCCATTATACCATTTGGGAAAAGGAACTATTGGCCATCAAGACTGCTTTTGAGACCTGGAGACACCACCTGGAAGGAGCCCGCTACCAAGTTGAAGTTCGGACTGACCATAAAAACTTGGAATTTTTGCAATCTGGCAGGAAATTGAATCAACGTCAAATCCGTTGGTCTTTGTTCTTCGCTCGATTCAACTTCAAAGTCACCTACATTCCGAAAGGGTACAACAAAAGAGCAGATGCCCTGTCCCGTAAACCTGAGTATCTACAGGTCAAGGATCCCTTACCGCTTCGAACCATTCTGCCTATCGAATCGATCGCAGCCGTGCATGATCCGGTAGATCTACGACGACAGATTCGGGAAGCGCAACAACTAGATGACTTTGCAATACGGAAGAGACAAGAGGTGGGTCCCGACTCACCTTGGACCTTGTCCGAGGGACTATTACGCTTCCGTAACCTGTTATATGTTCCAGCAGGCCCACTCCGGGGTCTCATCCTGACTCAATGCCATGATAACCCTGCGGCAGGTCATTTTGGTTTCTTTAAGACTCTGCACTTAGTGTCTCGGACTTTTTGGTGGCCCAGACTTCGCCATGATGTGCAATCCTATGTGAATTCCTGTGTACGGTGCCGTCAGGCAAAACATGCCACAGGAGCCCCTCCGGGATTATTACAGCCTTTACCCACGCCGGAGAGACCCTGGGGAGCTATTTCCATGGACTTCTTGACTTGTCTACCTGTTTCTGCCGGCTACACCGTTGTCTTTGTAGTAGTGGACATGCTGACCAAAATGGCACATTTCATTCCTTGCCGAAGAATACCAACAGCCAAGGTCACTGCTCAGCTGTTCATTCAACATATCTTCCGGCTACACGGTTTGCCTGACAAAATAGTGTCCGACCGAGGAACCCAGTTCACCTCGGAGTTCTGGAGAGAACTCATGTCTGCGCTTCAAGTCCAAGTTAATCTAGCCTCCACGCATCACCCAGAGACTGATGGGGGTACAGAGAAAGTGATTGGCATCCTGGAGCAGTATTTGCGTTGTTTCATCAACGACCAACAGAACGATTGGTCCAAATATCTCTCTGTGGCCGAATTCGCTTTCAACAACTCTCAGCACACTTCCACTCAGATCACTCCGTTTTTTGCCAACTACGGCTATCATCCCAGATTTTTCCCGCTCACGCTCCTCGATTCTCCAGTTCCAGTTGCAGAGGACTATTTAACCGAACTGCAGTCAGTCCACGAGATGGTTAAGCAGCACTTGACTAAAGCCAAGGAAGACTACAAGCGGGTTGCAGACCGCTCGCGTCGCGACACGCCGCCGTTAGCTGTTGGAGATCGGGTTTGGCTTTCCACCAAGTACTTGTTTCCAGGGAGAATTCACCGCAAGCTTGATCAACGTTTCCTGGGTCCTTTCCCTGTGGAGACGGTCATCAATCCGGTGACCTATCGTTTGACTTTGCCTAGGTCTTTTCGTGTACATCCCGTGTTTCATCGCTCCTTGCTTGTTCCTGTCAACCCTGATTCTCCGCTTCGACCTCCTGATCCGGGCCCGACAGCTCGCCGTGCTCAAGTTCCTGTTTCCCGGTTGGAGGTGTCCGGCATCCGAGATTCCCGATGGCTCGACGACCGCTTCCAATATTTGGTTGATTGGACCGGGGGTGGGCCCTCCGCTGGCTCTTGGGTAGATGCTCAGGATTTTGAGGCTCCTGAGTTAAAGTGGGATTTTCATACTGCATTTCCCTCCAAACCACATCCCTTCCGACGGCCCCCGGGGGAGGGGCCTGCGGGGGGGGATAGTGTTGTGGGTGTCTCACGACTGGATGATGACATATCAGAGAATGAGGAAGCACAAGCCGGCCCCTCTGGGTATTTTCCCCCCCCCAGCAGCCGAATCAGATAATGAGGAGTTTTGTATGCATTCTGATTCAGACTCTCCAAATGATGGGTCAGATTTAGAGCAAGACGAGCAATGGATTGATCCGAGGTTCAGAAGGTTTGATAAGCGAAGGTGTCAGTTAACTGGAAAAAGGAAGTAATGGGGGGAAGTGACGTATCGGACACTATATTAGAAGGGGGAAGTAGACTACGCCCTTGTTACGGGCAACGTTTATCAATGAGAGGTTTGGAAACTTTTGCAATGCTTTGAAAGTCTGATGTTTTGAAAAACCTAGCGAAGGATAATGAGGTCTCGGCCACTGTGATAAAGACGGAGTGAGTAATTGGGATGTTTGGAAAGAGTTTGTTGTAATCTAACTGTAAATACTTAGTCTTAGATGTTTTTGCCAGCAAAATGTCAGCAGTTGGCTTTGAAATGAATCCTTTTGAAATGTGTTTAATAAATCTCTTAAAGACATTTACGTAGTTTTTAATGAGCTGAGAGAGACCAGACAGAACACCAACTAACTACCTACTCTCCTCCCTCCTTCTCTATCTCCCTCCTTCTACTCCATCCAACTATCCCTACTCTTCCCCCTTCTTATCAACTTTCTACTTACATAAGCCTTCACTCCTCCTTCCTCTTTCCATCAGATGTGGTGCCCAGAGGCCACCCGAGCAACCCCTTAATAACAATAATTACATATCCTTGCATCAACCCCATTGCAGTTGAGAAAACATAGTATATAAAATTGTAAACCCTCCCTACCCCCCCCCTGACTTCCCAGAGTGAGTACAGGGTAAAACAAAAGAAAACCCACTACTTCAAACAAAGTTATTATATAATCCTAACAAGAATTTTAAACTATATACTAAATACAATCTCTACTTAACATTTATTCAACCTTATCAATTCTAATACATATCTAATCCCTCAATCAGTATCTAATATCAAACCTTAAATCATTTCAATCCACTAAACAAAACAGACAAATCATCTTGTTAAGAGTATTAATTTTCATTTACATATCTAAACCATCAATCTAACAATCTTAATTTTAAATTTCACTTCTTCAATCGACTTCTGGGCTTTCTCATATGTCAAATAAACCTAAATAACAAATACAATCTATTTAATCCATTTCTAACTTAGATTCCTCCTTATCAAATCACATAATGCTTATCTATCCCATCAATCAATCAATCTAATGTCAAACCTAGATCATTTCAAAGCAAGTACATTCTTCTTCAATTTAATTATATCTTCCATTAATCATCTTCTTTAACGTCTTACTCATAATCTTAATATTATATCTTCCGTTAATCATCTTCTCTTACATCTTATTCATAATCTTAGTCCTTGAGTCAGTCCATAGTTTTGAATTACCCATAGTTCCTTGCATACAATTTTAAATTTCACATCTTCAATCGTACTCTTGGTTTTTTCTTCTGCCAGGTAGATCTCCATAACGAGGCCCCCCTTCCAAATAATAAGTCTCTCTTTTTTACTTGCAATATCATTTGAATCCATAAAAGCCATCTTAACCTTTGCATTAGTCCTCTATTTCTCTTAACCATAAACTTTCGTTGAGGTAACATTTCAAATCTCTGTCTTTGCTTTTCCTGGTCCTCAGCACCATAGATAGATTGCTTCTTAAACTGGATCAATTTCTCTTTTTTCTCAGTTAAATCTTCTTCTTGCTGCTTGTCTGAGAGGAGTAGCCATCCCCTCCTGTCTTGGAACAAATCCTCTTCCTCCACTCCGTAAATGAACTGTTTATCAAGCAAAATCCATTTCCCATTATTCTCTTCATTCTCAATACTGTCTTCTTCTTGTTTGGATTGTTGTATAAAATGTTCAACAGTCGGTTGCAAATCAATTTCATTTGGAAAAAAGGATCTAATTAATTTTAATATTTCTGTGTTAGTCTCTTTCAATATTGCAATCGTTTCTTCTTTAAATTCATCAATGCGATCCAAAATAGGTTTGACATTAAAACGTAAATTCCACTCCATTTTAAATTTTAAAACAATCGCTCTGGCTTTAATCCAATTTCTACAACCGTCTCTCTAGCTTCGCTTACAAGAACAAAGAGAAAAAAGAAAATGGAGAATTCACTTTCACTTTCAAGCACTTTCCTTTAGCAGTGAAAGTAGTGAAAGCTATACGCCATCTTGAATGCATTATGTTGAAAGTAACAGTTAGAAATATATTGCCAGAAAAACAATAAAAAATACTTGCAATCCAATAAAAGCTCCTGTATTCACTCAGTCTGCAAACAGTCTCTCTTGTGTTCTATTTTTTAAAAGCAGAGGCGGTCGCGGCGTCTTTTTCTGTCTGATGACAGAAGCGTCTCTGGGCAGGAGCGTCTTCAGGAGTTATGGGGAGCTCGCACTCTTGATCCCTGAAAGCTTTTTCCAGGGATATTAGAGGAGCTCAACCCTTTACTCCCGATGCTCTACACCTCTTCTTCGCCCGAAGAGGGGATTTTTCACCGCAAAAAACAGCTGATGTTCGCTATTTTTTGCGGCTTTACATACCCAGGGAACGGAGCCTCACAGAGGAGACTCTAGCGACGCCGGCGGAGCCACCAGAAGTTCCCTCTTTTAACATTCTAAATCATTTCAAACCATTAAACATCAAATAAATAAATCATCTTTTTTTTAAAAAAAAAATAAAAATAAACAATTAATATCAATATACCCCTCAATTCAAAAAAAATACGTTCTTAATCAATTTAATATATATCTTCCATTAAACATCCTCTCTTACATCTTACTCATAAACTTGGTCCTTAAATCAGCCCATAATCTTAGATTGCCCTTAATTCCTTACATATAATTTTAAATTTCACTTCTTCAATCAACTTCTGGGCTTTCTCATCTATCAAATAAACCTCCATAACAAATACAGTCTATTTAATCCATTTCTAACTTACATTCCTTCAACCTTATCAAATCACATAATGCATATCTACCCCATCTATCAATCAATCTAATGTCAAACCTTACATCATTTCAGTCCAAGTACATTCTTAGTCAATTTAATTATTTCTTCCGTTACTCATCTTCTCTTACATCTTGCTCATAATCTTGGTCCTTAAATCAGTCCATACTTTTAAATTACCCTTAATTTTTTTTTTAAATTTCACTTCTTCAGTCGAATTCTGGGGTTTTTCTTCTGCCAGGTAAACCTCCATAACAAAGCCTCCCTTCCAAATAATAAGTCTCTCTTTTTTACTTGCAATATCATTTGAATCCATATAAACCATCTTAGCCTTTGCATTAGTCCTCTGCTTCTCTTAGCCATAGAATTTCGTTGCGGTAACATTTCAAATCTCTGTCTTTGCTTTTCCTGGTCCTCAACACCATAAGTAGATTGCTTCTTAAACTGGATCATTTTCTCTTTTTTCTCAGTTAAATCCTCTTCTTGCTGCTTATCTGAGAGGAATGGGCATCCCCTCCTATCTTGAAACAAATCCTCTTCCTCCACTCCATAAATAAACTGTTTATCAAGCAAGATCCATTTCTCTTTATCCTCTTTAGTCTCAATACTGTCCTCTTCTTGTATGGGTTGTTTTATAAAATACTCAGCAGTCGGTTGCAGATCAATTTTATATGGAAGAGAGAGTCTGGTTAATATTTCTGTAGTAAACTCTTTCACTATTGCGAGCAATTCTTCTTTAAATTCTTCTTTAAATTCATCAATACGATCAAAAATAGGTTTAACATTTAAATGTAAGTTCCACTCCATTTTAAATTTTAAAACAATCGCTCTGGCTTTATTCAAATTCCTACAGCCGTTTCTCTAGCTTCGCTTACGAAAAAAGGGAAAAAAATGGAGAATTCACTTTCACTCTCAAGCACTTTCCTTTAGCAGTGAAAGCAGTGAAAGCTATACGCCATTTTGAATGCATTATGTTGATTGTAAAAGTTAGAAATATATAGCCAGAAATACAATAAAAATACTTGCAATCCAATAAGAACTCCTGTATTCACTCCGTCTGCAAACAGTCTCTCTTATGTTCTATTTTTAAAAGCAGAAGCGGTCGCGGCATCTTTCTCTGTCTAATGACAGGAGCGTCTCTGGGCAGGAGCGTCTTCAAGAGCGTGGGGAGCTCTCACTCTTGATCCCTGAAAACTTTTTCCAGGGATTTTAGAGGAGCTCAACTCTGCTCTTGATGCTCTTCACCTCTTCTTCGCCCGAAGAGGGGATTTTTCACCGCAAAAAACAGCTGATGTTCGCTATTTTTTGCGGCTTTACAAACCCAGGGAACGGAGCCTCACAGAGGAGACTCTAGCGACGCCGGCAGTGCCACCGGAAGCCGCTTTGGAAGAATATCTGAAGGACAATGATGAAGATGCACTGAGATTAGTACATCAGGAAGGCTTACTGACTACTGGAGAGACCAAACTGGCCTACAAGAAAGACCAAATGAAGAAAATAATAGAGGCATAGGAAGACAAAGCACTACATGGCCAGTACATTAAAAAAAAGTAGCTGAGGAAGCAGATAATAACAAGACCTGGCAATGGCTAAGAGCAGGAAGGTTGAAGAAAGAGACCAAGGGACTAATTCTGGCTGCACAAGACCAAGCCTTAAGGACAAATGCATACAAAGTCAAAATTGAGAAGACAGCAACAGACAGTAAGTGGCGCCTATGCAAAGAAGCTGAAGAAACAGTGGACCACCTGGTAAGCTGCTGCAAGAAGATAGCACAGACTGACTACAAGCAGTGGCATGACAAAGTAGCAACAATGGTACATTGGAAGATCTGCAAGAAATATCATTTGCCTGTAAGTAAGAACTGGTGGAATCATAAAATAGAGAAAGTCATAGAAAGTGATAAAGTTAAACTGCTCTGGGACTTCAGAATTTAAACAGACAAGCACCTGCAACATAACACCCCAGACTTAACAATTGTCGATAAGAAAGACAAAAAAGTCTGGATAGTGGATGTGGCAGTGCCTGGAGACAGCAGAATAGACAGAAAGAACTGGAGAAGATAACAAAATACAAAGACCTACAAATAGAAATAGAAAGACTGTGGCAAAGGCAAGCAAGGGTAGTAGCAATAATAATAGGCACCTTGGGTGCAATTCCAAAAAAACTGGAGCACCACTTGAACACCATTGGCATTGACAAATTCACCATTAGTCAATTGCAAAAGGCGGCCTTACTAGGAACTGCTTCCATCCTGCGATGATATCTGTAATACCATCAAACATCCACATCTGCCTATCCCAGGTCCTTGGTAAGGACTTGATAGGTAGAGAAAAATGCCAAATCCAGTCTGAACATCTGGCTGACTGTGCGATGATCAATAATAATAATAATAATAATAATAATAATAATAATAATAATAATAATAATAATAAAGTTGGAAGGGGCCTTGGAGGTCATCTAGTCCAACCCCCTGCTCAGGCAGGAAACCCTATACCATTTCAGACACATGGGTGTCCAGTCTCTTCTTAAAAACTTCCAGTGTTGGAGCATTCACAACTTCTGGAGACAGGTTGTTCCACTGATTAATTGTTCTAACTGTCAGGAAATTTCTCCTTAGTTCTAGGTTGCTTCTCTCTTTGATTAGTTTCCATCCATTGCTTCTTGTCCTGCTATCATGTCACCCCTAGTCCTTCTCTTCATTAAAATAACTAACATATGTTGTAATATAACTAACATATGTTAGAGATCACTTCCTCTCTACAGAGATGTACACAACAAAGAATGAAAGCCTTGCAGAATACATATGGGTCAACATAAAAGGAAAAAAGAATGACATTACCATAGGTGTATACTACAGGCCACCCAACCAAGCAGAAGAAATAGATGAACTTTTTGCTAACTAGCTAACCAATGTATGTAGGAAACACACCACAGTAGTAATGGGGGACTTGTACTACCCTGACATCAAATGGGAGACAAACTCTGCAACAAATGGGAGACCAGATTCCTGACCAACCTAGCTGAAAACTTCATCACCCAAAAGATAGAGGTGGAAACTAGAGGGACAACTATACTGGACCTTATTCTTACCAACAGCGAAGAAGTTGGTAAGGGGATTGAAGTTGCAGGAACTTTAGGGGAGTTCCACCATTTCTTTGAAATTAGTGTAACCCTTGTCCTGTGGTGAGTTCTCCTGCGGCAAGTTGGCTGTGGCGAGTTGGCTGTGGCCACCTTGCCACAGTGAGTTGGCAGTGATGAGTTGGCCATGTTGAGTTGGCTGTGGCGAGTTGTAGACCCCACAGTGTGAGCACAATTAGATCACAGAAGTAGGGATATGTTATACAGTAACAATCGCTATTGTGTCTATACCCCAAGTTTTTATATTATTAAACATGATGTAGTTAATAGAGCTATGCTTCAGAGAATATGCCAGAGTATTTAAAGCAACTTTAAGCAGTTAAAGTGCTGCATCCTTTGGAAGGCTTATAAGATTGCTTCAGATGGCATTCCTGAGGTCATGGTTGCTTTAAAAGTTTAAGGAGTGGGCCATAAAATAGGCTAAACTCTGTGTATTATACCTTGCTCAATAACTTTAATCTATGTTTATAATTTAAAGATTGCAGCTTGCATCTTCACCCCATTTAAAAGAAATGTAACCTCAATGTAGGCAATAGAATTTACCTCTGGATAAATATGCACAAAAATAAGCTTCAAAATTTATCAATCTTATCAACACACAATTACTGGGCATTGTTGTGGGTGTCTCTAGACCAGCTTGGGAAATGTCAGAGGATGAGGAAGAGCAGCCAGGCCCCTCTGGGTATTTTCCCCTCCCGGCAGCTGAGACAGACAGTGAGGAGATTTACATGCAGTCTGGGTCGGAATCTCAAAGCGGGGAGTCAGACGTGGAACAGGAAAATATATGGCTTGATCCGAGATTCCGAAGGTTTGATAGGCGGAGGTTTCAGTTACGTGGAAAAAGGAAGTAATGGGGGAAGTGACGTATCGAAAACTATATTAGAAGGTGAAGGAGGGACTAATTCTTTGTCACGAGCAACGTTAATATCAAGGAGTAGCCTGATACATCGAGGAGTTAGTTTGAACTCAGTTTTCTGGTGTTTTTGGAATCTACGGAAGATTAATGAGGTCTTGGACAACCTGAGAGATAAAGAGTGAGTTATTGGAAGGGGGGAGCGCATGTTTAAGCTGAATGTAAATAAGTCAGACTCGGCCGTTCCGCAAACGAACTGCCAGCATCTTGCTTTGAAGTGTATCTCTTGAACTGTGTTAAATAAAACTCTTAAAGAAATATTCCTGTGGACTTTACTAAGCTGAGAAGGGCCAGATACAACAGGCATATATACAGTATGTGAAGCAGCAAGTGCTAAAACAAAATACATTAAAAGCATAGCTCAGATTCGAATCACCTGTTTTTCTTCTTTAAAAAAATCATAGTCAATATATTCTTTAAAAATATAAATGTTATATGCTCCTGGCTACTTTTCTTCATGACCAGAGGCAAGCTCGCCTGACCAATAACCAGCCAAGACACAGTGAAGGCCTTTTGTTTAGTTTAATGCAATAAGCGGAGAGAGAAGCTATCAAAGCTTGGTTCTCTCCAAAGTTTTAACCCAAAATATTTCCTTCTTTATACATCCCTTGTCCCGGCCGCCACATCCCTCCTCTTTCCCCATTGGCTGAGGTACTATGAGGTTACACTCTTTCCGACCGCCTCTTACATATTTCCTGCTACATACTAAATCATACATCACATGTACATTAAAATTAGGAGATAATTTATGCAAGGTGTGTCAGTTAATATTAATCAATTAATTGCACATGCTCAGTTGCCTGAGTTCTGGCCCCCCTTTTTATGACTTCTTAGAAAAATAGGTTCTTTCCTGTTTTGCTAGTTATTTTCTCTTACAGATGTTTTCTTCTTCCTTTTCCCACTCTTAAGACCCAGCTATTTTTGCCTACATATTTCCTTTACATCCTTTCTTTATGTTAACCTTTCCTCTTTCCCACCATAGCTTCTCTACTCAGTAAATTTCCACTGCAGCAAATTCAATTTTAAATTTCTCTTTCAATATTAAATTTTGAAGACCTTTCTTTTACTTCTATCATAAACAAAATAAAGACTTTGCCTGTAGAGATTGGGACAATGTTATATGTTGAAGTAGGCAGCATACCTAAATAGACACTGGATTCTGCAGCTCCTCAAGCAGCTTCCACAAGGTCTTCTTCATCCTCTAAGATATTATTATTAGAGGTACAGGTTGTATCATCAAAGAGGCTGATTGGAATTACTTTACCATCTTTCACCAACCAAGCAGAAGCAACTGGAGTGCAAAACTGCAAGGAAAATAAATTATTGTTTAAAAAATACATCCAATAATTTGACACACAATAGTTTTTAATGCACAGGTTTTTATAAATACAAAGAACAATTTATACAGAAGATAATTCTTTTTAAAAGCTTAAATTCCAAAATACTATCTAAAAGAAAATGAAAATTGTTTTGGTAACATTATGACATTTCTAAACAGTATTAAACATATTTCCTGTTATGTATTGAATATATATAAAGTTGTGTTAATCCCTGCTAAAGTGAAACTAACCTAACTCCAACTGCTTGTGGAGCTAAAATGAAACTAACCTTTAGATGACCCTGACTGTTAACTCCAACTGTTTTGGAGGGAAACTTTGAACATTCATATTTGAGTGGCTTTTTCAAGTATTGTGATTGGTTAAGGCCCTGTGGGCTCAGAGTATAAATTACAGGCAATTGCCTGCAGTTCTCCAGTTCTAGTTTGAGTCAATAAATAACATTGTAACTATGCTGGTCTGCTCCTTGCCTACTGAAGCCCACTACACAATAGTGGTGATGAAGGTGGGATGCTGCAGAGGAGAGAGCTGCTGCTAACCAAGAGACTGAAATCACAGGGTGATAGTCTGGGTAAGAGCCCCAGCAGGCCTAGTTCTCACCCCCCCCCCGCCTACCAGTAAGCCACACTGGAGGCATGCTGAAATCACTGGGTGTCAGACCAGGTAAAGAGCCCTGGTGGGACCACGGTCCCCGCCCTGCCTGCCAGTAAGATACACTGGAGGCACAGATATACCTGAGGAATCTGTCCCCAGGATCCCAAAGTGCAGCACAGCTCCAACTGCAGCAGTACAGGCATTAACCAGCACCACAGGGGCCTCCCCAAAATGGCTAAATTGGGAAGGCTCAACGAGTTCAATATTACTCATCTGGAACAGTGGACCTCATACGTCTCCCGAGTAGACAATGATCTCTGGGCTAACCAGGTCACAGATGATGGCCTGAAGGCAGCAACCTTACTATGTGTCTGCAGACAAGCCACGTTTGGTATCACTGAAAACCTGATAGCACTGGCAAGTATAGAGACTGGCCTACGCAGACCTCAAGAAAAAATTAAGGGACTTCTGGTTCCGGATGCGACACCTTCGGACGCGCGGGTGAAAGCTGCCGTCTGGTTTCCCTTTGTCGGAAGACCCTGGAAAGGGTTGAAAGTCACCCTGGACGGGTGACCACCATTGGGGAGGACCCACGCAAGATCATGGAAGGGCAACAGCCGTTCCGTTTGATCCGAGGCAGCACCCTAGGACCGACGAAGAAAAGATCGGCCATTAACATGGCTGATCACCTAGTCACACCAGCCGAAAGTCCCAATAACAGCTAAGCGTATGAAGCAGGAGTGGAGGATTTGGGTGAGATCCTTTTCTACCTCTCTTTTCCCCTAATTACCTTCCTGTGAAAGCTTTTTGAAATTTGTTTCCCTGCTCTCAATTCAGTGGCCTTTGCATACGTGGGATTTTACAGCTTAGAAAGAAAAGGAAAGAACTATTAACTTCAACAACCAAATAATTGGATCTTTGTTTTGTGGACACCTTGGGGGCCCAAAACTTTTTATTATAAAGACTTAGCATCTTTGTTAAATTCTTTAACTATTAACATTGCAAAATATCTGCTTTTTTGTGTGTTTTAACTGAATAAGAGGCTATTCAGCATTTGGGAAAAGATTTTGTGGTCTGCTGGGGACATCTTCTGGCAAAATGTGGCATAGCAACTGGATTTTTTTTTCAATTGTGCTTGTTGACTACTTTGATTTGTCCTTCATACTATCAAAAAAGATAAGACGTAGAAACAGCTGTGGCGACAATAATTCTTACAAATTGTGGAGGTGGACAATAGCTGAGTCTTACTAAACATAGCCTCCACTAAAGGACTATCTTTAATCACCATGGAAATGGATGAATCCTATCCACAACTTAATTACAAATTTATCCTTGGAAAAATCTGTGAAGCAACAGAGCTAATAATTTCAGGAGTGAAAGCCAAAGACATTTTTACAAAACTACAAATTGAACCTCAGACTCAAACTGATCAACCTATAACCCAAAAAATAACAGAAGATGAACAATTTAACATTAAAGAATTCATACAACATGCACAAGTGGCTGAGAACTTTGATGCTCAATCACAGACTTTAACTACAGCACCTGTAACTCCAAAAGCAGAGAACTTAGACATTTTAGATAACCAAACAACAACAACACTGGATATGACTCTCTATTCTACTCAGATGAAATTGCAAGAAGAAGAGGACCAGACTACTGAACCAACTATAAATACCCTAAACCAAACATGGAGATTTGAATTATTAGGGCAACAACTTAACAACTACAAAGGGGCCAGTTCTTTTGAAAGACTGATAACTGGACATTCTCCCTTGATTCAAACAACAGGTGTAGGAATGAAGGGAAATACATCCAATGTTTTAGAGGCACTGGTATGGAAACCTACTTGGCACAAAAGGAAAGCCAGAGTTAGATTTAAAAATGGGATTTAGAAATCTACTTAATGGGTAAAGCAGCTTTTTAGAGATAGTGTTTTTTTTTAATATTTAGCACTTAGATTTATAATGGGAGTTAAAATTAACTGTTAGACTATAACTTTAATTGTTATATGGAAATAGATTTGTGATAATGAAAGATATTTTGTTATTAAAGGAGGAGTTATTAGAATGAGAATCAGAATATATTTGTCTATAAAGAAGGTAAATCTTGGAATAATATGTGTATTTTAGTTATGTTAATTATATTATAATGAAATGAGGGAAATCAAGGTTATCCAAGGTTTAAACATTGGTTATAAAAGGCTAAATTGGAATATATAAATTGGAATTAAATAAAACCTCTAAACAGGACTTAGATATATATAAGCAAAATACTATTGATAAATGTACTGATTGATTGAGCCTAGTTAGAAACTTATTAACATGAATATGATATAATATTTGTGGGAAACAGTGAGGGAATGTTATTGATGTATCCTGAGATATATATGAATGATTTTGTTATTGACTGATTTCCCTAGCACCACGCTGCTTCCTAAGTATCTGGATGTTAAAATTTGAAAAATTAATACAACTTGTTTAAAAAAAAATTAAGGGAACATTTTGAGCCGAAACTCTCAGTAATTGCCTGGCGCCATGCATTCGAGCAACGTGAGCAGAGATCCGGGGAATCTGCAGCAGAGTTTGTGGCAGCCCTTCACCAAGCTTTGCGCCAATGCGAGTTCCCTGACGTGGAAGACCATCTCAGAGACAGGCTCGTTTGCAGCCTGCATAATAGAGAATTACAGCAGCGCCTATTCGCCATGGAGAAACTGACTTTCCAAGACGCATTGAAGGAACTCATGGTGGATGAGGCTGCCAGAGGGGCAATGAAGACTCTCTGGCCACCTAAAATACACACCAGCCCCACAGCGATCCACCAAGAGACCGCAGAAGGCTCGGGGAAGGCCAGTGAGAGTGAAGAAATTGATCATTTGCAGAGAGAGCCACCCAGACAGCCACGCTCCACAGAGCAAGCAACTTCCCCACAGAGTTGCGCAAGCTGCGGGGGACAGCATGAAAGAGCAGAGTGCAGATTCTGCACAGCAGTATGCCATGCCTGTGGAAAGCAAGGGCACCTTGCCAGAGTTTGCAGAGGTCATCAGCAGGAAACGAAACCTGCGACACAGCAGCACAAGGGGAAATGGCCCCCAGGACAGAACAGAGTTGAATACTGCTCAGGAAGGTGTAGCATCCAACGCACAGGGGCCCAACGTTCCATCAAAGAAAAGATAAGACTCCAACTAAGACTGCAAGAGGTCCCATGCTCCATGGAGCTAGATACTGGATCAGCCCTGTCTATTATCTCCTCCACGACTTTCAACCACATTTGCAAACATAACCGATGGCGGGTCCCGCTGAAATCATTGAGGTTAGTGCTAATGGACTTCCAGAATTGCCATGTTCCTGTAAGGGGGGAAGCTACCATTAAAGTACAATTCAGAGAGTTCGAGGGTCCCCTCAGCATAGTGGTCGTAGAGGAACCACGCACTAACCTCATAGGACTGGACTGGTTCGAGGCCCTGGGCATCAGGGTGATGGGCATCAATCGAACACAAATAGCTGATCTAGCAGCAGTATGCCAACAATATGCTGACGTATTCAGCACAGAGTTGGGACAATACAAAGGGGCACCCATTTTACTCAACCTTGATCCAGAAGTAACTCTAATCCGATTAAAACCATGCAGGGTTCCTTTTGCATTGAAGCCAAAAAATTGATATGGAACTAGACAAGCTGGTACAGCAGGGAGTGCTCCAACCAGTGGACTGTAGCCAGTGGGAGACTCCAATAGTGACCCCAGTTAAGCCTAACAGGGACATCCGCATCTGTGCAGACTACAAGTGCACAATAATACATAATTCCAAGATGATGACTCATACACAGCAACCCAGGCTCCATCTTTAACTCCTTTTCCCCCTCCCCTTACCATGCTCTTTTCATGTAAGCAATCACCTGTACCTAAAGCATGAAACATTTGCTTCTATATAAATAATTTCCCAATATAAAGCACCTACAAAGCTTCCTGCACATAAACAAATATATATACATATATATACATATATATACATATATATATACATATATATACATACATATATATATACATATATATATACATATACATATACATACATACATACATACATACATACATACATACATACATACATACATACATACATACATACATATATATATATATATATATATATATATATATATATATATGCAGGTCTTTGGTTCTTCGGGTTTTCTCCCACGTAGAATGCCTATGTTTTCTGAGGTTTTCGCGGGTGTTTGTATGTAGGTCTTTGGTTCTTCGGGTTTTTCTCTCACGTAGAATTTGAAGTGTCTTGGCGACGTTTCGACGAAGTCTCATTCGTCATCTTCAGGCTGGTGCTTTCGGCTTCTGCTTCTAGGAGCAATGTGTGATTGTAGCTGTTTCTTCCTTTTAACTGCCAGTGGGGGTTTGAACTGATTGGCTGGGAGCTCGGCTGTGTTCTGATTGGGTGGGGGTGTGTTCTGATTGGTTAGGGGCTTGGCTGTGCTCTGATTGGATGGGAGGTTGGCTGTGCTCTGATTGGCTGGGGGAGTGTTCTGTTTGGGTGGGGGCTTTGTTGTGCTGAGGTTAGTCTGAGTTACAGGGGGATTAGAGATGGTGAGCTGCATAGCTGTTTGGCTTCGCGTTCGTGGTCGTGCCTCATCTTCATGGTGGGTGCCAGTTTGCTTCATGTATGGATTGGAGGGGTTTAAGGTGGCTAATGATGCAGCTGTGGTGTGGCTTCTGGTTTGTGGTCGTGCCTCATCATCGGTGTGGGTTTGGGTTTTCTTTTTGCCTGGATGTGTGGTGGTGACATCCTGTGTGTTTCTTGTGAGTGTAGGTCTGGTGTTATGGACTTGTTTGTCAATAAGGGCGGGTTTCCAAATGGCTGGTAGGCGGGAGGTATCATCTCATTTGTTCATGCTGTGAGGGCATTTTTCTATCTCAATGGCTTCTCTGATTATTCTGTTATTAAAGTGTTCAGTTTTGGCAATAGTTCTGGTCTTTTTGAAATCAATTTCATGTCCTGTGGCTTTAAGGTGTTGGACCAGGGAAGAAGTTGGTTCCTCTTTTTTGACTGAGTTTTTGTATTCTTCAATCCTTCCTCAAAGGTTCACCCCTCCAGGGTGGCATTCAGCCCATATGGGCCCGCCAGCGAAAGAAATCCGGACCCTGGGGAAGGAGAAACCTCTCCAGGGTCTATAGTCAGCTCCTCATCGGTGACGTCACTCTCAGGGTTCAGTAATTTTGATGGATCTTTTGAGTTTGAATCAATCTAATTGGGTTGAGTTTAAAAAGAACCTGTGACATAAACATAGAAAAATATAATACCCATGACAGTGTGATCTGAAGCAGGTGGCAGCATCTAACTGAACTGGGGTGATTTTACATGCTAAGCAGAATTGCATTTGTTAGCACATGGATGGAAGGCCACCACTAAATCCTAAAGCTATAGATTAGACTGGAAATTAAAAAAAAAACAAATGAGGGAGAAGGCAACAGCAAATCATTTCTGTACTGTTGTCAAGAAAACTACATAGATTTGTTCCTGATAGTGTAACTTTTTTTAATTGATTCAGTTGAGAGACTTTGAGCATGGTCAAAGAAGCCCTGCATTAAGTTCTACCTGGGCACATAGTTTCTTGATAAATCACCTAACTGCTGCCGAAAATTTATAACATTTCAAAAAAGTTATAAATTGATTTGCATTTTAATGAGTGAAATAAGTATTTGACTCCTTCGCAAAACATGACTTAGTACTTGGTGGCAAAACCCTTGTTGGCAATGACAGAGGTCAGACGTTTCTTGTAGTTGGCCACCAGGTTTGCACTCATCTCAGGAGGGATTTTGTCCCACTCCTCTTTGCAGATCCTCTCCAAGTCATTAAGGTTTCAAGGCTGATGTTTGGCAGCTCGAACCTTCAGCTCCCTCCACAGATTTTCTGTGGGATTAAGGTCTGGAGACTAGCTAGACCACTCCAGGACCTTAATGTGCTTCTTCTTGAGCCACTCCTTTGTCGCCTTGGCTGTGTGGTTTGGGTCATTGTCATGCTGGAATACCCATCCATGACCCATTTTCAATGCCTTGGCTGAGGGAAGGAGGTTTTCACCCAAGATTTGATGGTACATGGCCCCGTCCATCGTCCCTTTGATGCAGTGAAGTTGTCCTGTCCCCTTAGTAGAAACACGCCCCCCAAAGCATAATGTTTCCACCTCCATGTTTGACGGCGGGGATGGTGTTCTTGGGGTCATAGACAGCATTCCTCCTCCTCCAAACATGGCGAGTTGAATTGATGCCAAAGAGCTCAATTTTGGTTTCATCTGACCACAACACTTTCACCCAGTTCTCCTCTGAATTATTCAGGTGTTCATTGGCAAACTTCAGACGGGCCTGTACATGTGCTTTCTTGAGCAGGGGGACCTTGCGGGAGCTGCAGGATTTCAGTCCTTCATGGCATAGTGTTACCAATTGTTTTCTTGGTGACTATGGTCCCAGCTGTCTTGAGATCATTGAGATGCCGTGTAGTTCTGGGCTGATTCCTCACCATTCTTATGATCATTGAAACTCCACGAGGTGAGATCTTGCATGGAGCCCCAGACTGAGGGAGATTGACAGTTATTTTGTGTTTCTTCCATTTGCGAATAATCACACCAACTGTTGTCATCTTCTCACCAAGCTGCTTGGCGATACTCTTGTAGCCCATTCCAGCCTTGTGTAGGTCTACAATCTTGTCCCTGACATTCTTGGACAGCTCTTTGGTCTTGGTCATGGTGGAGAGTTTGGAATCTGATTGATTGATTGCTTCTGTGGACAGGTGTTTTTTATACAGGTAACCAGCTGAGATTAGGAGCACTCCCTTTAAGAGAGTGCTTCTAATCTCAGCTCATTACCTGTATAAAAGACACCTGGGAGCCAGAAATCTTGCTGATTGATAGGGGATCAAATACTTATTTCACTCATTAAAATGCAAATCAATTTATAACTTTTCTGAAATGTGTTTTTCTGGATTTTTTTGTTGTTATTCTGTCTCTCACTGTTAAAATAAACCTACCATTAAAATTATAGAGTGATCATTTCTTTATCAGTGGGAAAACGTACAAAATCAGCAGGGGATCAAATACATTTTTCCCTCACTGTAAATGGTCTTCTAGAAGATCAGTCCACACTACAAATAGAGGTGGAAAAAAATGATGGTGATTAGCAATACTAACACAAGAAGATGGGTGTTATAGCTGATACAAAAAGAAGCATAATAGAGATGAATTCAGGAGACTATAGTGTGCACACACATAGCTTTTCTTATTTATTTATTAGTTTATAATATATAATACAAAAATACAAAAGAAAATAGTAGGAAAATAGGGGAGGAAAAAAGGAAGAGAAAAGTGTGGGGCAAAGGGAAAAAAAGAAAAAGTATTGACTTCCAACTCCCTTTGGTGCAGTAGAATAAGATAACATCAAACCTCAACTTTTTACTTTTACTTAGTATTATAAACTAGCCATTTCTATAACAAACCTATTAATTGGTAAAACCCAAAATCAAAGTTTCATTTTTTTCCACTTCAAGCACAAAGTCCAGAAGCGGTTTCCAAGTAGAAACAAAAGTAATTGTATTTTTTTTTTGATCAAAGCAGTCATTTGGCCATCTCTGCTAACTCCATCAACTTTTGCAACCATTGTAGGAATCAAAGTGTCCTTCCGATTTTGACGGCTTTTATAAAGAAAATGTGAAATCCCTGGCAACGTTTTAGAATTTAGAGGAATAACCAAGATCTTTATACAATGTTCGCACAGAAACATCACTTATTTTAGTGAATTATACAATATCCTAGCTTAACTATACCAATGTTTCAGTTGTTTTCACTGAACTACACATTACCCTCTGCTAAAATTCATCATTTTTCCAAACTGGGGTAAGAAAAATTTGCATACATATTCTGCTATATATTTATTGTCATGTGTCTGACTAATGAAACACTTCAAAGAAACTTCAGGCATTGTTTATCCTAAAAAGCCTTTATTAGTGTAAAGGAGTGTCAGCACGGCATGGTGAATGCCAAGATCTGAATTTCCCTTCCTTCACACATAACATTCCAGGCATTTCCCCTCCCCTATTTTGGGGTCATGATTCACATCTTCCAATTAGCCTGGAGGGCAAAGATTCACTTCCGTTCCCTTCCGCGCACTTTTCTCTCCTCTCTCATTCTCATCTGAATTAACTCTAAAAGTACCAGACAGTTCTGCATATTTTGTCAAAGCAAGAATATTCAATATTAGCAGCGTTGACATCTGGCCCCCCTTACAAAAATGAAAGACCCTGTAATGTAAACAAAAGCATATGTTAATGACTAGTTTTTGGTTTGTTGGGGTATTTCGCATGGAACCTTTTGACGAGCCTGTCAGCTTTCACCTCACTGGATTTCACCCAGGTGGCTTAAGACAACAGGTATCCCTTCCATTGTACTAGGTACTGCAATTTCCCTTTAAAAATTCTAGAGTCAAGAATAAGTTTCACTTCATAGTGGGTCTGTCCCGCAACTACGAGGGGCCCAGGTGCCTTCTTCGGGGGAGGTCTTAAAGTGGAGCCCCGATAAGGTTTCAACAAGCTGCAATGGAAGACTGGGTGAATTCTCCCTAAAAGTCTAGGGAGTTTTAGTTCTATGGTGACCGGATTGATGAGCCTTACTATGGGGAAAGGCCCCAAGAATTTTGGTCCCAATTTCTTGCTGGGCAATTTGAGGTGTAAATATTTAGTTGACAAATAAACCTTTTCCCCAACTTGGAATGTTCTTTGGGGAGCCCTCTTTCTATCAGCCTGCTTTTTATAGGTTTCAAAAGTCTTTTTTAAAGCAGTTTTTGTGTTTCTCCAAACTTCTTCCCACCCCCTCACCCATTGGTCAAGTGTTTGGGAAATGGAGGGCACCTGAGGGTATTCAGGTATTGGGCTGAACTCTTTCCCTGTGGCCACTCTGAAAGGTGTGTAGCCGGAGCTGCTGTGCACAGAATTATTGTACGCCACCTCCGCAAAAGGGAGGAGGTAAGTCCAGTTCGTCTGTTGGTAAGAAACGTAGCATCTAAGATATTGCCCCACCATTTTGTTAGCGGATTCTGCAGCCCCATTGGTGGCAGGATGAAAAGCAGATGATAAACCTTGAGATGATCCAATTAATTTAAGAAAACTCCTCCAAAACTTTGCTGTGAACTGCACCCCCCTGTCCGAAATTATTCGCTTAGGGGTGCCATGCAGCCGGTAGATATGTTTCAGGAACAATTTGGTCAGTCCTTGGGCAGATGGGAGTCCTTTGCAGGCGATGAAATGAGCCTGCTTTGAAAACAGGTCTATCACAGTCCAGTTCACAGTATTTCCTCTACTTTCAGGTAGGTCTACTATAAAGTCCATAGCTATTTCTTCCCATGGTTGAGAAGGGTCTGCCATGGGTTGCAGTAACCCAGGTGTTTTCCCTGGGATTCTTTTCATTGTGGCACATACAGTATAACTTTTTACATAGTTTTCCACATCCCTTTTCAGCCCTGGCCACTAAAATTGCCAGCGGGTGAGGTGTAGGGTTTTCAAATATCCAAAGTGTCCAGCCTGTTTTACATCATGGCTATGTTTGAGAGCATTCAGATGGAGGGCTTCTGGCAAATATAGTTTCCCCCCTTTGTAAGCCAAGCCATCCCTACACGTTAGGGAGGTTTGATTATCTTTGAACCATTGATCGGTGAGGAGCTCTTTACCCCAGGGTCATCAGGATTGGGGACCCTGCGAGGCATAAGTTGAGAAGCAGTTTGTGGATTGGGGATAATTGCCTCAATAACCTCCTTCCATTCACTTTTTTATTGGGGTAACCAGGATAGCGCATCAGCTAGGAAGTTTTTTCCTCCTGGTATGTACTTTAGAGTGAAGTTGAAGCGATTAAAGTACTGTGCCCACCGCACTTGCTTTGGGGACAATTTGTGGGGAGTTTTCAGTGCTTCTAGATTTTTGTGATCTGTCCATATTTCAAATGGCACCTTGCTGCCTTCTAGATAGTGTCGCCAGTTTAATAGCGCCCATCTAATCATGAAGGCCTCTTTCTCCCAGATTGCCCATCTCCGCTCGCTTTCAGTAAATTTCTTAGAGGTGTAGGCGCAGGGTTGCAGGACCCCACTTTTATTCTTTTGTAGTAACACAGCTCCAACTGCCACATCGCTGGCATCAGCTTGAATCACAAAGGGCTCCCCTGGGCAGGGGTGCTTTAGGACCGGTTCAGCAGCAAATAGTCTCTTTAAATTCTCAAAAGCTGTTTGACAGCCCATCGTCCATGCTAGTGGTTGGCCCGGTCGTGGCTCCCCCCTCCTTTGCCTGTTTTGAGTAGTTCTGTAAGGGGTAGTGCAATCTCGGCAAAAGAGGGGATGAATTGACGATAAAAGTTGGCAAAACCCAGAAAGCTCTGGAGCTGTTTGCGAGTCTTTGGGGGCTGCTATTCGATTATAACTTTCACCTTGGCTGGGTCCATTTCAATACCCTCATTGGAAATTCTGTAGCCAAGATAATCTAATCGGGTCTGGTGAAATTCACATTTCGACAATTGGCTTAAAGCTTGGCATTCAATAGTTTCTTTAACACTTCTCTCACCAGCTTTATGTGATCAGTCATATTCATGCTGTATATCAGGATATCATCAAGATACACCAAAACCCCTTTGTACAAGTGATCATGTCGGACCGCATTAATCAACTGCATAAATACGGCTGGGGCACCCTGTAGTCCAAATGGCATGACTTTGAACTGATAGCTCCCCATAGGAAAGTTGAAGGCAGAGTTCCATCTTTTTTCTCTTTGAACAACACAGGGGCTCCCACGGTAGATTTGGCCCGTTCGATGAACCCCCTCGCTAGGTTTTTGTTCATGTATCACTGCATCTCCTCCATTTCGAGGGGGACATAGCATACATTCTCGGGCGTGGGAGTTTGGCACCTGGCACCAGTTTGATGGAACAGTCATTGGGTTTGTGAGGGGGCATGGCATCACATTCTTTTTCACTAAATGCCTCCGCGAGGTCCCGGTATTCATTGGGGATGAGTGATTTGCTGAGGCAGCCATGTGCGCTCGCTCATTGGGTGGCCTAAGGTGTCCTGCAACATCGGTTGAATCAGCGGGAGGTTTAGGCCCTATAGGTAGTGTCATAGTTCTCATTCCTTTCTCCCACCAGATAAATGGCTTCCATTTGTCCAACCAGGCTAGCCCTAGGATCACAGTCTCAGTCATTTTTGGAGCCACTAGGAAGCAAATAAACTCCCAGTGCGCACCTATTTCTAGGCGTAAGGGCTCAGTTAATTGTGTGACAAGAGTCCCTCCCATCAGGGAGCCATCGGCTTGCTCAAACCTCACAGGTTTGGAAAGCTGTTTTGCCCGTATGCCCATTTTCATGACAAACGGCAGACTAATGATGTAGCGGGTGCATCCAGAATCAATTAGCATGGCCAATGAAAAAGGCAGGATTTGTCGACTCACCATTGGGTCGTTCTCTCCTTCATTGTTGCTGTCAAAGGAGAGTAGAGCAGGGGCGGGTCCACTCAGAGTCCCGGTGTCCTCCTGTGTGGGGGGTGTAATCTGGGCAACAGGTTCTTGCGTGACCCGGTTGGATTTTTCTCTCATTAGCCGCTGGGCAGGTTTCCTTCTTGTCACTGGTTCCGGTCTGTTCTGCAGTTGGGGGTAGGGGACTGGACAGGTTGCCGCTCGATGTCCCTCTTGTCCACACCGAAAACACTTATTTGACAGGCCTGCAGGTGGTCTGGGTCTCTCAGCCATTGCAGTAATTGGAGGTTTTCATGGGAGTGATTGCTGTCCGGGTTTCTCTGGCTGCTGCTCGGATTCAGGTGGGGGTGGCTTCTTATAGCAGGCGAGCTGAACATCTAGCTTCACTGCTGCCTGGTACCATTCTTGCAGCTGACCAGGTACAGCTCGATAGATGCAGGCCTGAGAGAGGTGATTGTCTAATCCAGCGGTTCTCAACCTGTGGGTCATGACCCCTTTGGGGGTCAAACAACCCTTTCACAGGGGTCGCCTAAGACACATATTTCTGATGGTCTTAGGAACCGAGACACCGCTCCACATCCGTCTCCACATGGCCTCCTCCGCCATTTGCAGAGAGAGAGACAGAGAGGCACTTTCGCTTCCCTTCTCTATCTCTCTCTCTCAGGCGGACTTACCTCCTGCAGGGCTCCTGATTGGCCCTGTGTCCAGGTGCCCCACCGCTTGGAGAAGCACGGCCAGGGCTTTGTGGTCTTGGAGCTGCCCGGGGAAGCCCCGGGATCCCTGCTGGGAGCAGCCTGCTGGAGGCTCTGCTGAGTGGGCCAGCCCTCCCACAAGCCGCAGCCCAAGGGAGATCGGCCCCTGCAATCCCCAGCCAACCCGACCATTGGCCCCGCTGGCCAGGAAGGTGCACTGGAGTCGAGGCGGCTGGGAAGGAAGAAGGAGATGCAGCAATGGTAGGAGAGGAGAGCCTCCTCCTGGGGCCCGGCGTTGGTGGCGGCTTTTTTGCCCTCCTCTTTCTCCTCCCCACCTTCCTCCTGCTGCTCCCCAGGCAGCTCGGGTGGGTTCCAGGACAAGAGGGGTGCCTGGGGGGAGCAGCTGAGCTGGCGGAGGGGCTGGCAGAGGCCGCACAACACCAGCCCCCACTGCGGCTCCATTGATGGGTGGAGGGCGTGGCCGGACAGTGCGAAGTCCCAGCTGGGGCGGCTGCTTCCTCACCCTCCTCCTCTCCTTCTTCCTCCTGCTGCCCCCCAGGCAGCTCGGGCAGGTGCTGTCACCACCACGGCTCCATCGATGGGCGGAGGGCGAGGCTGGCAGCATGGAGTCCCGGCGGGGGCAGCGGCCGGGCCAGGGGTGGTGGGGACTCCTGACGATGCAGCCGTGCCACCGCCACTGCCACCGGAGCTGCTGCCTCCCGTCCTGCTCCCCCTCCCCGCCCGTTCAGCTTAGGACGCAGCGGAGGCCGGGCCTGGGGCAGTGGGGACCCCTGACGATGCTGCCATAAGAGAGAAAGAGAGGAAAGAAAGAGAAACAGAGGAAAAGAGAGAGGAAAGAGAGAGAGAAAGAGAAAGAGAGAGGAAAGAGAGAGAAAGAGGGAGGAAACAGAGAAAGAGAGAGAGAGAAAAAGAGAAAGAGGAAAGAGAAAGAGAAAGAGAAAGAGGAAAGAGAGAAAGAGAGAGGAAAGAGAAAAAGAGACGAAAGAGAGGAAAGAGACAGGAAAGAGGGAGAGAGAGAAGAGAGAGAGGAAAGAGAGAGAAAGAGAAGAGAGAGAGGAAAGAGATTGAGAAAGAGGAAAGAAAGAGAGAGGAAAGAGAGAAAGAGAGAGAGGAAAGAGAGAGAAAGAGAGAAAGAGGGGGCAGGAAGGCCGGCGGAGCGGCCTTCCTGCCCCCCCCCCAGCCAGCTGGATGGGGGGTTGGGGGTCACCACAACATGAGGAACTGTATTAAAGTGTTGCAGCATTAGGAAGGTTGAGAACCACTGGTCTAATCCCTCAATGAAGTGATGGATTAGGGATTGTTCAGGCCACCCCTCTATTTGACCTGCTATCTTGCGAAATTCCCGCACGTACTCCAGGGCAGGCCTGCCGGCTTGTTTTATTTTGTGGATTTGTTCTCTTGCTTTAAGACCAATAGATGGGTCCTCAAATCTTTCCCTCAGCCCTAGGAGGAAGAGGTGGGGGTCCTCCAATTCGGGGGCTTGCTCATTATATAAATTGTTCAGCCACTCGGATGCTTCTCCCTTTAGGCTGGACGCAATCACATCGACCATGGCCCCTGGGTCTGAGTAGACATAGGCCCAGCAATTCAAATGAGAACGCACTTGGTAGAGGAAAAAAACCAGCTTCTCTGGGTCCCCATCGAAGGTTGCTCTGAAAAGTGGTGCAATGATAGGCTGTTGGGGCCCCCACTGTGGCTGTTGCTGCTGGCCCCATCCTGGCTGCAGATTTATGCCTAGGGGTTGCACATTTGGGGGCTGTGGCCAATCTCCCTGCTGTGGTCGGTCTCCTACCAGCTGCTGATCTCCTGGCTTCTGCACCACCCCAAGCTGTTGCAAGGCCTCTATTACCTGTGGCAAGCTCAGAGATCGCTGACCATCCATCTGCTGGGGAACCCAATCTCCCTCTTGCTGCAGATGCCTCAGACTGGATTTCCCTCTCTCTTCAGGGTTGGTGTCCCTGGCAGGGGAAGACAGGATCTGAAAGGCTTTCTGATGTGCAATGGGAGGGGTATAGGCTCCTCTCTGCAGGAATTGATTTCTGCTTTTCACCTCTGGGTTTTGAAATCTTTCCAGTGACTCACCCAAAACTTCATTATCTCTCCATTCTGCTTTTGAAGTCTTTGCTCCCAGCTGGGAGATCTGCCAGAGTTCTTTCTCCCCCGGCTGGCTGGCTGCCGCTCCACTCCCTGGGGAAGCTGCTGCTGCTGTCGTTCCCCTCCCTGGGGAAGCTGCTGCTGCTTAGGTGCTGGCCTGAAGCCATCTTTCTCCTTCCATAATGAGATCTTCCCCGAATCTTTGTCAGTCTATCCCTTTAGTTTAGGAATAGTGACCGGGGTTCGAGACCCCGTAATTGGTTTAAAAAATTTGTGGATCTTGGCATGATGTCATGTGTCTGACTAATGAAACACTTAAAAGAACCTTAAGGCATTATTTAACCTAAAAAGCCTTTATTAGTGTAAAGGAGTGTCAGCACGGCATGGTGAATGCCAAGATCTGAATTTCCCTTCCTTCGCACATAACATTCCAGGCATTTTCCCTCCCCTATTTTGGGGTCATGATTCACATCTTCCAATTAGCCTGGAGGGCAAAGATTCACTTCCGTTCTCTTCCGCGCGCTTTTCTCTCCTCTCTCATTCTCATCTGAATTAACTCTAAAAGTACCAGACAGTTCTGCATATTTTGTCAAAGCAAGAATATTCAATATTAGCAGTGTTGACATTTATATTAAGAAAGTTAAAGAGTTCCAAGCTCTGTACATTACCTTTATATCTTTATAATGTACTTACCTGTTCAAGACTGTGCATTGACCTCAGCACCATGAACTAGCAGCAACCTAACAATTTTTAAAAAAAAAATTCTTTTATTAAAACAATCAACATCAAACATAAGATCGTATTAAAAAGCAATCATCATATAACCTGCAATACAACACTAGGGATTAATCTTTGTAAACGTCTGGTTCAGTAAACATTCCTCACTCGTCACGTCAAGCCTCAACTATACGCCTGATACATTTTATTTGATTGGTGTTTCTCTTGTATATGATCTATCTTCCGTTTCTAGTCTATCCCATATTGTTCATTCGAGCTTCAGAAGTAAATTCGTCTCAATATTAGTGCAATCTTTTATGATCCCTAGCAAAAGATCCTGGGGTAGAAATTCAATAACCTGAGGTAGAAATTCAGTACGCTTTTCCAATATTAAAGCAATCAACATTAAACATAGGATCATATTAAGAGGCAATCCTCATAAAACCTAAAAAAAAATACAGCATGAGGTATTAGTCTTTGTAAACGTCTGGCTTGGTAAACATTCTTCACTCCTCACGTCAAGCCTCAACTATACACCTGATACATTTTATTTGATTGGTGTTTCTCTTATGTATGGTCTATCTACTGTTTCTAGTCTATCACATATTGTTCATTCGCGCTTCAGAATTAAATTCGTCTCAGTAATGGTGCAATCTTTTATACTCCCTAACAAAAGATCCTGAGGTAGAAGTTCAATAACCTGAGGTAGAAATTCAATCCGCTTTTTCAATATTAAAGCCATCAACATTAAACATAAGATCATATTAAGAAGCAATCATCATAGAACATAAAATACAACATTAAGTATTAGTCTTTGTAAACGTCTGATTTGGTAAACGTTCTTCACTCCTCACGTCAAGCCTCAACTAAACGCCAGATACATTTTATTTGATTGGTGTTTCTCTTGTATATAGTCTATCCACTGTTTCCAGTCAGTCAAATATTGTTCATTTGAGCGATCTTTCAAATATGCCGATATTTTCGCCATTTCCGCCAAATTTATTACTTTCAAAGTCCATTCTTCTATAGGTGGTATTTCTGGATTCTTCCAGTATTGTCCCACCAACAATCTGGCTGCTGTGATCAAGTTCAGAAATAAGTTTGTCTCTGAGGTAGTGCAATCTTTTATGATCCCTAACAAAAAAACCTGAGGTAGAAATTCAATACGCTTTTTGAAAATGGTTTGGAGTGTCCACCTATCTTCCTCCAGAAGGCTTTGATTTTTCTGCATGTCCACCATACATGAAAGTATGTAGCCTCCCCATCACCACACCTCCAGCATTTGGACTGGGTGTCTGGATAGATGTATGATAGTTTTTTCGGGTCTAGATGCCACCTATAGAACATCTTGTAGAAGTTTTCCCTTAGCTGTTGCGCTTTCGTAAATACTACATTTCTCACCCAGATTTCCTCCCACGTTTCCATCGTGATCGGATGCCCAAAGTCTTGTTCCCACTTTACCATACAGTTCTTGACTAGCACAGTTTCAGAGTCCATTTCTATCAGAACGCCGTACACTCGTTTGATATGCATGATCCCCTGCTCTCTAATCTGTTCAATTAAATTCTCATCAGTCCGGGATAAACCCTTCTTCTTGTCTTTATGCCACCTTGACTGCAGTTGTAGGTACGATAGCCAGGTACCTCCTATTCCTTCGTCTGCTAGCGTTGTTTGGGGCTTCAAGGAGAACCCATTTTCTTCTTCCAGTACAAGTTTACTGTAGGGCACCACTTCCTGCCCTTGGGATATGTTTACATCCCCTATTGCGTGTCCGGGGATTGTCCAGATGGGGATCTTATCGTGTAGAAGGTATTTATATTTCCTCCAGACCCACAACAACGGGATTCGTAGTGGGTTCTCCTTGAAGTTCTTGTCTGCCTTTTTGTCGTACACCAAGTATGTGTGCCAGCCGAATAGTAGACCATGCCCTTCAACATTCAATATCCTATCATTCGTCATATTGATCCAGTCACTCAACGCCACCAATGTCGCTGCGTAGTAGTATAGCTTTAGATTAGGCATTTTTAGTCCCCCTCTCTTCCTCGTGTCCTGGATGATTTTTAGTTTTACCCTCGGTCTCTTGCCATCCCAAATAAATCTGTTGATGCCCTTCTGCCAGTTGTCCAAGTCCACATCCTTTTTGAGTATGGGTAGCATTTGAAAGAGAAATAGAAATCTTGGCAAGACGTTCATCTTTACTGCTGCTATCCTGCCCAGCAGGGACAGTCGTAATGTTTTCCACCTTTCCAGATCTGCTTGTATCTTGTTCCACAGCACCTCGTAGTTATTCTTGTATAATTTTGCGTTCGTTGTTTCTATCTCCACTCCTAAGTATTTAACTTTCTTGACTATTTCACAACCCGTTATTCTTTCCAAGTCCTGTTTTGCTTTGTTGTCTAGATTTTTAACTAGCATCTTCGTTTTTGATATATTTACTTTGAAGCCTGACACCCTACCATAGTCTTCCATTATCTCCATCAATCTCCTTGCTGACTGTACTGGTTGCGACACTGTCACCAGCAGGTCGTCTGCAAAGGCACATAGTCTGTAATCTTGTTGTCTAATCTGTATGCCCTTTATGTCCTCTGCCGCTCTTATCTTGTTCAGTAGAATCTCCAGCGTTAGGACAAATAGCAGGGGTGACAGCGGGCAGCCCTGTCTCGTGCCTCTTTCTATGTTGAATGAGTCCGTTAAGTCTCCATTAACAATGATCTGGCCTGTTTGTTTCTGGTAAATTGCCAGTATGGAGTTGAGAAACTGTGCTCCCATTTTCATCTTCCAGACCAAGTTCGTCAGAAACGGCCAATTCAGTATGTCGAAGGCTTTTTCTTCCTCTCCTCCTGTGGCTCGTCTGGGGGTCGTCTCCGGTTCGGCAGGCCCTCCCGGCGGCCTCCGCTAATCTCGCCGACATCTTTCTCCTTCTTCTCTCCACTCCCGCCGGCTCCCTCCGACTGCGCGGCCTCACGGCCTCTTTGGGCCTGCCGGCCGGCCGGCCGCCACCAGCTTCCTCGGCCCCATCAGCTGCCTTCACGGGTCCCTCGGTGGCGATTTCCGCTTTGTCGGAATGAGCCGAGGGTCCTCTTCGGGTGCGCCTTCTTCTCCGGCGCTTTCCTCTCCCGGTAGTCCGATATTTTTGGGTAAAAGGTAAGCCCCGTTCCGGAGCTTTCTTCGGATGGCTCCGGTCCTCGTGACCGGACTAACCTAACAATTTTGACATGGCCTCCATTAGCAGCAGCCATTAAAGGTGTTATATCTCCCTTGATACCTCTGTCTTCAAAATTTGCATGCATTGCTAGGAGGACCTGTTGACACAGAAAACAAAAACTGATAATTAGTATGAAAAGGGAGTACATCTGTTGTGTAACTATGCAATCTTTGTAGCTTGCTGTCTTGTAAACCAGCCACTTAAAAGCACTTCTATGCATAATGTAGCAACATTATCATATGGATTATAATTGTACTTTAATTATGCATTATTTAGCCAACATTACATAACCCAAAATGTGTCCCAAGACAGAAGAAACTACAGTTTCTGGTTTTAATTTTTAGGCATGACAATATAACACAAATAGAAACACTTTGTTCAAAAAGAATAAATGAAGTCTTATTGTTTATTCCATGTTTTGACTAACTAGCCC
Organism: Bothrops alternatus; assembly: GCA_034064705.1. Classification (NCBI taxonomy): domain Eukaryota; kingdom Metazoa; phylum Chordata; class Lepidosauria; order Squamata; family Viperidae; genus Bothrops; species Bothrops alternatus. The sequence goes on from JARGCV010000241.1 coordinate 484,031, forward strand.
TTAACTGGTTTGTTTCTCTTTGATTTCTGCCAGGCAAAAATTCAAATTCTATTCAGTATAGCCTTTACTAACTCTGCCTCTTTTATGTAAGCATATGAGGGCAGAGAAAGAAAATTACTGTATTTACTAGAAATGAAAAAGGTTATTTTGTCTCCAAACACTGGTTAATAAGGAGAGGGGGGTTACTTACATTTGCTAAGCATAGAACAACAAAGGACGATGCAACTGAAAGCGAGTATCTAGGCAGGAAGTGCAAATCAAGAAAACAAACACTTGAAAGAAGACAGGAATAAGACAAAAGCATCTGATGTCCCTTCAGGGAGATTGGGAAAAGCATGCTAACCCTGACTTTCTTTTATCACCCTCCACTTCAGATGGTCAGTCTCTGGAATGCAGAGTCTTCTTTATCCATGGAGGCTTTCTTTACTCTGGAAAATCAGAATCTTCCATGGATAAAAAGGCTGTCCATTGCACAAACTCATCTTCTATACCTGGAGGAGACCAAGAAGAAATGTAAAATACTATGCTGGCTGAACAGGACTAGGATTCCTAAGCTTACTTCCCTAGAAATTTCTGTGGGTCATACTACAAAGTTTTAGTTATGCTTGAAGCCCATTTCCAATGTCACTCATCAACCCATTCCCTTTCTACGAAGAGAAGGAAATAAACTAGCTTAAATAGATACATCTCCAGTAGAGCAAGAGCACTTTTACTTGAGCATAAGATTTATTTATTTATTTATTTGGGTTTTGTTGTGGGTGTCTCTGGACCAGCTGGGGAGGTGTCGGAGGATGAGGAGGGGGAGCCGGGCCCCTCTGAGTGTTTGCCCCTCCCGGCAGCCGAGCCAGGCCCCTCTGAGTGTTTGCCCCTCCCGGCAGCCGAGCCAGGCCCCTCTGGGTGCTTTCCCCTCCCGGCAGCCGAGGCAGACAGGGAGGAGATTGAGATGCAGTCTGCATCGGAGTCTCAAGGTGCAGAATCAGACTTGGAACAGGAGAATGTATGGCTGGATCCGAGAGTTTGAAGGGTTAATAGGAGGAGGGTTCAGTTAAGTAGAAAAAGGAAGTGACGTATCGGAAACTGTATTAGAGGAGGAGAGAGAAATTAAGCCTTTGTCACGAGCAACGTTAATTAGAGATTGGCATGGAAACTTTCGCAGTGAGTTGAAACTGAGTTTTCTGGTGTTTTTGAAACCTACCGAAAAATAATGAGGTCTTGGACAATGTGATAACGAAAGAGTGTTTTAAATTGGAAGGTGGGAGGATAGCATATTTATCCTAAATGTAAATAAATCAGTGTTGGCCGTTCCAGCCAAAATAATGCCAGCAGTTTGCTTTGAAATGACTTCGTTTGAAATGTGTTAATTAAAAACTATTAAAGACATCTTTATGTGGATTTTAATGAGCTGAGAGTGGCCAGACATAACAGGTTTGTATGCCGCTCCTCTCCGGGGACTCAGAGCGGCTAACAACATATATATAACAATAAATTACAATAAAAAACCCAAACAAAGATATCTAAAAAATACAATAAAACACACATTCAATTCAACAATCAACCACAATCATCCCCAGGCCTGCCGGCAGAGATGAGTTTTTAGATTTTTCCGGAAGGCCGGGAGAGTCAGAGAAACGAGGACTTCAGGAGGCAGTTGGTTCCAGAGGGCGGGCACCACAACAGAGAAAGCCCTCCCCCTAGGGCCCGCCAGACGACATTGTTTCACTGACAGGACCTGGAGGAGGCCAACCCTGTGCACTCTCACCGGTCGTAGAGAAGTATGTGGCAGAAGGTGGTCCCGTAAGTATCCTGGTCCCATGTCATGAAGGGCTTTATAGGTGATAACCAACACCTTGAATTGGGCTCGGAGACCAATAGGCAACCAATGCAGCATGCGGAGAGCTGGTGAAATGTGGGCACAACGCGGAAGGCCCACAACTGCTCGCGCAGCTGCATTTTGCACTAATTGTAGTCTCCGAACACTCTTCAAGGGTAGCCCCATGTAGAGAGCGTTGCAGTAGTCGATCCTCGAGGTGACAAGGGCATGTGTGACTGTTAGGAGAGACTGCCGATCCAAGTAAGGACGCAACTGGTGCCACAGCCGACAAATGATGATCCAATGTCAGCTGTGGATCGAGGAGGACTCCCAAGTTGCGGACCTTCTCTGAGGGGTTTATAGATTCACCCCCCAGGGTAATGGAAGGACAGATAGAAGTGTCCTTGGGAGGCATCACCCACAGCCACTCTGTCTTATCGGGGTTGAGCCTTAATCTTTTAACACCCATCCAAACCCTCACAGCCTCCAGGCCGAAACCAGCCAGGAGGGACACGGGTCCAACAAACAGGTGGCAGAACTTACAGCTCCAATGGCCCTGTCCACTTCCTCAGGCGTAACAGCCTCAAACTCACCCCAGATGACCGGACAAGAACATGTCCCTGTCCCCTCCACTGAATCATTATCAGTCGACTCTGCTACACAATTGAAGTCTAGGTCGGCCTGGATCTGAGCTACTTTGTCTGCGAAACAGTTGTTAAAATCCTCGGCACTACCCTGCAAGGGAGGCCCTGGACCCCTCGGGTTAAGGAGGGACCGGGTCACCCTAACAGGGTGGCTGGGCGAGATTCCGCAGACGCGATCAAGGCAGAAAGATACAAAGATCTTGCCACCCTAATCGCCTTCAGATAGGCTCTAATAAATGAGCTCAATCTGGTTCGATCATATCCGGACCTACTTTGTCTCCATCGCTTCTCTAGACGTCTCTTATGGCGCTTCATCCCCCTGTGCTCCTTGGTGAACCAAGGAGACCTCCTGGGGCCAGCACCACAGAGAGGTCGCAGCGGCGCAATCCGGTCAATAGCCCCCTTTGCGGCCGTATTCCATGCCGCTACCAGGGACTCCGCCGTATTGTGAGTGAACAAGCTCGGTAATTTACCAAGCGCCATCTGAAAACCAATTGGATCCATCAGGCGTCTGGGGCGGATCCATCTAATCGGTTTCGCCTCCCTGCGGGGAAGGATTTGGGCCATAAGATTCAGTCGTAGCAGAAAATGATCGGTCCATGACAAAGGCATGACATCTAAGCCCCTTAAAGCCAGATCATTACCCAACTGCTCCGAAAGGAAAATCATATCCGGGGCGTGCCCACCCTCATGCGTCGGACCCTGTACTACTTGGGTCAGGTCCATGGTTGTCATGGTGGCCATGAACTCCTGTGCCAACCCCGAGGACCCGCCAAGCGACGGCAGATTAAAGTCCCCCAAGACTATAAGTCTGGGGAACTCCAACGCCAGCCCAGCAACCTCCTCAAGTAGCACAGGCAGGGCTGATGTCACGCAGCTGGGAGGCAGGTACGTCAGCAATAAGCCCACCTGAACCCCTAGGTCCAGCGTCATAAAGATGGACTCGCAACCCGGAATTTCGGAAACAGTGAGTCTGCATAGACTGAGGTTCTCCCGGGCCAAAACAGCCACTCCTCCCCCCCTTCCCTGGGGTCGCGGCTGGTGCCATACCTGATAACCTGGTGGGCACATACCCGAGAGGGGAACTCCCCCCTCCGGGCCCAACCAGGTCTCAGTCACACACGCCAGGTCGGCCTCCTCATCCATGAGAAGGTCATGAATGAGGGGGGCCTTATTATTAACCGACCTGGCATTGAGCAGCAACAGTCTGAGCTCAGGGCCCGAGCTATGCTCATCACCAGGATCATGGGGTGAGCTAGATTTTTCAGAAGGGCCAGAACAAGGAACTGCTACGAGACAGCAGGACCGAGTTCCCCGAGTGTGGCCTACCCTCTTGCTCCCGCAATATCTGCCTCTTCCCTGAATGACCGGTATACTCCAACCCTCAGTGACTCATAATTAAATGTGGTTTACAATAGAATATGCATACATTTATGCTTCCTGTGCCCAGATTTCCAAAGTCTCTATTCCTCTGTTCATGTGTCTGAATGCATGTTCAATTAGGGCGCCTTTATTTTATAGATACCTTCCATCAGTAATCATTCATTCAATTAATCTATAGTGGATTGAACAAAAGTCATTAACCCAGTGAGAGTAGAGTTAAGACTACCAATGTTGTTGGGTAAAGTGCACCCAGTATTCCATTGCAGCTTACTGAAGCCATACAGGGAATCCACAATGAGACCAGTAGGGACGGCAGCCCCTGCCCCAATATTGGTAGAAGGGGAAATGCATTATGAGGTTAAGCGGATCCTCGATTCCAGAATCCACAAAGGGAAGTTGCAGTACTTAATCCAATGGGAGGGTTACCCAATGTCATAAGCTAGATGGGTAAAAGCCCAGCACATAAAAGCGGACCGTTTGGTAAAATGATTCCACACCAAATACCGCTGGAAACCAGTACCAGTACAAGGGAGAGATTAACAAGCAGTGATGTGTATTCCTTTTTGTTTTCCAGGTTCGCTTTCTTTCTTAGGGGGGCAGCCTGTCAAGCTACGAAACATACTGTCTTTAGGACCACTGTATGCTTCTAGCTTGTCTACAGTACAGGGGGGTGGGGTTAAAATTATTAAACCTTAGAAGCTTTTTTTTGTCTGGCTTTTGGGGTCTTCTTTTTGAGCAAATACTATAGGAAAGTTTAATAATGTTAAAAATCCTGTACATTTATTAATAATCAGATTTATAAAGGCACCCTTCTCACAAGCAACTGACTCTGGCTGGCATATAACAGATATTTACAAAGATGCTTTCCATACATACAGCATATACGTCTCAGCTTTCCTTTCTCTTTTTTAAAATATATTTTATTGTTTTTTTTAAAAAAAAACATAAATCACTAAATAATTGGTGAACAGTGTGTTGTCTGGGTTACATTTGTAAAACAATCATTAACAATTAATTTCTATAATCTATATTCCACATGTTAATTTTAGTTGATTTCCTCTTTCCTCAAAATAACCTCTTTTGCAAGCATTGAGTTAATACAATTCTTATTGTTTTGATAAATAACAATTGAATATATAATTTTTCTCCCAATATTCCTAAAAATAATAGTCATATTAGTATAATATTTCTTTTCTATTCAATCATTCTGGTTGCCTTATAGATCCTGTTACAATCCTTATTTTAGTTTATTTCTCCCACCAAATTCTAGATATTCTTACTGGTGAAGATTTTCTCAAAAATTAATTACATTTACATTTACAAATTTAACTCTATTTTTTCCATATAAGCCATCTCACACTTTTACATTTCTTAAGAAATAGATAAAACAATGAAAAGAAAGAAAAGAAAAAAAAGAAAAGAAAAGAAAAAAGAAAGAAGAAAAATAAAGGAAAAGAAGAGTAAAGAAACATAAGAAATAACATACTACTTAGAATATATATCCCTCTTAGGCTAATATATATTTATTTCCTTATTCTTATTCTTTTTAACCATAATTAAGCATATATTTAATCTTTAAACATTCCATTCAATACATCTAGTCATCTAGTCCTTTAACTCTTATTCAAAACAATTTTTTAAATATTTTCTTAAATTCAGTTACATTTAAATATCTAAAACATTTCCTTTATTTAAATCATTTCAACTTTTTTATATTACTCATATCAAGAAAAGGAACACAAAAGAGAAAAAAAGCATACTATATTGTTTAGAGAATTCATCCCTCTTAGAATAGTATATTCCAAAATTTTTCTATTTCTTTAACCATATTCAAACAAATGTTTCTTTTTAAAGTATTCTCTCTGATAAGTCCCATCATCTATTTTCTTGGTTTTCATCTTAAATCTTTTTCCTTTGCCCAGTATCTTTCTTAATCAATGTATTTTGCTGAATCAAAAGGTTTTTCCGTATGTTCATAAATGTTACTGCAGATATAAAAAGTAAATCAGTATCTTTGTTAGGGGCATTTGCCCACTCCCTTTTATTGGGAATCTTTTTCCTTCCTTTTCTCTCTGCTTCTCTTGTCGCTTTTTGTCTCTCCAGTTCTGGTGTTTTTCCTGATATCTCTGTAGAACATTTTATTCAGTCTTTTTTCTTGTCCTCAAGTTTATTTTGTAGTGTTAAAATATAAGTTGTCTTTTCCAAATCTAGTATTTCTTGTAAATTTTTTTCTACTTGGATTAGATCATACTCCTTTGTTTTGTAGAATTCCATCTTCAAGTCTCTATCCTCGAATTTATGTTCAGTCATCTGTTTTGTCTGTTCCTTCTCTGCTGTATTTTCCTGAGGGGTTTTTTTTGGTATAAAATTGAATTGGAGATGAGTTGATTTATATTTTCAAAGTTATTCTGAATTTCTTTGTGATTTGAGTTATTGTTCTTTGAATTAGTTGCAGCTTAACATATATCTCCTCTTGAAAAATATTCATTTTTTTCTTGATAAGTATCTTCTATAAATCTCTGATTTTCCATGATGACCAAAAGTCCAGATTCCCCCCTCCCTTTGGAAATAGCTTTGGAGTCAAAATTGAATAAATGCTTATAGTCCAGAGAATTAAAAAGAAAGTTTTTTTTTGTTTCTGTTCCCTCAGGTTTGTAAGTCTCACTTTATCTACACAGCTGTTCTTTATTTGTTAAGGCTTTGAAGGTCACAGGCAAAGATTAGTTTTTCCCCCAGATTGTACCATGACTGTCATAATCCTCATCCACCAGTAGGTGTCAGCACTGGTTCATTTTTCAGATTTTATTCCTCCATGAAAGGTTACATTTGCCGCTTCTGGTAGCAAAAGGGTGGGGGAAAACCCCCCTTCCTTCACTCTCGGAGGTGTTTTTTTGTTTTTTTTGTTTTTGTTTTTGCTTTTTGGGAGTTTCTCCCCTTCAGGAAAGTAGGTAGGATAGAGAAAAACAATGTTCTTACCCAGATTCAAGTACACTGTTTACGATCAGGTTAAAGTAGTGCTTTTGACTTCCGTTGCTTACAGCTTGGGCTGGACTCTGAAGTTAAGCCAGCCTTTCTCCTGTTGGTTTCTGGAAGGCTTCTCCTGGACCGATTGGGTCGACTGCCATCTCTCCTAGGTCCCTGGAACTTCCTTCCTTCATTGCCACCTCTCTGGGGTGGTTTCTGGCCCATTTAGGGTCCCCTAACAGGAAGAAACTCAGCTGGAGGGCTCAGAATCCAGAATCCCTCAACTGCTTCGCTGCATCCTCAGCTTTCCTTTCTCATCAACCAGGCTTCCCATCTGTATCTGGAACCCAGTCCTGGAGATATTTTCCTCAACAAATGCATGCATGTGGCAGGCTTGTCTATATATATGGATAAATTGCATATTTATATATGAGCTGACCAGAGGAAAGATTTGGTAATAAGGAAAATTATTAACTTTTATTAACATTTAATTTTAATTAAATATTTAAAAAGAGCCTAAGAAACACATGCTCTGCAGATCTAAGCTCCTCGGAAGACCCAATCATCCTCACAAACTCCCTCTAGAACTCAGCAGTAAACTGGACCCGACAATCTGAAATGATGTGCTTAGGCACTCCATGCAGTCGGTAGATGTGTTGCAAAAACTTCTTTGCTAGTTTCTGGGCTGAGAGGAGATCAGCACAGGCAATGAAGCAGGCTTGCTTGGAAAACAGGTCTATCACAGTCCAAACCACGGTGCTTCCCCCAACTCTCCGGTAGCTCCACTATAAAATTCATGGCTATCTCCTCCCAGGGTCTGGTCAGGTCAGCTACCTGCTGCAGCAGCCCCGGACTCTTCCCTGGTAGTCTTTTGCTGGCCACACAAACTGCACAGCTCCCCACATAGTTCTCAATGTCTTTCTTCATCTTTGGCCACCAGAACTGACAATTAGTGAGATGCAGCATCTTTAGGAACCCAAAGTGGCCTACCTGCTTGGCATTGTGGCTGTGTTGCAGGACTTGTAGTCACAGGCAGTCTGGGACATATAATTTGTCCCCCTTCCACACCAGCACCTCCCTCATGGTGTTGTGATTCCTCGCCAGGCAGTGGACCCGGCAGCTGAGTCAGAGGAATCAGAGGAGGAGGAGGAAGGGCCTGGAGTGACATCAGAGTCAGATGAAGGCTCTGAGGAGCTCCAAGGCTTACAGTCTGACGAGGAGCCTGGCCCCTCTACTCGTGCTCAGGCTGAGACACAGCTATGCTGGGAGTCTGAGTTGGACAGTGATGACTCACAGTTGGGAGCTATCCAGGATGCATGTAAACGCCAGCAAGAAAAGAGAGTTGGACAGAGGAATACAATGGGGCGGCTCCAAAGGCAAAGGAGAAGGCATTAGGAAGCCACGCCTTGGCTGCATAATAAAAGGGAAAGTGTGGGAGGTGCTGGTTGCCAAAGGCAACCGTTTGTCTGAGGATTGAGTTTCTGTGAACTGTGTTTTGTTTGCCTTGGACTTTGACTCAGGTCTGTCAATAATAAAAGGGGATTGTTTTTTTTCCTGCAGTTCCAGCCTGCTTGTTGGAAGAGGGGTTTCTCCTTGTGAGCTTAACAAGGACTCATGTAGGCTGGGACAGAACACATGGTTTGCAGCTCTTGCTCCTCTTTTTCTCCTGCTGTCTGGTTGTCGCTTGCACTGCTTGCTGCCTATTGGGAATGACAGAACTCACCACCTCCTGCAGAGTGCTTTTGTATTGGGGCATGCGGGACAGGGCATCAGCCAGGAAGTTCTTCCCTCCTGGAATGTATTTCAGTTCAAAATCAAATCTTTTGAAATACTGCGCCCATCTGACTTGCTTAGGAGAAAGTTTGCGGGGGGGTGTTTCAGGACTTCTAAGTTTTTATGATCAGTCCACACTACAAAGGGGGCTTTGCTTCCCTCCAGGAACTGCCTCCAAGTTAGTAAAGCCCACCACACCACAAAAGCCTCTTTCCCCCACACCACCCATTGCCGTTCCGTTTCATTTAGTTTGCAAGATGTGTACGCACACGGCTGTAAGTTCCCCTCCCCATTGCATTGGAGGAGGATGGCTCCCACAGCCACGTCACTGGCATCTGCCTGGATCACAAAAGGCTCTTCGGGGTTTGGGTGTTTTAGCACTGGTTCAGGGGCAAATAGCCCCTTTAGCCTTTCGAATGCCGCTTGGCACTCCATCATCCAGTTTAAAGGCTGATTCGGTCGGGGTTTCTCGCCCCCCTTTTTCCCGTTTTTAGCAACTCAGTGATCGGTAAGGCAATCGTGGTGAAAGAGGGGATGAATTGCCTGTAAAAATTTGCAAACCCCAGGAAACTCTGCAGCTGCTTGCGGGTGCGAGGGGCTTGCCATTCCAAGATGAACTTCATGTTCCCTGGGTCCATCTCTATCCCCTCACACGACAAACGGTAGCCGAGGTAGTCCAGTGTAGATTTGTGAAACTTGCATTTTGACAGTTTGGCGTACAGCTTAGTGTCCAATAGCTTTTTCAGTACCTGCCACACAACCTTCACGTGATCATCCATGGTTTCAGTGTAAATGAGGATGCCAAGATACACTAGAACCCCCTTATAAAGATGCTCATGCAGCACTTTGAGTTGGTAGCTACCAAGGGGGCAGTTGAAGGCTGTCTTCCACTCATCACCTTCTTTAATCATCACTCGGTAGTACGCCTCCCTCAAGTCTAATTTCGTGAAGTTCTTTCCTTGGGCTAAACCAGCGGTTCTCAACCTTGGGGTCGCGACCCCATTTGGGGTCGCACGACGCTTTCGCGGGGGTCGCCGAACACCGCGGGCCGCCATTTTGTTTTTTTAATTTTAATTTTTTTTAATTTTTATTTATTTTATTTTTATTTTTTGGCGCACGCGCTGCGCATGCGCAGATCCGCCTGTCGCGCCGGAAAAAAAAATAAAAAAAAATAAAAAAAAATAAAAAAAATAAAAAAAATAAAAAACCAAAACAAAATGGCGGCCGCGACGGGCGGATCCGCGCATGCACGGCGCGTGTGATGGGCTGATCCACGCATGCGCAGATCCACCCGTCACGCCGAAAAAAAATAAAAAAAATTTTAAAAAAATAAAAAAAATCAAAAAAACAAAAAACAAAATGGCGGCCGTGACGGGCGGATCCGCGCATGCGCAGCATGCGCAACGGGCCGATCCGCGCATGCGCAGATCTGCCCGTCACGGCCGCCATTTTGTTTTTTGTGTTTTTTTTACTTTTTTTTTTAAAAAAAAATTTTTCGCGCGCATGTGCGCGCGCGCGCACACCCGGGTCGGGGGCGCGGCGCGCATGGGCGGGGCAAGTGGGGTCTCAACCTGAGAAAGGTTGAGAACCACTGGGCTAAACGTTCTAGCACAGGGCTTTTCAACCTTTTCACCGATTGTACCACTTTTAGGATATGGCAATATTCGAGTCCCACCTGGCAAGGTGTCAAAAACTTGATGACCAAAAGAAACAAAAAACCTGTTCAAAGTTGCAATTGCACTGAAATGACTTATGACCATTTTTCACACTTATGACCATTGCAGCATGCCCAGGGTCATGTGATTTATATTTGGATGCTTGGCAACTGATTCATATTTATGATGGTCACAGTGTTCCAGGGTCATGTGATCCCCTTTTGCAACCTTTTGACAAGCAAAGTCAATGGCAGGGCTGCTGGTGGCCAAGTGCTAAGGCGGGACTTCTCTCTCTCCCTCCTTCCCTGCCTCCCTCTTTCTCATTCCCATGTCCTTCTGAAGGAAGAATTTGACCCCCCCCCCATATTTTCTCTCTTCCATTTATTCATCAAACAAAGAAAAACCTCCAGAAACAGAAAAGACAAGCTGCTGAGTGAACTAGCTTAGAAAGGCCCTTTAAGAATTAACTACTGGCTAGAAAAGAAAGTTAAGGAGCCGGCAGCCGGCACTTAAGAAAAAAAAATGTAGTAAGTACTGGTTAAGGCAGCCTCACCAAATGGCTCCATTCTTTTTTTTTTTTGAAAAATATTTTATTGGTTTTATGATTTTAACAATAGGTGCTTAAAACCCACCGTGGTGATTGGGTAAACAAAAATTCCAGAATAAAAACATACATAAACAGCTCAACTTAATACATTCACTTTCATCTTTCTATTTCCCTCACCCACACAAAACAAAAAACAAAAACATATAAATTTAATATATTCCATTTCTGTCATAAATTTCTGTTAAACCTATTTTAAGACTTTGTCAATTTCATTCCAAACTCTCCCCGATACATATACCATGATATTTATAAGATGTTACCATTCGTTCTTTTACATTCATATATACAGTACTTTTAAAGAAATGAGATAAATACCTACACGTAACTTTTGGTGTTGCTCGCCCATTTCCCCTTTCACCGCATCCACACTCTTTCTTCTCTACCTTCTTTCTCCTTTTCTTCTCTTCCCTACTTCCCTCTTCCCCCACCCCTCTCCTTCCCTTTCTCTCCACTCCTCTCTTCTCCAACCTTCCTACTTCTTTCTCCCCTCCTTCACTCTTTCCTCTCTCCTCTCCTTTCTTCAGGTGCAGTTCAGGGGTAATGTCCGAGCAACTCCTCTCTCCAAATTTCCCTATCTGTATTATACATTAATACTTCTATTTTAATCTTCTCAGTAAATATTTCTTTCCTTTTTTTTTTGAAAAAAATAAAAGATAGAATTTTTTTTTACTGATTTTTCCCATCTTTCCCCAAAAGCTTAGAACACAATGTGGTGATCAGGATGTCCAATCATTCAAAGACAAAGTCATATAAATATAGCTCAAATTGAATATAATATTGCTTATTAAAATTTATACAATTACAAAGGTCATCAAACACATGCAATTATAATCTATATCCTGTTTTTAGGCTGTACTCATTACAGTTGTCATACTCCGACTACATTTTAGTAAGTATATAATTGTGATTTCAGGTATCCTTAATACACAATCATTCATTGAGACAGATTTTTTTCCCTTATCACAAATAGTTCTTCCTCTCTCTCTATTACAACATAGTTATCATATTTAAAATAATAATATAAGTCCAACAAATACAGTTCTATTTTTAAGAATATATTCTATCATTTCATCAATCTACATCTATAAAACAAACAAACAAAAACTCTTTTTAAGGCCTTGATAAAGTTTATATCTTCAAATACTTGTCAATTATAATATCAGGCAACTCTCATCTTTCATTCCTAATTAAATCAGACATATTCTCTTTCTTTTTTCCTTTTTTACTAGATTTATTCAATCATTTCGTCAATCTACTTCTATAAGGCAAAATCCATTCAGGAGAAAAATACTTCAAAATCCCTTGCAGCAAAACTTACAGCTAACAATAGCAGAGCAATAGAAGCTAACACGAGACATCAGCCATCAGCCAAATAGAAATTGCCAAACACTCCTTAAGAACACAAACCCCCCATTGCACAAATCCCAGAACTTCAAAGTCACAAAAGCACATAAGAATCCATCCACTCTCCATCTCCCTCTCTTGTGTCTCACCTCCAGCTGATGCTACCTTTCTTCATTCCTCATGGAGGGCAACCCCTCCCCTGCTGCATTTCTTGCCTGTTTGTTGCTGCCAGCACAGGTGGCTGCCACTGAAGTTGTAGATCGGCTCATGGCCGGCCTGCTTGATCTCCTCTCCCCCCCACCACCCTCCTCCTTCCCCTTCAGTGCAGCTAGAGCTGACTCCACCTCCTCCCAGGGCTGCCTCTTTTTTTCTCTCTCCCTCCCAAACTGCCTCCTTTTATAGCCTCTCCTGTCTCCACCCCCCTCCTCCTCCTTGCTCATGGGGGAGGGTGAACCAGATGTGAGCCTGGGGCCTTTGCCTTGCCCCAGCCACTCTGCGGCTCCAGAGGACTCTCTCACAGTAAGTCCTTGCCTGCGCTGGCTCTTTCCCTCCCCCACTACACTTGGCTAAGCAGGGCTGCGTACCACCTGCCAGTCATTAATGTACCACAAGTGGTACGTGTACCACTGGTTGAAAAGCCCTGATCTAGGATCAGGAGGGGGTGGCCCTTGCTCATCATCCTGTCCCAATCCTGAAGGGCCCTGGCCTGCTTCTGCCTGCTCTTCCCCACATTTCTCTGAAGCTACAGACACCTCTCCCTCGACCTCCATAGGGTCCCTTCCAGCTCATTTTCCTCATCAGATCCAGGCTCCGATGGAGGCATGACAGGTGGCCATTTTAACTCTGTGACTTGCCTAGGCCTGTTTGGGCCTATGAGAAACTGGAAGTGTTTTTTTTTGTGCCTGGTCACATGGCCAAACAAGATCCGGTGATTTTTGCAGCCGGCAACGACCGTTTGTTTTTGTTTTCCTAGAGCTGCATGGAAGATCTGCTGCTTGCTGGGCTTAAGGATTACAGTACTGTAGAGAGCTAAAATTACTTCTGTAAGTATTCTAAAATATTAGTTTTTGTTACTCTATAGCAGTGGTGGCGAACCTATGGCACGGGTGCCACAGGCAGCACTCGGAGCCTTCTCTGTGGCACACATGCCATTGCCCCAACCTTGCCTCCCCCCGTGACCCCCTCCTCACCAGCAGCCCTCCTGTAGAAGAGTCACCCCCAAGCGTGGCCCACGGGGAGCAGTGCAGCCAAGGACATGGCAGCCAGGCAGTGTAGACAAGACTCTGCCTTCATGTCCCATCGCGCACAGTTGATGCTGCAGGGTGTGGGCAGAGGGCGTGGCTGCCATGGCACTGCTGGGTGATCTGCGGTGGGCCCTGGAGAAGGTGAGTGGCCCTGCGGGCAGGCCGGGTGGGGGTGGGTTGGGGGCAGGGCAGGAGGTGGAGTGGGGGCGGGGCCAGTTTTTGGTCTCTAAAAGGTTTGCCATCACTGCTCTATAGTACTGTACTGTATTGTTTGTAATCACTTTGGGAACTGCTCTGCTTTTTATTGTGTTTGTAAGTACAGTACTTTGCAAGATTGTTTGTTTGCATTTGCCTGAAACTTATAGCATGTGGCTGCTGCTGCCTCCTCTCCCTAGCATAGATCCACTAGAGATTCTGCTGACACTTACTGGAAGGAAATCCCCACCCCATCCCATTTTGGATTTTGCCTGGAGATGCTTGTGCTGATCAGGGACAGTGTTTTTTTTTTTTAAAAAAAAGATTTTAAATTTAAATTGCCTCCAGAAGTTGTGGGTGTTCCCTCACTGGAGGCTTTTAAGAAGACACTGGATAGGCATTTATTAGAAATACAGTACAGTACTGTACTCTCTTGTGAGAACAGTGGGTTAGACTAGATGATCTCAAGGTCACTTTCATCTCAGTTACTGTTGCAAGCCGACAGTTCTGTAAACTCCACCCCCATCTCCCTTTGCATGCCTGCCTGGAGACACTTAAAGCTAAAGCTACTTACTTTAGTGGCAACTGCAATTTGGAGAGTTCTCCACCCCCCCCAAGAAGCTTGAGCTGCCTAGCAACAGATGTTTTTTTTTTTAAAAAGCCTGCTGCCTGCTTGGGAGGCAATTTACAATACTGTAGTTCCTGAAACCTGAAACAGCTGATTTGCTGCTGGAAACAGGCTGTAGCAGCAGTGCAAAAAGTCTCTCAGTTCAGGTAGCCATCGGAGGAAATAATAAGTCAAATCTTTGTTCATTTAATGACCCATTTGATTAAATTAATGAGTTTGATTTTAAAATGTTGTAACATTGAGTCTGATTCATTGGACGAGTACGAGCCTAATGGGCAGGCTCTTTTAGGCTCGTACCTTGGGGACTACCTGTACAGTTTTGGCTTGGGCAGTTTGGCTCCTGGTATGATCTCTATTGCGCAGTCAGTGCGTGGGTGAGGTGGCAGCACATCTGATTCTTTTTCACTAAAAACCTTGGCTAGGTTGCAATATTCTGCTGGAATCAGCGGCTCTAATCCACTATCTCAGTGTGTTTGCGGTCTCTGCTTTCACTTTTCTAGCTGCAGGTGGGTAGGCGGCCCTTTGCACATTTCCTGGCACTTGCCGACTAGTGGCTCTCCTCCGCATCGGCCACTTTTTTCTATCCCAGCTCAGAGAGGGATTCCAATTTTTCCACCATGCTAGTCCTAGGACCATGGGCTCAGTCATCCTGGGGACTACGATAAACCTAATAGTCTCTATGTGAGTCCCTGCTTTGAGCTGAACTGGCTCAGACAGGAAGGTGGCTGCCATAGCCCGTTATTGACCCATCTAATTGGGAAAATGCCATGGGTCATCTCAGTTTTCCACTTTATAATATTTTATTAGTTTTCTAATTTTACAATTAAACATTTAAAAAGCAATGTGGTGACTGGGTTAATCAATAATTCAATAACATACATAAATCTTTAGTACAAATCTCAAGTTACAACATCAGATATTTCCTCTCTTTTTCCTTTAATATCTACTATCTCATATTAGGCTGATATAGTTATTATTATTATCAACTAAGTAAAACCATCTTTGATACATTTATCAATAATTTTTAGCTTATACATATCTTAATTGTATTTGCATTCAATCCTTATATACAATCAATGTCCTGTTATTACTTTTCCCTCAACCTTTAATTTCCCATCAATATTCAAATTAACATTTGGTATTTATAATTTCCAAGCTTTAGGTAACCAAAGTTTCCCTTATCTCAACTTCTTCCTTTTTCCCTTTTCATAACAAAATCTAATATTCTAAATACACATCTTATCTATTTGCATATAGTCTTGTTCTGTTTTCTAAAAGATATCTATTTTCCACCATATTAAACCAAAGGTCTATTAGTCTTACTACACATCTTACCTATTCAATTATAATGTTACTTTATTTTCTAAAAATTATCTATTTTCCACCATATTCAACCCTCTAATCAGTAATATGAAATCCCCTCTAATAAATCCAAACCCTAGTTTCCTTCAGCCTTACTCTGGCTTTCTTCCTTTGCCAACTGACCTTCCATGTCAGTACTTTTGAATCATCAAACAGTTCTCCCTCTATTATTATATATATTATTTGAAATAAAAAAGACCATTTGATTACAGTTTTTTTGGAAGAACTAGCCCATTTGTATTCATTAGATTGTCTCCCTACTACTCCAATTTCCCACAATTGTCTTGATAGATTTATCTTCCATTCAACCTGTTCTTCCTTTTCCTCAAATTTCTTCTGATTTATGTAAAATGTCTTTTCCATTCTCAATGTTGTCACTCCCTTTTCTGATTTTTCCTTTGACTGGATCTGTTGGTCAATTGGGTCATCTGTCTTAATGTTTAGTTGTTCCACTTCTCCTGTTATTTTCTGCATTGTTAGTTCTTTGGTTGTAGTCAAGGTCTGGGTTTGTATATTTAAGCTGGCATCTTGTTCCATTATGTTGCATCTTATCTTGTCACAAGCTGAAAGAATGGTTTCGTGTATTGATTTCAACATAGAAAGGATTTTTTCCCGATCTTCATCCATATTCTCTTGATAATGTGTTAAGTTAAAGACTTTAAAATCAAACATTAAAAATAGTTTTTTTGTTTTTTATAACTGGGTATGGGACATCTATTTCACGTGTTATAGGTATTCTTTATAGTGGAGATTGTTTACCAAGTAAGAATTTATAGTCCAAAGTATTCCATCATCTCGTGTAATAACAGATGCTTCTCATGTAAAGAAATAGGAAAGCAATTCCCCACATATAACTCTGAAAATCAGTAAAGGTTTACCTTCATAGTTCAAACAGGCCAGATATGCTGCCCTAAAGTTCCTTCTTTACAGCTGAGTTTTTCACAGGTGGTATCTGTCAAGGTCAAAATAGTTTTTTCTAGAGTCTGGGCTTCAAGCCAAGTCTCTTTTAGGCAATAACAAGTTGTAATACCCTAATTTGCCACAAGATGTCACCAATGCTGTTTAAAGCTTTTTAAATACAAAGTTTTTATGATAGTTTTTCAAGGTTTATTTCTTTTTTTTTTTAGATAAAAACAAACGTCTCCAGTAAGAATAGGAAAACTTTTAGTCCCCAGGTTTCAAAAGCGTATGCATCCAATTAGGTTAGAATTGTTCTTATAGTTGCTCTGTTTCCCCTGGATAGTTAGTCACCGCAGTTCTTGGGCGACTAACTAAGGGGTAGAAATTCCCTTCCCTTTCTTCTCAAAGGGGAAAAAGTACTTTGGGCAGCTTTTACAGGAAAATATATTTAAAGTCTTAAAGAGAAGATCAGATCTCACCCAGCTTCATCTGTGTTGCTTTAAAGGTGCTTGGTGGTAATTTTGACTTCAGCTGTCAGCAGCTTAGTGATGAGCCATATTGCTATGGCCGGTCTTTCCCCTGCCGGTTTGGAGAGCTGCCACCCTCCCACAATCAAGCAGGGGTCCCCTCCTTGTTCATCACCCCTACAGGGCGACTTTTGACCCTTTCCAGCCCCCCCAAGCGAGATGAATTTGGACCCGGAAGACGGAGCTCGCCTTCCTGCGTCCGCAGACACCGCGATGGCAAACCGGAAGTCGGTCATCTCAGTTTTCTCAGTCTTAGTCCCAACCTCTCCACCACCTGGGTGCTGACCATGCACCAGGTGCAATGGCTCCCCCTTGCCCTTGAGGGCACCACAATCTCCACCCAGGACATCATGGGGATGATGGTGCCACTTACCATTGGGTTGTCTTCCCCCTCGCTGTTGTTCTCGTAGAAGACTGGACCCATTTGGGGGTTGGTCGGAGTTCCCTCCTCCTCGCTGGATGGAGGAGAGAACTCAATGACTTGCCACCCCATGAGTGTCTTCTCCTTCGGCTTCACTGGGGGTCTCTACTTCTTGGGCTGGCTGACAGAGGACCGGTTGCTGCTCATGGTGAGAAGCACTTGGCTGCTTGGTGGCCCTCCTTACCACAGCAGAAGCAGACTCCTAGGACTTGGCAAGGTTTGCCTCCTCCGGTTGAGGGCGCGCCCCCTTCCCCCCTGGGAGCATGGGTGTCTCTTGGGTGCTCTGCGTGGTTGGCTTTCCTGTGCAGTGAGCTCTTGGAACTCCATCAGGTCAATCTCCACTTTGTCAAGCCCTTGTGGGCTTGCCACTAATGAGAGGGGGGAGGGGGGACAAGATTGTCAGATGGAGGCATCCGGAGGCAGTGGATGGGACCAGCAGCAGAGATGGCAGCAACAGCCTTTCCCTCCCTCATACCTGTATGCTGGAAGGGGGACTCTGTAGAATGCAGCCGCGAGGCCATCCTGCTGAGCAGCTGATTGGCGTGGAGAAATGGCAGGGAGCTGAAATCCTGCCTCACTTCCTTGCCTTGCTGCCATACTGGTGCTCACGCCAGATGCTGGCAAGGTGGGTGGGTGGGGGGCGGCCGGGAGGCATCTATTTAGAGCGCTAGGAGGCAGTTGCTGCCAGCGCTGACTTTGTTTGCTGTTAGTTTGAATACTGCATGCCAGAGCATACCATAAATAAACTGACCACCTGTGAACTCAACGGCTTCTTTCTTGTTGGAGCCAGGGGCATGCCAGAGCATACCATAAATAAATTGACCACCTGTGAACTCAACGGCTTGTTTCTTGTTGGAGCCAGGGGTGTGGCAAGGACCTCTGACAGAAAGTCAGTGCTCATTTCTTCCTGTCCTTTCCCATTACCCTTTGTGTGCTGACAGTGTTCTGTACAGGTACCTGTTCTGTCCCAGACTATGTGAGTTCGTGTTAACTCACAAGGACGAACCCCTCTTTTAACAAGTCAGCTGAAAATGCAGGGAAAATAAACCCCTTTTATTAATTAGATAAATACCTGCAAAATGTCCCAAAAGCAAAGGCAAACAAAACATTATGCAAACAGAGAATTGTCCAAGGCAAACAGAACACGATTCAAACGGAGAATTGTTCACAAGCAAGGCAAAGAAAACAGGATTCCATGAAACTTGATTCCTTTGCAAACAGTTGCCTTCAGCAACCAGCACCGTCCACAACTTCCCTTTTTATTATGCAGCCCCAAGGCGTGGCTTCTCAATGCCTTCTCCTCCTCCCTTGCAGTCGCCCCATTGCCTCCCTCTGTTCTGCTCTTGTTGCCTGTCTGCGTTTGCAAATGTCTATAATGTCTTCCAGCTGTGAGTCCTCAGAGTCTGACTCAGCTTCCCCACACAGCTGAGTCTCAGCCTGAGCACGATTGGAGGGGCCAGGCTCTTCATCAGACTGCAAGTCCTGGAGCTCATCAGAGCCTTCCTCCTCCTCTGATGGCTCTCCAGGCCCCTCCTCCTCCTCTGATTCCCCGGACTCAGCTGCCAGGTCCAGTGGCTGGCACGGACTCACAACAGTACCAGGGAATGGCTGAGGGCACACAAGATGTGGCAACTGTGGGTGAAGGGGGAGAGCCGGCTGCGGCTTGGGTGGCAGCGTCAGCTAGGTGGGTGGGGGGTGGGGACAGCCGGGAGGCATCTACTTAGAGCGCTGGGAGGTGGTTGCTCCCAGCGCTGACTTTGTTTGCTGTTAGTTTGAATACTGCATCCCAGAGCGTACCGTAAATAAATTGACCACCTGTGAACTCAACAGCTTCTTTCTTGTTGGAGCCAGGGTTGTGGCAAGGATTTCTGACACACTTCGCTGGCCACTCAGAACCACGCTTCCAGGTTCCGCATCATCCCTCGGGGTATGCAGTTCTGGTACAGTTCTCAGTCTAGTCTCCCTCAGAAGTAGGAGACCAGCACGTGCTTGGGCCAGTCAGGAAGGTGGCTGGCTAGGCTGCGGAAGTCCTGGATGTACTCTGCCACCAGCCATTTGCGCTGCTTAAGGGTTCGAATGCAGGACTCAGCTCTCCGGGCCACTATGGGATCGTCGAATTGCCCTCACAGAATCTGCATGAATGCATCTAGGTTGCCAAGCTCCTGCACCCCAGCATCATGTAGTGACACCAGCCACCCGGCCACACCACCTGGCCACGCCACACTCCAGGTTGACCGCCACTGTGTGAACCAGGGCTGCATCATCTGGGTACATTCCCCTATAGTGTTCCATGTGATGCCATGTCTGGGCTAAGAAGAGTAAGCTTGCCCAAATCCCCATCGTGGGACTAGACTGGGGGGGTCACTTGTCTCTTACTACAAGGTACCCAGGTGGTAGCACCGCTGCCGCCACCGGGCAGGGAGGCAGAGGGGCTCCAACCCCTGCTTGAGCCACCAGGTGTCAAGGTTCTGACTAATGAAACCAAATAAATCAGAACTCCGAGGCTTGAAGTTTCCTCAAAGCACATGTTTATTGGATACATAATACCAGCACAGTCAAAAGTGAAGCCAACTCCAAAATTCCCCTTAGGGATTCAATGTAACTAAATGTAACAAATCCCTCCCCTCTGCTATGCTATAGATCATGCTATCCAATAAATGCAATTCGCGGGCTTCGTGAAACTTCTTCTCTCCACCTTCCAGCTCCTGTGGGAATGACCTTGGTTCCCACGGGACTGCTCCTTGTTTAGTCTAGCAAAGCTGTCGTTTTCTTCCCCTCTTCCCACCAACCTGTGGCAACTCAGAACGACAAAGATGGATTCAGCCAGGTTCGCTTCAGAAGTTGACACCAGGATTGCTTGTTGCCACGCTGCGGGAGGGGCGGTGAAATCCACTGCTGCTGTTGCCTGCAGGGGGGATCCAATTGTCCCAGCAGGTGCTGGCACCATCGGCTGTAGGAGGGGAGGAGACGGGGTGGTAAGCAACTTCACTCCCCCTGTCCCGGCCACTGGTGCCTTGGCCTCTGGTGACACCACTCCCTTGATTGCCAGGCCTCTGAACTTCTCTCCCAGTTGCTCCATCTATGGGCAGCGGGCAGCGGTGTGGAGCTTCCACTCAATCGGCTCGTCCCACTCGACCGGTCGCCTTGCCTTCCATCTACTCCTTCCTTGACTCCTGCAGGAATTAGGGGTCCTTGGCCTCTTCCGCCTTCCCCACGTTTGCCGCATAGCGAGTCTTTGGTCCCTGGTACGGGGCATCCTGCAGCCGCTCCCTAGGCTCACCACTTGTGGCTCTGGCTTTTCAGCCCTCAGTTTGGGATGTGTGCCCACCGGGTGCACCCCTGCCCTGATCTGCAGCACCACTGGGGCTTCTTGAGCCAAGGGCTCCTCCAGCTTCTTCTCCTCCTCTGATTCTTTGCCTGTTGCCAACACCTTGGGTCTTTGGCCTCCTGGTGGGGTCCAGGTAGGCACTTCTGTGAGAAATGACTTAATGTCAACCGTCCCGTTTGGCACATTCCGCCAAAGAAATCTCAGCTCTTTTAAATTACCAAGAGTGTAGCTTTATTGAAAGATCCATCTAGGTACAGAAGAAGCAAAGTCAGTTCTGGGATTTTCCCATGAAAACCCCATAGGTAAAACCCCTTTTCCCCCTCTAGGCCACCCATAGTTCACAGTTCACCAATTGGGTTCAGTTGTTTTGTTTTGGGAAAAGACTGTGCCGCTCAAACATTTCATGACTTGACCTTGGTGTCTAACTTCTCGCCGGCAACAGAAGGCACTCTTGCATTCTGGAGCTTCCCTCCCTCCTTAGGAATTAACCCACCCCCTCCCTTGCTGTTTGGCAAATTGCGAGTGACAGCTGGTGCAACTATGGAATCGAGTCAGGTTTGACATATAGAAACAGATAGCAAACCCCACTCTCTTCTAGCACTGAAGATGTTACATAGTCACGTAAGAAATATCTGCAAACAGACAACCAAGCTCACAATGCACCAAGGACTCCACAGAATGAATTATAAAGTAGAGCATCACCTTGCTGGGCTAAAAGAAAGATGTCTCTTTTTAAAAATAAATTGTCAGGCATGGGAAATCAGGAGTCCAGGCAGTCCAAATGAATATATAGGCTTATTGCAAGCTTAAGCTCTCTACAAGAATCTGAACTACTAACAGTCAAAGCAAATTGGCAGTAGATAAGAGTCAACAGAATTCAAGGTGGGCTGGGCTTAGATCTCTTGTGGGTGCAAAGCGACTAGAGACTGATGGTGCGCTTCACCCCTCCCTCGAGCTCAGCTTGGTCATCTCCTGCAGAAATTTTACATAAAATTATGACTCAAAGTAACCTCTGTCAGAAATTCTGTCTTCTACATTAGTATCATGAGGGAAGACGCTCAAAGAACAATTTAATCGGAGGTCTTAGTATCGTATTAAACTTATGTGCATGAGGTCAGTCACAATTTATGACCTCAGGAGTCAAACATGTTATTTAATTAGTCAAGTTATACCTCACCTTTTTATTTATGTAAGCACTCAAGGCAGCTAATGAATTTTTTTAAAAAATCCAGAAAGTCAAAAGCAAATTTTAATTGAGGTAAAATTAATACAGGTAGTCTTTGACTTATGACCACTTTTAAAACAAACATTTGAAGTTACAATGGCCTTACACTTACAGCCATTGCAGCATCCCTCCAGCCACATGAGCAAAATTTGGGCACTGGCATGTAATTATGATGGTTGTGGCATCCTGGGCCCACATGATCATAATTTACGACCTTTCCAGGGGGGTTCCAACAAGCAGGTCAATGGGGAAGACCAGATTCAATTAACGACTGCAATAAAAAAGGTGGTAAAAATGGGTAAAACTCACTTAATGACTGCATTGCTTACTGATGGGAGTTCTGGTCCCAATTGTGGTTGCAAGCCAAGGACTACCTATAATAAAAAAAACCTAACTTTCTAAAGCTTACAAACTTTCTAAGTACAAAATGAAAGATTATCCCCTAATAAAGTTGCTTGGTCTTGTCAGTGATACTAGGCTCCAATGCAAAATGAGTAGGGGCCAAATGCTGCTCCTAAGGGCATGCATTCCATAATTGGAAAGCAATGGAAGAGAAGGTTCTTTGCTATCGGCTAGAATGAAAGGTTTGATACCAAAGCGTCTTGAAAAGGATTCTCTTCCAAATTTTAATAATAGGACAGAGTCATAATGTAAGAGGCAGATAGTCAAGCTTTAGAGCTTTAAAGAGTAATATAATAACACCTTAAGTTCCACCTGTTAAGTAATTAGCAAGTTATAAGTATCCTGTAAATCCTATACCTCGTAAATTTCTTTGTATATCATGTAATCCCTGTATGTTATATTGAACAGCATTCTGGTTGCAACATCAGGTATCAACTTCAACTTCCATGGGAGTAACAAATGCAACATGCAATAAGGCAAACCTCTTTGAAATCTAGTTTATTTTGAATGAATACATATTCTGGGTATGCTACCACACTGCGCTTGTTATCAGTAGGCATCAACCAGGGACCTTTTATTTTTAGTTTTTGTTTAACCTTTGGCTTACTATTCTCTTAAGAATCTGAGACATTTTATTTCAACCCCTATTTGCTGAAAAGTCACAGAGATGGGTGTAACACTGAAAATAGATGGGGGTTTTCTTATTTTGTTTAGTGTCAAGCCCCTGGGCTTGAGATGAAACGGTGGGGAACAGGGAAGGAGCAGCCAGCGGCCAGCCAATGTCCAGGTGCCAATGAGCTGGGAGTCGGCGAGGCCACCATGCACCGCCCGACTCCCGAGGACCAGCTGGGAGTTGGCGAGGCCGCCATGCACCACGGCTGCCTCCCTCCATGTCATCGGACGCCAGGGAAGTCCCAAATGCCGGCTGGGTATCAGGGGCCAGCCAGCCGGATGCCGGAGGGACCACCTCTTGCCTCAGCCACCTCTCTCTCACACATCTATACTGTGGGGTTCTCGTTTATTTGGATGATATTCTCATATATACGACCACCTTGGAGGAACATGTCCACCTGGTCAGGCAGGTACTGAGGAAATTGTTGGATACCCACCTCTTTGTGAAGCTCTCCAAATGTGAATTTCACCAGGCCCAGCTGGATTACCTGGGGTATAGAATATCAGGGGCCGGCATGGAAAAGACCCCCATAAGGTGAGAGCAGTGTTGGACTCGCAGGCCAGTTGCAGAGTTTTCTGGGATTCACCGATTTTTATAGGCACTTCATCTCCTCCTTTGCCACGGTAGCCCTTCCCCTGACTGATTTACTGCACACAAAGCACACAGCAAATAAGCCACGCCCCGGACAACTGCTGGATTGGACTATGGCCTGTCAGAAAGTGTTCGAGGACCTGAATGCCCTGTTTGCCAGGGAACCGATCCTACTCCACCTGGACCCTGAGAACCCCTTTGTAGTACAAGCCGATGCCGGTGACATCGCTGTGGGGGCAGTGCTGCTACAACGGAACAGCCAGGGGTTGTTGCAGCCGTGTGTGTATACATCGTGGAAGTTTTCAGCCACTGAGAGGGCGTGGGCCATTTGGGAGAAAGAGGCATTTGCGGTGCAGTGGGCTCTCTCGACATGGAGGCATTTGCTGGAGGGGTCAACAAAGCCATTCGAGGTGTGGACAGACCATAAGAACCTCGAAGTTCTACAGACACCGAGACGCCTGTCACCCAAGCACATCCGGTGGGCACAGTACTTCCGTCACTTCCAGTTCACCCTGAAGTATGTGCCGGGAGGAAAGAACTTCTTAGCCGATGCGTTGTCGCACATGCCCCAGTACCATAGCAGGCGGGAGGAGGTAGTACAAGCGATTATGCCTCCCTACCAACAGGGCGTGGTTCGAGTGATTCCTCACCAGTTGGTGGGTGATCTGAACCAGGAGCTACAAACAGCTGTCCGGAGAAATCCCTGGTTGAGGGACCACCCAGGCCTCTTGACATGGAGGGAGGGGCTGGCCTGGAAAGGCAACAAAATGTACGTCCTAGAGGTCCTGAGGCGAGTGGTTCTTCAACGGTGCCACGATGCTAAACAGGCGGAACATTTCGACTTCCTGAAAACATTACACCTTGTGAGGCGTCAATTCTGGTGGCCTCAGGTTAAGGTGGACATAGAGGCCTATGTGAAAGGCTGCCACGTCTGTGCCACCACCAAGCCCCATACAGGAAAGCCTCTAGGCTTATTGCAGAAAGTAGCAGACCCAACCCGGCCATGGGAGGATATCGCCATGGACTTTATCGTAGAGTTACCAGAGAACTGAGGGTACACCGTTATCTGGGCCATGATTGACCTGTTCTCAAAACAGGCCCATTTTATCCCATGCAAGGGGCTACTATCAGCCCAGCGTTTGGCCAGGCTGTTCGTCGAACATATCTACCGTCCCCATGGTGTGCCCTGGCATATTATATCTGATCAGAAGGTGCAGTTTACAGCACGATTCTGGTGGGACTTCATCCAGTACATAGGATCGTCCCAAGGTCTCAGCTCGGCATACCACTCCAGCACCAATGGAGTGGCTGAGCAGGCGAATGCCATGGTGGAATGCTACCTACGAAGCTACGTCTCCTACCAGCAAACAGACTGGGTCGATCTGCTGCTGTTTGCCGAAGTAGCCTACAACAACACAGTGCATAGCAGCATGGGGTTCGCTCCTTTCCGGGTGGTACATGGGGTGGATTTTGTCCCTATCCCTGAGTGGCCCCAAGGGACCCCTTTACCATGTACACCCCAGGAGTGGATGGCACAATTGGAAGGCCTGTGGGGAAAGGTAGAAGAAGCATTAGTGAAAGCGGAGGCAGACACGAAAGCACAAACCAATAAAAAAAGGGCAGAGCACAAACCCTTTCGGGTGGGCGATTGGGTGTACCTGTCCACCAAGTACCTACATTTGGGGGTGCTCTGTAAAAAACTAGGCTGAAGTACGTAGGCCCCTTCCAAGTGGTCCAAGTCATTAACCCAATAACCGTGAGGCAGCAACTGCCTTGGGCCTTTGGGAAGGTGCACCCTGTGTTCCATGGGAGCCTACTAAAATTGGTGAAGGGTTCCCCACAGGGGCCTTTAAACAAGCCACCAGGGCCAGTCTCCGGCGACCAGTACAAGATACAGGAGATCCTGGACTCCCGGGTCCGTCACGGACAGGTCCAATATCTGGTCAGGTGGAAGGGGTACCCTCTCTCAGAGGCATCGTGGGTGCAGAGGGGGAACGTCCACGCCCCCCGGCTAGTGCAGGCCTTCCATCGCCAGCACCCTGGGAGGCCAGGGGGCGGGTCTGTGGATGAATCCAATAGAGTTGTCATATGCTCACCCACGTCTGTTTGTCTTTTAGGTGGGGCCGTGGTAGAAGGGGCCACCTGTCAAGCCCCTGGGCTTGACACGAACCTGTGGGGAACAGGGAAGGAGCAGCCAGCAGCCAGCCGATGTCCGGGTGCCGACCAGCTGGGAGTCGGCGAGGCCGCCATGCACCGCCTGACTCCTGAGGACCAGCTGGGAGTCAGCGAGGCCTCCATGCACCACGGCCGCCTCCCTCCATGTTGCCGGATGCCAGGGAAGTCCCAAACGCTGGCTGGGCATCAGGGGCAAGCCAGCTGGATGCCGGAGGGACCGCCTCTCGCCTCGGCCGCCTCTCTCTCTCACCGGGCACTGGGGGAGTCCCAAAAACCGGCTGGGCATCAGAGGCCAGCCAGCCGGAGGCCGGAGGGACCGCCTTCTGCTGCGGCCGCCTCGCCCTCTCGTCGGGCGCCAGGGGGAATTCCCAGAAGCCAGCTGGGTGGTGGAGACAACCAGCTGGATGTCGGGGGGGGCGTATCTCGCTGCCGCCACCCCTACTGTGTTGCCGGCGGTCGGGGGAGGGTGCCGGTTGCCACAGGGAGCCACTTCCCAGTAGAAGAGCATGGAGAAGTCCGTTGTAGTGCCACGCTGGCGGCAGGGAAGGAGCAGGAAATTAGCTGGCTGCCGGATAGGACAGCAGGACCTGCGGAGTCTGCGCTGATGCGTCCGGAGGGGGGGAAGGCAAAAATTGAACTGCGGTTCATATCAATATGGACTGGATGCTGGCTTGCTGATTGGGGTGGGGTTGGAGGGCGGGGCATGTCTATGTAAGGCACTGGGAGCAATCCACTCCCAGTGCTGACTTTTTCTTTTGCATGCATTAAAGTTTTGCTGGTCACGTTGTTCCTGTGTTTCTGGAGTTTATCAGCAGCAGACAGAGGACAACTGACATTTAGCTAATCCCACTGACAGGAGCAATAAGTTTGATCATTCATGAAAACCCAGAATTTATTTATTATAACATTTTGTGTGCATTAGTTTTGACTGCTGGTGATTGCCTGGACTAGTCTCTGCAGTTTTCTTGGCAAGGGTTTGGAGGTGGTTTGCGATTGTCTGCTTCCTGGGGCTGAGAGAGTGTGACTGGCCCAAGATCAACCAGCTGCCAGCGTAACTAAACCGGGACTAGGACTCACAATCTCCAGGTTTCTAGCCTGATGCTTTAACCACTACACCAATGTGGCTCATACCGATCATAGTGCTACTGAATTTCCTCTCCATGGATTTTCTAATACAGGTAGTCCTCGACTTACTACCATTCTTTCATGCCCAGCATGACCCTTTGTGAGGCAACTGCTGACTGCATGAGGCCTTATTTCCAAGGTCACACATAGTGGTTTTCTCATGAGACTCTGGGGGAGATGGCCTCACATGGCCAGCAGCTGCCTCATGAATAGCCAGGGCATGCATGCCTTGTCAGCAGCACAAGCAAGAAGATGGCGAAGGTCAGCTGGGTCAGCAGAGCACAGGGTGGCAGGAGCTTGGAGTGTAGGGTGGCAAGGGTAACTGTGGCTGGCACTGGGCTGCCAGAGGTTTCCCAGGACACTTAGGTTTTGCGCCACACTGTGGGAGCTTCCCAGGGCTCTGTGGCTTTGTGCTGTACTGCTGGGTGGCTGGGGCTTCCTAGGGCACTTGGGCTTTGCACTGCGCTGTGGCAGCAGATTCCCAGGGCGCTGGGAAGAGGCAGCCCCTTACCTTATTGAGGCTTGGGGCTGGGAGGGACCAAGCCCAGAATGACTTAGGTGGGATGGGTCCTCGACTAATGACCACTGGAATTCAGTTAATGATGGCAATGGGGAGTGCCAGGATTGCAGACACTAAGCGATATGCTTTATGACCACATTGCTTAGTGATGGAAATTACAGTTAGTGATGGGAGGGAGTCAAGCTATTCTCCAAAGCACCTGAGGGGAGGACAAGAAGCAATGGATGGAAACTAATCAAGGAGAGAAGCAACCTAGAACTAAGGAGAAATGTCCTGACATTTAGAACAATTAATCAGTGGTACAATTTGCCTCCAGAAGTTGTGCATGCTCCAACACTGGACGTTTTTAAGAACAGATTGGACAACCATTTGTCTGAAATGGTATAGGGTCTCCTGCCTAAGCAGTGGGTTAGACTAGAAGACCTCCAATGTCCCTTTCAACTCTGTTATTCTATTCTATTCTATTCTATTCTATTCTATTCTATTCTATTCTATTCTATTCTATTCTATTCTATTCTATTCTATTCTATTCTATTCTATTCTATTCTATTCTATTCTATTCTATTCTATTCTATTCTTCCCAAAAAACGTTTTTGGCAGAAAACAGCAAAAAGTGCTGCAAATCAGCAACCCCCCCCAAATCATGGTTATGTGACCTGGGACGCTGCAACTGGTTTCAAAAATGAGATGGTTGCCAAGTGCCCAAAATGTGGTCATATGACCATGGGTGGGGTGAGGGTGGGACATTTTATGATGGCCAGAAGTGCTTTACAGTCCATAAAGCACCTGTTCCGAGGCTGTCATAACTCTGAATGGTTGTAAAACAACTGGTCGTAAATTGAGGACTACCTGTAGATTGGATGAAGGCATATTCCCTGTTCATTTGGACTTGTCTCCAGGATCTTTCTGGAGTACAAAATCTAGTCCTTTCCAAGCTGACTTACTGAGAGTTAAGTGGCTGAAGTAATTGCTCAAAGTGCAAAGCAGTTGTGGAAGCAACAGTGATACCAGGAGTTATAAAATGCTTTATATCTATCACTGTATAGAAACAGCAGATGGTAGCTGTAATGTATTGTGTTAAACTTATGGAAAAGCTGCAGAGGTCTGTGCAAGGACCGTTAGCAGACCACGTGGCCTGCTAGCCAGACTTGCTGTCTGCAAGGTTGATTAGTATGCATTTGAGCGAGAGAATACGGTGCATTCATTGGCTGACGCTGCCCAAAGCTGAATGTATAAATAGGGGCGGAGCCAGGTTTCTGTGTTTGCAGTCAAGCAACATTCGACATCGCCGAGAACT
This sequence comes from Bothrops alternatus, assembly GCA_034064705.1. Taxonomy (NCBI): domain Eukaryota; kingdom Metazoa; phylum Chordata; class Lepidosauria; order Squamata; family Viperidae; genus Bothrops; species Bothrops alternatus. The sequence goes on from JARGCV010000241.1 coordinate 512,824, forward strand.
TGGTTGCTCCAGTGCCGCTTGAGTCCACTGCATACACAGAACTGAAAAAAATGCTCAAGGAACATTTTGAGCCGAAGCTTTCGGTCATCGCTTGGTGACACGCCAGTTGGACGTCGTAGTTGTCGAGGGCAACCGCACTAGCTTAATTGGGCTTGATTGGTTTGATGCTTTGGGAATTCAGGTGACTGGATTAAACAGTTTGCAAACTGCGAGCCTTTCAGCAGTGTGTAAAGAGTTTGTTGATGTGTTCAGCTCTGAGTTGGGGGCATACAAAGGGGCCCCAATTTCTCTCTGGCTTGACCCTAAGATAGCACCGATTAGGATTAAGCCTCGTCGGGTGCCTTTTGCCTTGAAGCAGGGAATCAATGCAGAGGTGGACAAACTGTCGCAGCAACGCATTTTGAAGCCAGTGGACAGCAGTGCATGGGAAATTCCCATTGTCATGCCACTTAAGGCCAATGGAGAAGTCCGCATTTGTGCTGACTATAAATGCATGCTAAACAAAGCTCTCCAGCGGCACTCCTATCCGGTGCCTGTAGTCAGCCACATCTTGGCTTCACTACAGGGAGGTCGCATTTTTGCCAAATGAGATGTGGCACAGGCCTACCAGCAGCTGCCGGTGGATGACGCCATGGCAGAGGCCCAAACCATTCTAACCCACCAGGGGGCTTTCAAGGTGCGAAGGTTACAGTTCGGGGTTAATGTAGCCCCTGGCATTTTTCAGAGCGTGATGGAGCGCACGCTCTGCAACATTCCAGGTTTATGCTCATATTTCGATGGTGTCCTCATAGCTGGGGAATCAGTCGAAAACCTCGCTGACAGGCTCCGGGCCATTTTGTGGCATTTCCACGAAGCGGGGCTGAAGCTCCAACAGGAGAAATGCAAAATTGGAGTCACTTCCACAGAATTCCTGGGGTTTTGTATAGATGCCGAAGGCATTCATCCTGCTGAATCCAACCTCAAAGCAATTCAGCAGGCTCCCAGTCCCAAGATGAAGGGAGAACTTTAAGCCTTCCTGGGACTCCTTAATTTCTACCATGCTTTCCTCCCCCACAAGGCCGCACTGGTAGAGCCGTTACATCGGCTCTTGGACAAACAGGCCCCATGGAAGTGGACAAATGTCCACGAGAGGAGTTTTGCTGCAGATAAAGCATTGTTGTCCTCAAATGCAGTGTTGGCTCATTTCAATGAGCAATTGCCAGTCTGTATCATGTGTGATGCATCCCCTTATGGGATCGGAGCTGTGTTAAGCCATCTTAGGGCTGATGGGACACAAGTCCCTATAGCATATTATTCCAGAATTCTTTCTGCTGCAGAGCGCAATTACACACTAATAGACAGGGAAGCATTGGCCATTGTGGCGGGCATCAAGAAGTTTCATGACTTTTTGTATGTCCGCCATTTCTTCACTGAGCACAAGCCACTTCTGGGGCTGTTCACTACGAACAAGCAGACACACCCCAAATCATCTCTCCTAGAATGTTGAGGTGGTCAATATTCTTCTCTGCTTATGACTATTGCCTGGTTCACAAACCGGGTAAGGAAATGGGCCATGCTGACGGGCTTAGTAGGCTGCCTCTACAGCAATTGGAGTCGGATCCTGCACCGGCCAACCACATCCTGTCTATCCAGGATTTGACGGAGTCTCCCCTCAATGCAGGGGATGTTGCTGCAGAAACAGCTATTGATAACACGTTGAGCCGCATGTTGAATTGGGTGCTCACAGGATGGCCTGACACGTTTCCTGGCTCTAACTTCCAGAGTTTCTGGAAAAGGAAGCATGAGTTATCCACCTTTAAGAGTTGTGTCCTGTGGGGTAGCAGGGTAGTAATCCCGACCTCACTGAGGACTAGATTCCTTGATTCTCTGCATGAGGGACATCCGGGCATAGTCCGGATGAAGGCGCTCGCGCATAGCTACCTCTGGTGGCCTGGACTCAATAAAGACATTGAGGCCCAGGTCCACAGGTGTCACATTTGCCAGCAGTTAAGGCCAGAAATGCCACATGCTCCTGTACATAGATGGGAGACCACACAAGCCCCTTGGTCGAGGATTCATATCAACTTTGCTGGCCCCTTTCAGGGTGTCATGCCTCCATCCAAGCCTGACTCTGAGGATGACATGGAGTTCCCTGTTGAGGCCCAGGAGGGGGTGTCTGTGGCTTCGGAGGACTGTGGGGAGGAACAGGCTGAAGCAGGCCAGGGCCCTTCAAGTTTGGAACAGGGAAGGCAGAGCTCAGGCAAGGAGCAAGGCCCCTCCCCACCAGATTCCAGAGCAAGGAGAGCAGAGAGGAGGAGGGAACAACGGAGGAAGGCTCACTTGCTCTGGAGGAGACCGTCACACCCCACTTCACAAGGCACACCTGGGGAGTAGGTATTTAAGGAGACGCTGTGGGGTGGGGCATTTGCCAGGAACAAATGTGAACTCTTGTGATATGAGCTCTTGTACATGGACTCTTTGCATTTTGGATCAAGTTTGTTTCCTGCTGAGTTTTCCTTGCTGTCTTCAGTTTTGCAGTTTGCAGGTTACAGGCAAGCTGGACGTTGAAAAGATCATACTTTGTTATCTGTTTTACTTTAAAGAACTGTTTAACTCTGCATGTCTACGGGCAAGAGCCCAGCTGAGCTAAGATGGGGACGCCGTCTAATCACAAAGCTGGACCGCTTACACCCTGACAGGGTTGCATCACAAGTGCCACAGCCTAAGACACCGAGGCACTTGCAAGTGGGTGATCTGGTTTGGGTGTGCAACTATGGACCAGGGGCACTGTGGGTGATAGCTGTGGTTTGCAAGGTGTCAGGGCCACTCTCACATGACGTGGCCCTGGAAGATGGTCGTGTGCTTCGCAGGCACATTGACCAGCTGCGTTGGAGGTTACCAAGCCACTCTTCCGCTCCTTACTCTGCTCTCGGGTGGGAGGAGGAACACGATCGTGATCATGAATCTGAGTCTCTCAGCGAAGGCAGAACAATGCGATCGCCGAACAGGGTTTTTGCCAACAAGGCTGCTCCTAACTCAGGCACTGTACCCATGGGACATTGCTCTCAATCGGCTTTTCACGCCGATCCGGTGGATTCTTCTCTGCCGAGGAACTCTGGCTCGGGCCTACCGGAACAGGCCAGACATAGGGAAATGGACAAAGGCTTGGGTCTACCGGAACAGGCCAGCCTTCACGAACCGGCTTCACCCGTATCGAACGGGTCACACAGCCCCGGTCTGCCGAGCCTGGCAGGCAAGCTTGCAGATTGGGAGCTAGCAGCAGCTCCAAGACATTCAGTCAGGGCGAAAGGCCCACCAAAGCTTCTAAAGGACTACGTGAGCTTTTTGTCACTGCAAACTTAAAATGCTTATGTATTTTTGTTGCAAACTAAAATGTACACTTCCGGTTTCGTCATGCAGCCACCATGGACGGTTGGGAGATCTGCTGTTTCTCCCCCCTTCAATTTTGCATCGCTGGGGGGCCCTGAAAAGGGCCGAAAATCACCCCGGAGAGGCGACCAGCAAAGAGGGGCTTTTGCTGGATCGAAGGAGAGCAGCAACTTTCCTGAAGACCTGGTATTTTCCTCCAAACCGGCGGTCAAAAGGACCGGCCATAGAAATATGGCTTGTCCCTAGGCTGCTAACAGCCAAAGTCACATTAATATCTGGCAACTTCAAAGCAGCGTGGAAAGGATTGGGTGAGATCTGCCTCTCTTACATCCTAATTACTTAATTACCTGCATAAGTTGCTAAAGTACTTTCCCCCCTGTGGTGAGGGAAGGGGGATTTTAGCCCTCCCTCCAGAAACAGTGCCTATCAACCACTTGGGAGTTTAAAACGGTGGGAAAAATACTGGGATCCTAATTGGAATTCTATTTTTTAAAACTGGTGGATTATAAGACTTGTAACTTTATGTTCTCTATTTTTTCTTCTTCTCTGATTTTTACTCTAACTATTATTGAAGATTTGGGTTCTTTTTCTCCCCCTTACAATAGAGGGGGAAAAGAAACTGAAAAGAGTTAACTAACTCTGAGGTGACATTTGCTGGCTAAATGTGAGACTGTAACCTGCTATTCTTTAAGAAAGACTTGTTGATTGCCTTAAAAACAGATAAGATACAAAGTAACCTTGAAGCACCAGCTGCAAGAAACTCAGCTCAGCTTTTTACTTGGTGGACTTTCTGATTGTAAGTTCTTTGTTTAGTCTAATATATGACAATGGAAGAAGAACAGGAATGGATTTCTCACACAGAGGAAGTACAGGAACAAATTCTTTATATGTTAAAAGCAATTATCCAAACTCTCCGTATGCAAGCTCAAACTATGACTTCAACTAAAGAATCATCTATACAGAATTCTATAGAAAAGGGGAAACAACCAAATGTTATGACAGAAGACTTAGATACTCAACAAATACAAACTGTGGAAAACATGGGAAGGAAACTGATAATAGAGAACAAGGAAAGGACTTTTCTTATAAACCAGAAGGAATTTGAAGACAAAAAAGAAAAACAGATGAAAGACAAGATAAATACTTTGGGAAAACTGCAACGAACTGGAAAAATAAAGAGATGACCTGTCAAACCAGCTAGCCCTCTTAAGAAAACAGCAACGGAATGCCTTTATCAATATCAAACAATAGTTACAACAATACAAGGAGATCTTTTTGATGATTTAAAAGCGAAAATACGAAAGATGAATTGGCAGAGGAAAAAAGCTAGAATTAGACTGAAAGGGATTGGGGTTTTGATCTATATATGAGATCTAAAATAGAATATATTTAAATGGATAGAATATGTATTTTGAATATAAGATATTGTAATGATTTGAGATAAAAAATTGGTTTTATAAAATTTAGAAATATAAATATTGAAATAAGAATATTTCGAGCCGCCGAGCAGCCATTGCCCTAACCAGCAAGAAGCCAGGATTTGGAGGAACTCACACGCCACCCCAGACGCCATCCTGACCGCCCTGGCCGTCACTGAGCCGCCGAGCAGCCGAGTTGCCGAGCAGCCATTGCCTTAACCAGCAGAGACAGCAGCATTGAGAGTTTGGCAAGGGGCCAGGATTCGGGAGAGCTCGTTGCCGCTCTAGCCGCCGCCTTAACCGCCGCCTGGTCAGTCCTCCCGAGAGGGACGCTGAGTTGCCGAGTCACCGAGTTTGCCGAGGGCATTGGGAATATTGAGAACTAGTAAGAAACATTGTGAGAACTGGTGAGAAATTGGGGGTTTTTTTTGGAAGAACTTGCCTGTTGCTGTCGTCCGTTTTCCTGGTCGCCCTGGCCGCCCAACTGCTCTAACGGCTGCTTTGGCAGCCGCTCGTTGCTCTAACTGTTAAGCTGGAGGATTGGCAGAGAGGAGAGCCTCGGGGATAAGGCTGGGATGGGTAAACCACTTCAAGACAAGAAGCTGGCCGAGTGTTTTAACATCTCCTTTTACCTTACTGCTGAACTAAACAGAGTTGGGTCGGTGTCTGGGACTGACAGAGAATTGGCGAGGTTATTGTGGATCGCCGAGCTCCTGGCAGTTAGCCGGGGAGTTTGGTCGGCGTGTGTAAGGCGGTTGGGAGTCGGTGGATGTGCATGCTGGTTACCAGGGGACAATAACCAAGATACTTTTTATGATGAAGATGAGGTCTTGTTTGCTCTGATAGAACAACTGGGAACTTGTACAGCTTTAGTTGAGGGGCTTGACTGTGTCCACTGTTTGCTGTCCCCACTCAAGAGCCTTACTACAGTGGAAGAGATGATGTTCCGGGACATGGCTGTGGAGTTCTTGAGAGCAACTTTTAGTGAATATTTTTCAGTTGACCTTGAAGCTCACTGTGTGTACGTGATGAGGCATTTCGGGGCGACTGGTTTATTTCTTTACCTCTGCTTGTGGCTCTTCTAATTAATATGTTTATACGCCCTGTTTTTTATATTTTTTAAATTCTTAAACTTAAATTTTTAATCTTTATTAAATTGGGGGGTGAGTGATGTATGTATGGGATGGAGATATGTCTGAAGAATGTATCACAGACGAATGGACAGGCTTGCCGAGCTCGAGGGAGGCCGGGGGCTGGGGGGATGCGGACTTTGGAGTCAATGAGGGCTGTAGTATACCGGTCATTCAGGGAAGAGGCAGGTATGGCGGGAGCAGGAGGGTAGGCCGCACTCGGGGAACTCGGTCCTGCTGTCTCGTAGCAGTTCCTTGTTCTGGCCCTTCTGAAAAATCTTGCTCTCCCCATGATCCTGGTGATGGGTGTAGCTCGGGCCCTGGGCTCAGGCTGTTGCTGCTTAACGCCAGGTCGGTTAATAATAAGGCCCCCCTCATTCATGATCTTCTCATGTATGAAGAGACCGACTTGGCGTGTGTGACTGAGACTTGGTTGGGCCCTGAGGGGGGAGTTCCCCTCACGGGTATATGCCCGCCAGGTTACCAGGTATGGCATCAGCCGTGACCCCAGGGAAGGGGGGGAGGAGTGGCTATTTTGGCCCGGGAGAACCTCAGTCTACGCAGGCTCACTGTTTCCGAAATTCCGGGTTGCGAGTCCATCCGTATGACGCTGGACCTAGGGGTCCAGGTGGGCTTATTGCTTACGTACCTGCCTCCTAGCTGCGTGGCATCAGCCCTGCCTGTGCTACTTGAGGAGGTTGCTGGGCTGGCAGTGGAGTTCCCCAGGTTTATGGTTTTGGGGGACTTCAATCTGCCGTCGCTTGGCGAATCCTCGGGGTTGGCACAGGAGTTCATGGCCGCCATGACAACCATGGACCTGACCCAAGTAGTGCAGGGTCCGATGCATGAGGGTGGACACGCCCCGGATATGATTTTCCTTTCAGAGCAGTTGGGTAATGATCTGGTTTTAAGGGGCTTAGATATTTTGCCTTTGTCATGGACCGATCATTTCCTGCTTCGACTGAATTTTACGGCCCCAATCCTTCCCCGCAGGGAGGTGGAACCGATTAGGTGGTTCCGCCCCAGACGCCTGATGAATCCTATTGGTTTTCAGATGGCGCTTGGGGAATTACCGAGCTCCCCCATTCACAATCCGGCGGAGTCCCTGTTAGCGGAATGGAATACGGCCGCGAAGGGGGCTATTGACCAGATTGCGCCTTTGCGACCTCTCCGCGGTGCTGGCCCCAGGAGGTCTCCTTGGTTTACTGAGGAACTCAGGGGGATGAAGCGCCATAAGAGACATCTAGAGAAGCGATGGAGACGAAGTAATTCTGGATCTGATCGAACCAGATTGAGCTCATTTATTAGAACCTATCTGAAGGCGATTAAGGTGGCAAGATCTTTGTATCTTTCTGCTTTGATCGTGTCTGCGGAATCTCGTCCAGCCGCTCTGTTTAGGGTGACCCGGTCCCTCCTTAACCCGAGGGGTCCGGGGCCTCCCTTGCAGGGTAGTGCCGAAGACTTTAACAACTGTTTCGCAGACAAAGTGGTTCAGATCTGGGCTGACCTAGACTCCAATTGTGTAGCAGAGTCGACTGATAATGATTCAGTGGAGGGGACAGGGACATGTTCTTGTCCGGTCATCTGGGGTGAGTTTGAGGCTGTTACGCCTGAGGAAGTGGACAGGGCCATTGGAGCTGTAAGTTCTGCCACCTGTTTGTTGGACCCGTGTCCCTCCTGGCTGGTTTCGGCCAGTAGGGTGGTGACACGTACCTGGATCCAGGAGATTGTCAACGCTTCTTTGAGGGAGGGGTCCTTTCTGGCTCCTTTAAAGGAGGCACTTGTGAACCCCCTCCTCAAAAAGCCTTCCCTGGATCCAGCAATTTTGACCAACTATCATCCGGTCTCCAACCTCCCCTTTGTGGGGAAGGTTGTTGAGAAGGTGGTGGCACGTCAGCTCCAGCGGTCTCTGGAGGAAGCCGATTATCTGGGCCCTCTGCAGTCAGGGTTCAGGCCTGGCTACTCCATCGAAACTGCTTTGGTCGCTCTGATGGATGATCTCTGGCGGGCCCGGGATAGAGGCCAGTCCTCTATCCTGGTGCTCCTTGACCTCTCAGCGGCGTTCGATACCATCGACCATGGTTTCCTTCTGCGCCGGCTGGAGGGATTGGGAGTGGGGGGCACCGTGTTACGGTGGTTCTCCTCCTATCTCACTGGTTGGTCGCAGTCGGTGTTTGTGGGGGGCCAGAGGTCCACCTCTAGGTTACTCCCATGTGGGGTGCCTCAGGGGTCGGTTCTCTCCCCCCTACTTTTTAACATTTACATGAAACCACTGGGTGAGATCATCCACCGCCACGGAGTGAGATACCATCAGTACGCTGATGATACTCAGCTGTACATTTCCACTCCTGGCCATATCAGTGAAGCAGTTGAGGTGATGTGCCGGTGTCTGGAGGCTGTGAGGGTTTGGATGGGTGTTAACAGATTAAGGCTCAACCCCGATAAGACAGAGTGGCTGTGGGTGATGCCTCCCAAGGACACTTCTATCTGTCCTTCCATTACCCTGGGGGGTGAATCTATAAACCCCTCAGAGAAGGTCCGCAACTTGGGAGTCCTCCTCGATCCACAGCTGACATTGGATCATCATTTGTCGGCTGTGGCGAGGGGGGCATTTGCCCAGGTTCGCCTGGTGCACCAGTTGCGTCCTTACTTGGATCCGGAGTCTCTCCTCACAGTCACACATGCCCTTGTCACCTCGAGGATCGACTACTGCAACGCTCTCTACATGGGGCTACCCTTGAAGTGTGTTCGGAGACTACAATTAGTGCAAAATGCAGTTGTGCGAGCAGTTGTGGGCCTTCTGCGTTGTGCCCACATTTCACCAGCTCTCCGCATGCTGTATTGGTTGCCTATTGGTCTCCGAGCCCAATTCAAGGTGTTGGTTATCACCTATATAGCCCTTCATGGCATGGGACCAGGATACTTACGGGACCGCCTTCTGCCACATACTTCTCTACGACCGGTGAGAGCGCACAGGGTTGGCCTCCTCCGGGTCCCGTCAGCGAAACAATGTCGTCTGGCGGGCCCTAGGGGGAGGGCTTTCTCTGTTGTGGCGCCCGCCCTCTGGAACCAACTGCCTCCTGAAGTCCGTGTTTCTCCGACTCTCCCAGCCTTCCGGAAAAATCTAAAAACTCATCTTTGCCGGCAGGCCTGGGGATGATTGTGGTTGATTGTTGAATTGAATGTGTGTTTTATTGGTTTTTTTTAGATATCGTTGTTTGGTTTTTTTTATTGTAATTTATTGTTATATATATGTTGTTAGCCGCTCCGAGTCCCCGGAGAGGAGCGGCATACAAACCCAAATAAATAAATAAATAAATAAATAAATATTGTCTTATTAGTTTGTTAAGATATATGATAGATTTTACATATAAGGTCTGTATTTTAAATATTAGATCATATGTGGAATTTGACAAAGGAATCGTGTTTAATTAAAAAAAATTTCCAAGTTTGAAAATGGTTGTTCAGTTCGGAGCACTTCCAAAATCTCAAAACAGCTCATTGTGAATAATTTCATTCTCAGAACATTTAAAAACAAGTACAGCAGTACCAAAAGAAACCAATTCTCTTTAGTAGATTGTGGGATATAATTTGAACTTCTTACCTGACACTGCAGCTATGTGTCTATATGTATGACATGTTTAAGTGTGTATTTTATGGAAATCTAGTACTTCTATAAAATATTAATGTATCCATACTACAAATAACTTTCTCTGTACCTCTGTAACCGCAGTTTGGCTGGAGCTTGTTCAGAAGGTGATGTAAATGCTGTGTGGAAGTTGCTTATTGAAGGATGGAGTGCAAATGAGCATACTGAAGAAGGGGAAAGTCTCCTTTGTTTAGTCTGTTCATCTGGATATTATGAACTTGCTCAGGTTTGTCTCTTTATCTACCTTCTAACAGAGAACCTAGAACACTTGTTTACAGCACATCTTGAACATGACATAACAGTTCAGTTTTTTTAAATATTTACCTTAGGTGAAATTCATTGTCATGTGAACCTGGACATCCATTCAAGCTGAAACTTTGGTATATTCTCTGCCATCTATCAAATTTCTGTAGGGTCTCTTAGCCAGAGCAGATTTTGAGGGTATCAAGGGGAAAGGGGAGGAATAATTTCTTCTCCATCCCAAATTTCATCGGCTTAAGCAATCCATAGGATTGCTTTGGGTACCATTTCTGTTATCTTAAACTGTATGCAATACAATCTTGGCATTAACCCAGAGGAGAGCCAAAATGCGTGCTTTCCCCCCCACAAACCTCATAACCCTTTGATACCCTTTGTCCTAATGAAGCAGCCAGAAGGTCATCCACTTTTGACTTAATGCCTCACCTACCTAAACAGATAATATGCTTAAGTTCCTTCCTATCTCTTCCTGTCTTTGTCAGTTCTTTCTCCTTTTGATCTACCTGTATTTGTTCTTACCTGGTCTTTGACCATGTAATGTGTTACTAGAAAATAGTTGCTTACATGAAGACATTTTCCAATGAAGAAACCTTTGTCAGCATCTAATGGTTAAGCTGGTGTATGTAACAAGTATATAAGAAGCAATAAACTCAGAGTTTGTCAAGCTGTGTCCTGCAGCTTCAAACCTCTGCTCAAGACATGCCTGTGTCTTTTTCTTAGCGTCTTACAGACAACTTTTCTAAGGACGTTTTCTATATTAGAAGAAAGGATTGCCACATAGAGAGATTCCAGCCGTGTTTCATGTCCCTTGCCTAGAATCAACAATGATAGAACCAGCAACAGAAAATGGGGCAAAAAAAAAATGAAAGTTGATTGAGGTTTTCTGGTAGAACTGTTTCACCTTAGCATTGTTTCAGGCTAGTGAGGATACAAATGCTTAGCTCAGGTCTTCTTAATATTAGACAGCAGATGAATTAATGTGCTTTGACTTTCTTCTGCAAGGGCATACCCAGAATATTGGGCAGAATGCCATGCCTTATGTTTTCCAGCAGTGCTTGCATTCTTCCTCTGCAAATCACATCTAGTTATTGAGGTAATGGGAAGAAGGTAGACTCTAGTGGTTTTTCATTAAATGCTAGGGTGCAACAACTGCCTCAGAAATGACCATACACAGTTTGAAAGTATATTGGTGGGAAGTCATAAAATTCCACCCTCTTCATAATAGACAGAGAAAGCATTTATTTAGCTTTTGCCTCATAAATGCTTGAGCAGTACATACATACTTTCCAACCATTTTCAAACTTGGAAAAATTTTTCTCTGTATTGATGAATTAATTACCTTATTAAATGCATCATGAAATCTCTCTGTTGTACAATACAGCAAATGCACATTAAACATGATAAAGTGATACAAATGCAAAATAAAAGCACTTATCAGGAGTTAAACTTCTGTTAACCTTTTTTTGCAAGTGGAGATGGAGGTGAGTTCTGAAGCTAAGCACAGCTACTGTTCTGTTTTCTGCTTGGTTCAGCATTGAAGAGGCAGCAGTAATAAACAGGTACTTATTTATTGAAGGTCAAAACAGAAACTAACAAACCTGGCTCCACCCCTATTTATACATTCAGCTTTGGGCGGCGTCAGCCAATGACTGCACCGTATTCTCCCACTCAAATGCATACTAATCAACCTTGCAGACAGCAAGTCTGGCTAGCAGGCCACGTGGTCTGCTAACGGTCCTTGCACAGACCTCTGTAGCTTTTCCATAAGTTTAACACAATACATTACACCCCTCCTCTCCTGGTTCCTTAACACATACAAAGCATTGTTCTTGCCTGGTCTTTGACCAGGTCTTTCTTACCTGGTCTTTGACCATGCACATTAAACATGCTAAAGTGATACAAATGCAAAATAAAAGCACTTATCAGGAGTTAAACTTCTGTTAACCTTTTTTTTTTTTGCAAGTGGAGATGGAGGTGAGTTCTGAAGCTAAGCACAGCTACTGTTCTGTTTTCTGCTTGGTTCAGCATTGAAGAGGAGGCAGTAACAAACAGGTCCTTCTTTATTGAAGGTCAAAACAGAAACTAACAAACCTGGCTCTGCCCCTATTTATACATTCTGTAAATGCTGCTAATATTGAATATTCTTGCTTTGACGAAATATGCAGAACTGTCTGGTACTTTTAGAGTTAATTCAGATGAGAAAGACAGAGGAGAGAAAAGCCGGAAGAAGGGAACATGAGTGAATCTTTGCCCTCCAGGTTAATTGGAAGATGTGAATCATGACCCCAAAATAGGGGAGGGGAAATGCCTGGAATGTTATGTGCAAAGGAAGGGAAATTCAGATCTTGGCATTCTCCATGCTGTGCTGACACTCCTTTTACACCAATAAAGGCTTTTTAGGTTAAACAATGCCTGAAAGTTCTTTGAAGTGTTTCATTAGTCAGACTCATGAAACATTCAGCTTTGGGCGTTGTCAGCCAATGAATGCACCATATTCTCCCACTCAAATGCATACTAATCAGCCTTGCAGACAGCAAATCTGGCTAGCAGGCCAAGTGGTCTGCTAACGGTCCTTGCACAGACCTCTGCAGCTTTTCCGTAAGTTTAACACAATACATTACAACCCTTCCCTCCTGGTTCCTTAACACATACAAAGCATTGTTTTGTTGTTCAAAGATTACACACATTAAAAAAAACACAATAACATTCAGTGGTACAAAACTCTTACAATACATTGTCAGTATTAAGAATACTTAACATTGCAGGTTGTAAGAAGACACACACATCAAAGTACATAGGCATTCAAAAGTTCCAAGAACCTACATAAGCATTTTAGTTTGCAATAAAAAAAAAACATAAGCATTTTAAGTTTGCAGTGACAAAAAGCTCACGTAGCCCTTTAGAAACTTCGGTGGGCCTTTCGCCCTCTCCGAATGTCATGGAGCTGCTGCTAGCTCCCGATCTGCAAGCTTGCCTGCCAGGCTCGGCAGACTGGGGCTGTGTGACCCATTCGATACGGGTCAAGCCGGTTCGTGAAGGCTGGCCTGTTCCGGTGGACCCAAGCCTTTGTCCATTTCCCTAAGGCCGGCCTGTTCCGGTAGGCCTGAGCCAGAGTTCCTCGGTGGAGAAGAATCCACCAGATCGGCATGAAAAGCCAATTGAGAGCAATGTCCCATGGGCGCAGTGCCTGAGTTAGGAGCAGCCTTGTTGGCAAAAACCCCGTTTGGCGATCGCATTGTTCCGCCTTCACTGAGAGACTCAGATTCACGATCGCAATCGTGTTCCTCCTCCCCCCCGAGAGCAGAGTAAGGACCAGAAGAGTGGCTTGGTAACCTCCAACACAGCTGGTCAATGTGCCTGCGAAGCACATGACCGTTTTCCAGGGCCACTTCGTATGAGAACAGCCCTGACACCTTGCAAACCACAGCTACCACCCACAGTGCCCCTGGTCCGTAGTTGCATGCCCAAACCGGATCACCCACTTTCAAGTGCCTCGGTGTCTTAGGCTGCGGCACTTGCGATGCAACCCTGTCAGGGTGTAAGCGGTCCAGCTTTGTGATTAGACGGCATCCCCATCTTAGCTCAGCTGGGCTCTTGCCCATAGACATGCAGGGTGTTGTGCGTTGGCAGAGTAGGAAGTCTGCCAATCTGTGATGCCAATTGCCATGAGTGATCCTCTTTAAGGATTCCTTTGTTGTGTGAACCATGCATTCCGCTTCGCCGTTAGAAGCTGGGTGAAAAGGAGCCGAAGTGGCATGCCTAATCATATTTGCCCTCAAAAAGGACTGAAACTCTGAGGACGTAAATTGAGCCCCGTTGTCTGTGATTATGACAACTGGGAGCCCATGCATTATAAAGATGACCCTTGGCACTTGGATGGTCCTGGCAGTAGTCATAGTGGACACTGGAACGACCTCTAGCCACTTGGAGTGACTGTCCACAACAATGAGGAAGAGTTGCCCCTGTGTGATGACCCAGGGCAATGTCGATATGAATCCTCGACCAAAGGGCTTGTGTGGTCTCCCATCTATGTACAGGAGCATGTGGCATTTCTGGCCTTGACTGCTGGCAAATGTGACACCTGTGGACCTGGGCCTCCATGTCTTTATCGAGTCCAGGCCACCAGAGGTAGCTATACCTGAGTGCCTTCATCCGGACTATGCCCGGATGTCCCTCATGCAGAGAATCAAGGAATCTAGTCCTCAGTGAGGTCGGGATTACTACCCTGCTACCCCACAGGACACAACTCTTAAAGGTGGATAACTCATGCTTCCTTTTCCAGAAACTCTGGAAGTTAGAGCCAGGACATGTGTCAGGCCATCCTGTGAGCACCTAATTCAACACGCGGCTCAACGTGTTATCAATAGCTGTTTCTGCAGCAACATCCCCTGCATTGAGGGGAGACTCTGGCAAATCCTGGATAGACAGGATGTGGTTGACCGGTGCAGGATCCGTCTCCAATCGCTGTAGAGGCAACCTACTAAGGCCGTTAGCATGGCCCATTTCCTTACCCGGTTTGTGAACCAGGCAATAGTCATAAGCAGAGAAGAATATTGACCACCTCAACATTCTAGGAGAGATGATTTGGGGTGTCTGCTTGTTCACAGTGAACAGCCCCAGAAGTGGCTTGTGGTCAGTGAAGACCGTGAAATGGCGGACATACAAAAAGTCATGAAACTTCTTGATGTCCGCCACAATGGCCAATGCTTCCCTGTTTATTTGTGCATAAATGCGCTCTGCAGCAGAAAGAGTTTGGAGTAATATGCTATAGGGACTTGTGTCCCATCAGCCCTAAGATGGCTTAACACAGCTCCGATCCCATAAGGGGATGCATCACACACGATACAGACTGGCAATTGCTCATTGGAATGAGCCAACACCGCATTTGAGGACAACAATGCTTTAACTGCAGCAAAACTCCTCTCGTGGACATTTGTCCACTTCCATGGGGCCTGTTTGTCCAAGAGCCGGTGTAACGGCTCTGCCAGTGTGGCGTTGTGGGGGAGGAAAGTATGGTAGAAATTAAGGAGTCCCAGGAAGGCTTGAAGTTCTCCCTTCGTCTTGGGACTGGGAGCCTGCTGAATTGCTTTGAGGTTGGATTCAGCAGGATGAATGCCTTTGGCATCTATACAAAACCCCAGGAATTCTGTGGAAGTGATTCCAATTTTGCATTTCTCCTGTTTGAGCTTCAGCCCCGCTTCGCGGAAATGCCGCAAAATGGCCCGGAGCCTGTAAGCGAGGTTTTTGATTGATTCCCCAGGGGCTACATTAACCTTGAATTGTAACCTTCACACCTTGAAAGCCCCCCAATGGGTTACAATGGTTTGGGCCTCTGCCGTGGCATTG
The DNA here is from genome assembly GCA_034064705.1 of Bothrops alternatus. Classification (NCBI taxonomy): domain Eukaryota; kingdom Metazoa; phylum Chordata; class Lepidosauria; order Squamata; family Viperidae; genus Bothrops; species Bothrops alternatus. The sequence continues at coordinate 527,994 of JARGCV010000241.1, forward strand.
TCCACCGGCAGCTGCTGGTAGGCCTGTGCCACATCTCATTTGGCAAAAATGCGACCTCCCTGTAGTGAAGCCAAGATGTGGCTGACTATAGGCACCGGATAGGAGTGCTGCTGGAGAGCTTTGTTTAGCATGCATTTATAGTTGGCAAAAATGCAGACTTCTCCGTTGGCCTTAAGTGGCATGACAATGGGAATTTCCCATGGACTGCTGTCCACCGGCTTCAAAATGCCTTGCTGCAACAGTTTGTCCAGCTCTGCATTGATTCTCTGCTTCAAGGCAAAAGGCACCCGACGAGGCTTAATCCTAATCGGTGCTATCTTAGGGTCAAGCCGGAAAGAAATTGGGGCCCCTTTGTACGCCCCCAGCTCAGAGCTGAACACATCAGCAAACTCTTTACACACTGTCAAAAGGCTCGCAGTTTGCAAACTGTTTAATCCAGTCACCTGAATTCCCAAAGCATCAAACCAATCAAGCCCAATTAAGCTAGTGTGGTTGCCCTCGACAACTACGACATCCAATGGGCCTTTGAAGTTCCTAAACTGCACCCCGAGTGTGGCCTCCCTCTTGATGCTGACCCGGGAATTCTGGAAGTCTGTTAAAATGAGGTTTGATGGCCTGAGCTTAACTCATTGGCCACTTTTAAAACAAATCTGCTTGAGTTTGCTTTAGGAGATTATGGATAGAGCTGAACCCGTGTCCGACTCCATGTCGGATGGGACCCCTTGCAACTTGACTTTGAGGTGTAGCTTCTTCTTGAGTGGGCGATGGGCACCTTTCCTAAATACACTCCTCTTACTCGCACAAAAACCTACCCTGTTCTGATTGGGAACCCCGGTACCTTTCCGAGGCAACTCTTCCGATGAATGTTCTTTTCTGCGACCCAAACAAACGGCGGTGATGTTGCCTTTTCTGACACACGCCCGGAAAGTTGCAGTGCGGAACCGGCAGTCAGCCCATTTGTGGCAGCCTCCACATCCGAAACACCGAGAGAAGGGAACTGCCTTGTCAGGCTGCCGTTGAGGCTTTCTTTCTGGAGGTTGCTGTAACCGATCGATTTCGTGGTCCGATTTGGAGTCGTCAACCCTCTCGGCATCCTCTTGGTGGACTGTGTCTGAGCAAGGAGGGTTCTTGGAGAGCCGCAAGGCCTTAACAGCTGCGCCTGCTGCTTCTTCAGCCGTTATCTCCCTCAATGCGTCTTGAAATGAGACAATTTCTCTAGCAAAGATCTTTTGTTGAAGTTCTCGGCTCCTCAGACCACAAACTAAACAGTCCTGTAGCCATTCTTCAAGATCCTTGAATTCGCATGGCCTTGCAGCTTGGTGAAGAGCAGCTATGAAATCTGCATCGGACTCCCCAGGACGCCGGTCTCGCTGTTCAAAGGCGTGTCACCAAGCGATGACCGAAAGCTTCGACTCAAAATGTTCCTTGAACATTTTTTTCAGTTCTGCATATTCAATGGACTCAAGCAGTGCTGGAGCAACCAAGTTCTCTGCGATGTCGAATGTTGCTTGATCGCAAACACACAGCAGCATCGCAGCCTTCAATCCATCTTCCCGAACTTGGTTGACTCGCAGGTAGTTCTCAATCCTCGCGATGTAGGAGCTCCACCTCTCTGGATGGGTGATGTCGAATTCTGAGAGCCGACCTATCTTCGCCATGGTGAGTCTTTGGTGGCCTTTTCAATGCCTCGTGCTGCGCAGGCTTCCGTGGGACTTCCAGGGCTGTCCGTAGAAGCAGTCTCCTCCAGAGTCTTCATACTGGCAGGAAAAGAGTGAGTGGGGATTTGGAACGCCGTTCCGCCTAGGCGCTTGCTAGGCCTTTCCCCGTAGTGACTCAGCTCATCGAATTTCGGCAGCACAATCCCACCTTTGTCACAAATGTTCTGTTTTCTGCTTGGTTCAGCATTGAAGAGGCAGCAGTAATAAACAGGTACTTCTTTATTGAAGGTCAAAACAGAAACTAACAAACCTGGCTCCTCCCCTATTTATACATTCAGCTTTGGGCAGCATCAGCCAATGAATGCACCATATTCTCTCGCTCAAATGCATACTAATCAACCTTGCAGACAGCAAGTCTGGCTAGCAGGCCACGTGGTCTGCTAATGGTCCTTGCACAGACCTCTGCAGCTTTTCCATAAGTTTAACACAATACATTACAGCTACCATCTGCTGTTTCTATACAGTGATAAATATAAAGCATTTTATAACTCCTGGTATCACTGTTGCTTCCACAACTGCTTTGCACTTTGAGCAATTACTTCAGCCACTTAACTCTCAGTAAGTCAGCTTGGAAAGGACTAGATTTTATACTCCAGAAAGATCCTGGAGACAAGTCCAAATGAACAGGGAATATGCCTTCATCCAATCTACAGGTAGTCCTCAATTTACGACCAGTTGTTTTACAACCATTCAGAGTTATGACAGCCTCGGAACAGGTGCTTTATGGACTGTAAAGCACTTCTGGCCATCATAAAATGTCCCACCCTCACCCCACCAATGGTCATATGACCACATTTTGGGCACTTGGCAACCATCTCACTTTTAAAACCAGTTGCAGCATCCCAGGTCACATAACCATGATTTGGGGGGGGGGTTGCTGATTTGCAGCGCTTTTTGCTGTTTTCTGGCAAAAACGGTTTTTGGGAAGAATAGAATAGAATAGAATAGAATAGAATAGAATAGAATAGAATAGAATAGAATAGAATAGAATAGAATAGAATAGAATAGAATAGAATAGAATAACAGAGTTGAAAGGGACCTTGGAGGTCTTCTAGTCCAACCCACTGCTTAGGCAGGAAACCCTATACCATTTCAGACAAATGGTTGTCCAATCTCTTCTTAAAAACGTCCAGTGTTGGAGCATTCACAGCTTCTGGAGGCAAATTGTACCACTGATTAATTGTTCTAAATGTCAGGACATTTCTCCTTAGTTCTAGGTTGCTTCTCTCCTTGATTAGTTTCCATCCATTGCTTCTTGTCCTGCCCTCAGGTGCTTTGGAGAATAGCTTGACTCCCTCCCATCACTAACTGTAATTTCCATCACTAAGCAATGTGGTCATAAAGCATATCGCTTAGTGTCTGCAATCCTGGCACTCCCCATTGCCATCATTAACTGAATTCCAGTGGTCATTAGTCGAGGACCCATCCCACCTAAGTCATTCCGGGCTTGGTCCCTCCCAGCCCCAAGCCTCAATAAGGTAAGGGGCTGCCTCTTCCCAGCGCCCTGGGAATCTGCTGCCACAGCGCAGTGCAAAGCCCAAGTGCCCTAGGAAGCCCCAGCCACCCAGCAGTACAGCACAAAGCCACAGAGCCCTGGGAAGCTCCCACAGTGTGGCGCAAAACCTAAGTGTCCTGGGAAACCTCTGGCAGCCCAGTGCCAGCCACAGTTACCCTTGCCACCCTACACTCCAAGCTCCTGCCACCCTGTGCTCTGCTGACCCAGCTGACCTTCGCCATCTTCTTGCTTGTGCTGCTGACAAGGCATGCATGCCCTGGCTATTCATGAGGCAGCTGCTGGCCATGTGAGGCCATCTCCCCCAGAGTCTCATGAGAAAACCACTATGTGTGACCTTGGAAATAAGGCCTCATGCAGTCAGCAGTTGCCTCACAAAGGGTCATGCTGGGCATGAAAGAATGGTAGTAAGTCGAGGACTACCTGTATTAGAAAATCCATGGAGAGGAAATTCAGTAGCACTATGTTCGGTATGAGCCACATTGGTGTAGTGGTTAAAGCATCAGGCTAGAAACCTGGAGATTGTGAGTCCTAGTCCCGTCTTAGTTACGATGGTAGCTGGTTGATCTTGGGCCAGTCACACTCTCTCAGCCCCAGGAAGCAGACAATCGCAAACCACCTCCAAAACCTTGCCAAGAAAACTGCAGAGACTAGTCCAGGCAATCACCAGAAGTAAAATCTAATGCACACAAAATGTTATAATAAATAACTTCTGGGTTTTCATGAATGATCAAGCTTATTGCTCCTGTCAGTGGGATTAGCTAAACAAACTAAGAAAACCTCCATCTATTTTCAGTGTTACACCCATCTCTGTGACTTTTCAGCAAATAGGGGTTGAAATAAAATGCCTCAGATTCTTAAGAGAATAGTAAGCCAAAGGTTAAACAAAAACTAAAAATAAAAGGTCCCTGGTTGATGGCTACTGATAACAAGCGCAGTGTAGTAGCATACCCAGAACATGTATTCATTCAAAATAAACTAGATTTCAAAGAGGTTTGCCTTATTGCATGTTGCATTTGTTACTCCCATGGAAGTTGCAGTTGATACCTGATGTTGCAACCAGAATGCTGTTCAATATAACATACAGGGATTACATGATATACAAAGAAATTTACGAGGTATAGGATTTACAGGATACTTATAACTTGCTAATTACTTAACAGGTGGAATTTAAGGTGTTATTATATTACTCTTTAAAGCTCTAAAGCCTGACTATCTGCCTCTCACATTATGACTCTGTCCTATTATTAAAATTTGCAAGAGAATCCTTTTCAAGATGCTTTGGTATCAAACCTTTCATTCTAGCCCAAAGCAAAGAACCTTCTCTTCCATTGCTTTCCAATTATGGAATGCATGCCCTTAGGAGCAGCATTTGGCCCCTACTCATTTTGCATTGGAGCCACAATTGGGACCAGAACTCCCATCAGTAAGCAATGCAGTCATTAAGTGAGTTTTACCCATTTTTACCACCCTTTTTATTGCAGTCGTTAAGTGAATCTGGTCTTCCCCATTGACCTGCTTGTTGGAACCCCCCTGGAAAGGTCGTAAATTATGATCATGTGGGCCCAGGATGCCACAACCATCATAATTACATGCCAGTGCCCAAATTTTGCTCATGTGACTGGAGGGATGCTGCAATGGCTGTAAGTGTAAGGCCATTGTAACTTCAAATGTTTGTTTAAAAAGTGGTCATATGTCAAAGACTACCTGTATTAATTTTACCTCAATTAAAATTTGCTTTTGACTTTCTGGATTTTTTTTTTAAATTCATTAGCTGCCTTGAGTGCTTACATAAATAAAAAGTTGAGGTATAACTTGACTAATTAAATAACATGTTTGACTCCTGAGGTCATAAATTGTGACTGACCTCATGCACATAAGTTTAATACGATACTAAGACCTCCGATTAAATTGTTCTTTGAGCGTCTTCCCTCATGATACTAATGCAGAAGACAGAATTTCTGACAGAGGTTACTTTGAGTCATAATTTTATGTAAAATTTCTGTAGGAGATGACCAAGCTGAGCTCGAGGGAGGGGTGAAGTGCATCATCAGTCTCTAGTCGCTTTGCACCCACAAGAGATCTAAGTCCAGCCCACCTTGAATTCTGTTGACTCTTTTTTTAACAAATTTTATTTATGATACAATTAAAAACAAACATTGGATTTGACGTGACATTCCAGTATATACATTCTTATCCGATTGTTCCACTTTTTACAATGACTTCTTCATCTCTACTTATACATCTAAGATTTATATACAGTACTTATTCTAAAATAAAATAACATATATTTCTATCTTAACATTCATCCTTAATCCCAACCATCCTCTTCGAATTCCTCCAGCGGTAAAATTTATCCCAGGTTTCGTAATAAACTGATCCACATTTATCTTTTAATATCATTGTGAGCCTGTCCATTTCCACACATGCTAATATTTTATGTATAAACTTTTCCTCTGATGGAATTTCCTTGCTCTTCCATCTTTGTGGAAAAGCGAGCCTAGCTGCAGTCAGGATGTGTAGAAGCAGGTAGATTGTCCCCTTGTCATATTTTTCTGTCGTTATTCCCAACAAGAAGAGTTCTGGTTTTAACTCTAACTCCAGTGATAATATATCCCTCAACCAGTTTCGTGTCCTGTGCCAATATTCACGAGTCTTTGGGCATTCCCACCACATATGGTAATATGATCCTATTGCTGTTTTACATTTCCAGCATAAGGGTGAGATGTTTGAACCCATTTTGGCTAGCCTTGTGGGTGGGAAATGCCATCTATAGAACATCTTGTAAAGATTTTCCTTATATGAGGTAGCTAAGGTGAGTTTCCTATTTCTTTCCCACAGTTCTTGCCAAATATGCAGGTCGATACTGAAACCAAAATCACTACTCCAAATTAGCATGGTCTCCTTAACCTGTTCTTCATACATTGTCTGATCTAAAAGAAAATGATATATTTTTAAAATCATTTTATCCTCGGGACCTAATAAAATTTTATCTAGTTCTGTCGGTTCTACCTTTATACCCCACTCTTTTTTATCTTGCCTATATCTTGCTTGTGGTTGGAGGTATGCCCACCATTCTAATTCTATCCCTGCATCTTGGAGATTCTTCCTTGATTTTAATTCTCCTCTCTCGTCTAGTATGATTTTATAGGTTATTACTTTCCCTAGCTGAATGAACCTTGGGTGTATGTACATTTCTAGTGTTGAAATCCAATTGGGGACTTGCCTATAGTTCTGTCGTCGGATTTTGATCCATACATCTATTAGCGCCCGTCTAACATAGTGCCTCCGGAAGTACTGGTGAACTTTATGCTTCTCATCCCATAACATGGCATGCCATCCAATCTGCATGTCATGACCTTCCAGTTTTAATAATCTCCGATTTTCCAGTCGAATCCAATCCCGCACCCACAGTAGAATTGTAGATTGATAATATTTTTCCAGATCAGGGAGGCCGAGACCCCCCCCCTTTCCTTAGCATCCTGTAATAATTTTAATTTAATCCTTGGTTTTTTTTCCCTTGCCAAATGAATTTAAGTATGGTTTGGTTAAAATTTCTAAAGAATTCCTTTTCTAATCTAATTGGTATACATTGAAATAAGAATAATATTTTAGGTAATATGTTCATTTTAATTACGGCAATTCTACCCATGAACGAAAGCTGGAGATTTGTCCAGGTGTCCAACTCTGTTTTAATCTGATCCATTAATTTGTCATAATTGTCTCTTTTAATTGTTACACACCTAGCTGTTAGATGTATCCCTAAGTATCTTATTTTCTTTGTAATCTGAATACCTAATTTATCAGCTAGTTCGTTTTTATGTGATCTAATCATATCCTTCACAAGTATTTTGGTTTTTTCCTTATTTATCTTTAGGCCTGCCATTTCACCATATTCACCCAGTACTTCCATTAGCCTTGTCCCTGATTGTAAAGGTTCTTCGAGTATGAAAACAAGATCGTCAGCAAAAGCTTGTAATTTGAAAATTTCTCTCTTAATCTCTAAACCTTTAATATACTCATCCTTCCGAATTATTCTATTTAGTACCTCCAGGGATAATATAAACAGTAGTGGAGATAGCGGGCAACCTTGCCTTGTGCCTTTTTGGATTTGGAAGTTTTTAGTAGTTTCTCCATTAATTATCACCTTACCTACCTGTTTAGAATAAATTGCTTTGAACATGTTTATAAAATTCTCCCCAAAGTCCATGTATTCCAATTGATTAAACATAAAGTCCCATTTCACATTATCGAATGCCTTTTGTGCATCAAGAAAGATTAGTCCCATTTGTTTTTCATTGTGGACTTCTTAATATTCCAATACGTCCAGTATAATCCTAACATTGTTACTTATATATCTTTTAGATAGAAAACCATTATCATCGCCACTCCCAATTCCCTTCTCTTGCATTTGTAGTTCCTTTCCTTCTGTGGGCTGTGGCAGGGTCTCACCTTCTTCTCTTGCCTGTCTTTCAACTAGTTCCTCCTCACTTCCAAAATTTTGTCTATAGAATTCCTCTGCTTTGTCAATTGTGTCCAGCCGAAACCTCTTTTCCTGCCACGTGACCATAACCCCTTCCAGTACCAACCATCTAAAATTAATATTTTTCCTTATCAATTTAGAAGTTATTAGCTGGTAATGTCTTCTCATATCTCTCACCCTTTTTGGTACTTGCTTAAGCACAATTAACTGTCTGCCTTGATATTCCAATGGGTCATCTCTGGTCCTAAATAATATTTCATCTCGGACAGATTTTTTTAACAAATCTAATATGGACCTCTCTGGGGAGATTGTGCCGTCTTGTGTAGTTCGTGTGAATTCTATAAGTCTCAGCAATCTCACTTGCCATATCCTCTTTAGTAGTCCCCAGGGCCCTTGCCAAAATATCTGTCACCATTACCGGTAAGTCTTCACCCTTCGTTTCTCTAATATTTTGAATCCGTAGGTAGTAGGCAGCCTTCTCTACTTCCAGAGAAATAACTGTCAATTCTAATTCCCTGTTAGCCTGAACTAATCTCTCATTCATTTCGTCTACTCTCAGTTCTTCTTTTCCCATTCTTTCTTCCATTTCCTGTAATTTTTGTTCATTTTTCATAATCTGTTGCTGAAAATACCCAAATTTCCCATCCATACACCTCATCTTTTCCTTGAGTTCCCTTGTATCGTTACTCACTTCCCCTATCTCTTTTTTTATGTCTTCATGATTTTTACACATCACCTCTTGCATTGATTGCAACATTAGTTGTAAATGAATTTGCTCTGTCTCTTTGTGTCACCTCTTCCAAGGATCTTTGCCTAGCTGGACTTGGTTCCATTGGTGAGGTATATGTTGTCTGCTTCTTCCCTACTCCAACTCTTGTAAGGTTAGGGATGCTTGTCATCTTTCTCAACTCTGCAAACCAGCCACACCACTTATTTACAGTCACTCCATTTCTCTTCAGAGTCTCTAAATTGTCTATATTAAAGCTAAATATGTTATGCTTTATGTATAATATTAAATACAATTATAACCCTAAATATCAATATATGTAACAAAATCAGTATTCACAATAAGTTTATCAGAAAATATAGTCCCAGGTCAATTTTTGGTTAAAGGCTAGAGTCCATCATTTCAAAAAGTTCAATGGTTGTATATTTTCCTTATAGTCCTTGACCTTCCTTAAGTTTTGAGTTCAAGAAAAGGGATTTTATATTGCTTTCTGGTTTATACTTACAACCAAAGCTAAGTATGTTTTAAGTCACAAGTTTGTTGCTTTCTCTTATCTTCTTTCCCCTCCTTCCTCTTCACTTTCCCTTCTGCATTGTTCTCAATTCAACCAGCAGGTGTCTCTCTTGCTGTTGTTTCTAATGCTCAGTCTACAATCTCAGGGCAAAATGTCTGCTTCCTTAGCTACTTCCGCGCTTTCACTCCGTGCTTAAACAAAGACTTTTGCCTCTCGAAGTAAAACTTCCCTTATAGAAAGGGGGGAGGAGAGAAAGAAAGAAAGAAAGAAAGGAGGAAAAGAAAAAAAAGAAAGAAAAAGGAAGGCAAAGAAAACTCCTCGTCAGTTTAAAGTTCTCCAACAAGTGAAATTGCACCAATGCAGGCAACTCTTCTATGCCTGAACTTTGTTCTCGCCGCTAGTAACAGAGCGAGGAGGAAAGCTCCTCTCCTCTTATTCTTCTGGGCTCCTTAGATCGTCCTTTTCAGGAAACCTCCGGCAGTTTCTTTCACCGGATCACTCCTACTAAGACGTCAGGATTATTTTGACTGGCTCTGTCACGTCTCTATCCCGCTAAATCACCGCTATTGTCAGTCAGCTGTCGGCTGTCATTTCCTCGCGGCCATTAAGGGACGTCACCTTCCTTCGCTTGGCTTTCCAAGGCTTTTCCTGAGTCTGCTGATCTTGGTCACCACCAAAGATCGCTCCTCAGGGCACCTCTTGATTTCGGACCACCCTCCAAGAAATCTGGGACCTCAAAGGGTCCGTCAAACAGTCGAAAGCAGGTGTAGACGTTCCGGGGAAACGTCCAACACACCCGTTCTTCTTGACAGCTGGCCCCGCCCCCAATTCTGTTGACTCTTATCTACTGCCAATTTGCTTTGACTGTTAGTAGTTCAGATTCTTGTAGAGAGCTTAAGCTTGCAATAAGCCTATATATTCATTTGGACTGCCTGGACTCCTGATTTCCCATGCCTGACCATTTCTTTTTAAAAGGAGACATCTTTCTTTTAGCCCAGCAAGGTGATGCTCTACTTTATAATTCATTCTGTGGAGTCCTTGGTGCATTGTGAGCTTGGTTGTCTGTTTGCAGATATTTCTTATGTGACTATGTAACATCTTCAGTGCTAGAAGAGAGTGGGGTTTGCTCTCTGTTTCTATATGTCAAACCTGACTCGATTCCATAGTTGCACCTGCTGTCACTCGCAATTTGCCAAACAGCAAGGGAGGGGGGTGGGTTAATTCCTAAGGAGGGAGGGAAGCTCCAGAATGCAAGAGTGCCTTCTGTTGCCGGCGAGAAGTTAGACACCAAGGTCAAGTCATGAAATGTTTGAGTGGCACAGTCTTTTCCCAAAACAAAACAACTGAACCCAATTGGTGAACTGTGAACTATGGGTGGCCTAGAGGGGGAAAAGGGGTTTTACCTATGGGGTTTTTGTGGGAAAATCCCAGAACTGACTTTGCTTTTTCTGTACCTAGATGGATCTTTCAATAAAGCTACACTCTTGGTAATTTAAAAGAGCTGAGATTTCTTTGGCGGAATGTGCCAAACGGGACGGTTGACATTAAGTCATTTCTCACAGAAGTGCCTACCTGGACCCCACCAGGAGGCCAAAGACCCAAGGTGTTGGCAACAGGCAAAGAATCAGAGGAGAAGAAGAAGCTGGAGGAGCCCTTGGCTCAAGAAGCCCCAGTGGTGCTGCAGATCGGGGCAGGGGTGCACCCGGTGGGCACGCTTCCCAAACTGAGGGCTGAAAAGCCAGAGCCACAAGTGGTGAGCCTAGGGAGCGGCTGCAGGATGCCCCGCATTAGGGACCAAAGACTCATTAGGCGGCAAACGTGGGGAAGGCGGAAGAGGCCAAGGACCCCTAATTCCTGCAGGAGTCAAGGAAGGAGTAGATGGAAGGCAAGGCGACCGGTCGAGTGGGATGAGTCGATTGAGTGGAAGCTCCACACCACTGCCCGCTGCCCATAGATGGAGCAACTGGGAGAGAAGTTCAGAGGCCTGGCAATCAAGGGAGTGGTGTCACCAGGGGCCAAGGCACCAGTGGCCGGGACAGGGGGAGTGAAGTTGCTTACCACCCCGTCTCCTCCCCTCCTACAGCCGATGGTTCCAGCACCTGCTGGGACAATTGGATCCCCCCTGCAGGCAACAGCAGCAGTGGATTTCACCGCCCCTCCCGCAGCGTGGCAACAAGCAATCCTGGTGTCAAGTTCTGAAGCGAACCTGGCTGAAGCCATCTTTGTCATTCTGAGTTGCCACAGGTTGGTGGGAAGGGGGGAAGAAAACGACAGCTTTGCTAGACTAAACAAGGAGCAGTCCCGTGGGAACCAAGGTCATTCCCACAGGAGCTGGAAGGTGGAGAGAAGAGGTTTGACGAAGCCCGTGAATTGTTTTTATTGGGTAGCATGATCTATAGCATAGCAGAGGGGAGGGATTTGTTACATTTAGTTACATTGAATCCCTAAGGGGAATTTTGGAGTTGGCTTCACTTTTGACTGTGCTGTATTATGTATCCAATAAACATGTGCTTTGAGGAAACTTCAAGCCTCGGAGTTCTGATTTATTTGGTTTCATTAGTCAGAACCTTGACACCTGGTGGCTCAATCAGGGGTTGGAGCCCCTCTGCCTCCCTGCCCGGTGGCGGCAGTGGTGCTACCACCTGGGTACCTTATAGTAAGAGACAAGTGACCCCCCCCATCCAGTCCCACGATGGGGATTCGGGCAAGCTGGCTCTTCTTAGCCCAGACATGGCATCACATGGAACACTATAGGGGAATGTACCCAGATGATGCAGCCCAGGTTCACACAGTGGCGGTTCTGAGTGGCCAGCAAAGTGTGTCAGAGGTCCTTGCCACAACCCTGGCTCCAACAAGAAAGAAGCTGTTGAGTTCACAGGTGGTTGATTTATTTACGGTACGCTCTGGCATGCAGTATTCAAACTAACAGCAAACAAAGTCAGCGCTGGGAGCAACCACCTCCCAGCGCTCTAAATAGATGCCTCCCGGCTCGCCCCACCCCCACCCACCTAGCTGACGCTGCCACCCAAGCCGCAGCTGGCTCTCCCCCTTCGCCCACAGTTGCCACCTCTTGTGTGCGTTCAGCCATTCCCTGGTACTGTTGTGAGTCCGTGCCAGCCACTGGACCTGGCAGCTGAGTCCGGGGAATCAGAGGAGGAGGAGGGGCCTGGAGAGCCATCAGAGGAGGAGGAAGGCTCTGATGAGCTCCAGGACTTGCAGTCTGATGAAGAGCCTGGCCCCTCCAATCGTGCTCAGGCTGAGACTCAGCTGTGTGGGGAAGCTGAGTCAGATTCTGAGGACTCACAGCTGGAAGACATTATAGACATTTGCAAATGCAGACAGGCAACAAGAGCAGAACAGAGGGAGGCAATGGGGCGACTGCAAGGGAGGAGGAGAAGGCATTGAGAAGCCACGCCTTGGGGCTGCATAATAAAAAGGGAAGTTGTGGACGGTGCTGGTTGCTGAAGGCAACCGTTTGCAAAGGAATCAAGTTTCATGGAATCCTGTTTTGTTTGCCTTGCTTGTGAACAATTCTCCGTTTGAATCGTGTTCTGTTTGCCTTGTTTCCCTGCCATTTGGGTGAGATCATCCGTCGACACGGGGTGAGTTCTCATCAATATGCTGATGATACTCAGCTTTATATCTCTACCCCGCGTCATTACAGCGGAGCAGTGGAAGTGATGAACCGGTGCCTGGAGGCTGTTGGGGTCTGGATGGGTGCCAACAGGCTCAGACTCAATCCCGACAAGACGGAGTGGCTATGGGTTCTGCCTCCCAAGGACAATTCCATCTGTCCATCCATCACTCTGGGAGGGGAAGTTTTATCCCCGTTGGAGAGGGTTCGCAACTTGGGTGTCCTCCTCGATCCACAGCTAAGTTTAGAATACCATCTTTTGGCTGTGGTGAGGGGGGCATTCGCCCAGGTTCGCCTGGTGCATCAGTTGCGGCCCTATTTGGACCGGGAGTCACTCCTCACAGTCACCCATGCCCTTGTCACCTCGAGATTCGACTACTGTAATGCTCTCTACATGGGGCAACCTTTGAAGAATGTCCGGAGACTGCAAGTAGTTCAGAATGCGGCCGTGCGAGCCGTCTTGGGTCTCCCAAGACATGCTCATATCACTCCAGCCCTCCGTGAGCTGCACTGGCTGCCAATTGGTCTCCGAACACAATTCAAAGTGTTGGTTATGACCTATAAAGCCCTATATGGCAATGGGCCAGGATACTTGCGGGACCGTCTTCTGCCCCATGAATCCCAGCGACCGGTTAGGGCACATAGGTTTGGCCTCCTATGTGTCCCGTCTGTTAGACAGTGCTGTCTGCCGGGACCTAGGGTTAGGGCCTTCTCTGTTGCTGCCCCAGCCCTCTGGAACCAACTTCCCTCAGAGGTTCGTACTGCTCCCTCCCTCCTAGCTTTCCGAAAACTCTTAAAAACACATTTATGCAGACAGGCTTGGGGCATGTGAGCTGCACTTTGCCCCTGGGCCTTTGATTGGGACTGTATGTCGTATGAGTGGTAATAGTTATATAGTTTTTATATTGTATATTACTATTTTAATTGATTTATATTTTTGTACTTGTATTTTTTGCTGTGAGCCGCCCTGAGTCTGGGGAGAAGGGCGGCATATAAGTCTAAATAAATAAATAAATAAATTTCTCTGCGCCGATCAGCTGCTCGGCGGGATGGCCTTGTGGCTTCGTTCTGCAGGGTCCCCCTTCCAGCATACAGGTATGAGGGAGGGAAAGGCTATTGCTGCCATCTCTGCTGCTGGTCCCATCCACTGCCTCCGGATGCCTCCATCTGACAATCTTGTCCCCTCTCCCCCCTCTCGTTAGTGGCAAGCCCACAGGGGCTTGACAAAGTGGAGATTGACCTGATGGAGTTCCAAGAGCTCACTGCACAGGAAAGCTGACCATGCAGAGCACCCAAGAGACACCCATGCTCCCAGGGGGGAAGGGGGGGTGCCCTCAACCGGAGGAGGCAAACCTCGCCAAGTCCCAGGAGCCTGCCTCTGCTGCGGTAAGGAGGGCCACCAAGCAGCCAAGTGCTTCGCACCATGACCAGCAACCGGTCCTCTGTCAGCCAGCCCAAGAAGTAGAGGCCCCCAGTGAAGCCGAAGGAGAAGACACTCATGGGGTGGCAAGTCATTGAGTTCTCTCCTCCATCCAGCGAGGAGGAGGGAACTCTGACCAACCCCCGAATGGGTCCAGTCTTCTACGAGAACAGCGAGGGGGAAGACAACCCGATGGTAAGTGGCACCATCATCCCCATGATGTCCTGGGTGGAGATTGTGGTGCCCTCAGGGGCAAGGGGGAGCCATTGCACCTTGTGCATGGTCAGCACCCAGGTGGTGGAGAGGTTGGGACTAAGACTGAGAAAACTGAGATGACTGACTTCTGGTTTGCCATCGCGGTGTCTGCGGACGCAGGAAGGCGAGCTCCGTCTTCCGGGTCCAAATTCATCCCGCTGGGAGGACCCTGGTAAGGGTCAAAAGTCACCCTGTAGGGGTGACGAGCAAGGAGGGCACCCCTGCTTGATTGTGGGAGGGTGGCAGCTCTTCCACTTGATCCAGAGCAGCTCTCCAAACTGGCGGAGTAAAGACCGGCCATAGCAATATGGCTTGTCACTAAGCTGCTGACAGCTGAAGTCAAAATTACCACCAAGCACCTTTAAAACAACGCGGATGAAACTGGGTGAGTTCTGATCTTCTCTTTAAGACTCTCTGAGCTGGGATAGAAAAAAGTGGCCGATGCAGAGGAGAGCCACTAGTCGGCAAGTGCCAGGAAATGTGCAAAGGGCCGCCTACCCACCTGCAGCTAGAAAAGTGAAAGCAGAGACCACAAACACACTGAGATAGTGGATTAGAGCCGCTGATTCCAGCAGAATATCGCAACCTAGCCAAGGTTTTTAGTGAAAAAGAATCAGATGTGCTGCCACCTCACCCACTCACTGACTGCGCAATAGAGATCATACCAGGAGCCAAACTGCCCAAGCCAAAACTGTACAGGTAGTCCCCAAGGTACAAGCCTAAAAGAGCCTGCCCATTAGGCTCATAATCGTCCAATGAATCAGACTCAATATTACAACATTTTAAAATCAAACTCATTAATTGAATCAAATGGGTCGTTAAATGAACAAAGATTTGACTTATTATTTCCTCCGATGGCTACCTGAACTGAGAGACTTTTTGCACTGCTGCTACAGCCTGTTTCCAGCAGCAAATCAGCTGTTTCAGGTTTCAGGAACTACAGTATTGTAAATTGCCTCCCAAGCAGGCAGCAGGCTTTTTTTGTGAACCAGATGTGACCATTGCAGCATGCCCAGGGTCATGTGATTTATATTTGGATGCTTGGCAACTGATTCATATTTATAATGGTCACAGTGTTCCAGGGTCATGTGATCCCCTTTTGCAACCTTTTGACAAGCAAAGTCAATGGCAGGGCTGCTGGTGGCCAAGTGCTAAGGCAGGACTTCCCTCTCTCCCTCCTTCCCTGCCTCCCTCTTTCTCATTCCCATTTATTTTATTTATTTATTTATTCGATTTCTATGCCGCCCTATTCCGGAGAACTCAGGGCGGCTCACAACACAGTAGAAATCAACATAAAAATACATATAAATATAAAACCTCTTAATTTTTTTTTTAAAAAAACCCAATCATTCAGCATACACACAGACATACACTGGCTTGGGGCAAGATGTTAACTACCCCAGGCCTGAAGGAAGAATTTGACCCCCCCCCATATTTTCTCTCTTCCATTTATTCATCAAACAAAGAAAACCCTCCAGAAACAGAAAAGACAAGCTGCTGAGTGAACTAGCTTAGAAAGGCCCTTTAAGAATTAACTACTGGCTAGAAAAGAAAGTTAATGAGCCGGCAGCCGGCACTTAAGAAAAAAAAATGTGGTAAGTACTGGCTAAGGCAGCCTCACCAAATGGCTCCATTCTTAAGTAAAGGAATGCTACAGGCAAAATCCATTCAGGAGAAAAATACTTCAAAATCCCTTGCAGCAAAACTTACAGCTAACAATAGCAGAGCAATAGAAGCTAACATGAGACATAAGCCAAATAGAAATGGCCAAACACTCCTTAAGAGCACAAAGCCCTCATTGCACAAATCCTAGAACTTCAAAGTCACAAAAGCACATAAGAATCCTTCCACTCTCCATCTCTCTCCCTTTGTGTCTCACCTCCAGCTGATGCTACCTTTCTTCATTCCTCATGGAGGGCAACCCCCTCCCCTGCTGCATTTCTTGCCTGTTTGTTGCTGCCAGCACAGGTGGCTGCCACAGAAGTTGTAGATCGGCTCATGGCCAGCCTGCTTGATCTCCTCTCCCCCCTCCCCACCCTCCTCCTTCCCCTTCAGTGCAGCTAGAGCTGACTCCACCTCCTCCCAGGGCTGCCTCTTTTTTTCTCTCTCCCTCCCAAACTGCCTCCTTTTATAGCCTCTCCTGTCTCCACCCCCTCCTCCTCCTTGCTCATGGGGGAGGGTGAACCAGATGTGAGCCTGGGGCCTTTGCCTTGCCCCAGCCACTCTGCGGCTCCAGAGGACTCTTTCACAGTAAGTCCTTGCCTGGGCTGGCTCTTTCTCTCCCCCACTACACTTGGCTAAGCAGGGCTGTGTACCATCTGCCACTCGTTAATGTACCACAAGTGGTACGCGTACCACTGGTTGAAAAGCCCTGGACTAGGTGATCAGCCATGTTAATGGCTGATCTTTTCTTCGTCGGTCCTAGGGAGGTGCCTCGGATCAAACGGAAGGGCTGTTGCCCTTCCACAATCTTGTGAGGGTGCTCCCCAATGGTGGTCGCCCATCCAGGGTGACTTTCGACCCTTTCCAGGGTCTTCCGACGAAGGGAAACCAGACGGCAGCTTCCCCCCTCGTGTCCGAAGGCATTGCATCCAGAACCAGAAGTCCCTTAATTTTTTCTTGAGGTCTGCATAGGCCACAGTCTCTATATTTGCCACTGCTATCAGGTTTTCAGTGATACCAAACGTGGCTTGTCTGCAGACACATAGTAAGGTTGCCGCCTTCAGGCCATCATCTGTGACCTGGTTAGCCCAGAGATCATTGTCTACTCGGGAGACGTATGAGGTCCACTGTTCCAGATGAGTAATATTGAACTCGTTGAGCCTTCCCAATTTAGCCATTTTGGGGAGGCCCCTGTGGTGCTGGTTAAAGCCTGTACTGCTGTGGTTGGAGCTGTGCTGCACTTTGGGATCCTGGGGACAGATTCGTCAGGTATGTCTGTGCTTCCAGTGTGTCTTACTGGCAGGCAGGGCAGGGAGCATGGTCCCACCAGGGCTCTTTACCTGGTCTGACACCCAGTGATTTCAGCATGCCTCCAGTGTGGCTTACTGGTAGGCGGGGGGTGAGAACTAGGCCTGCCGGGGCTCTTACCCAGCCTATCACCCTGTGATTTCAGTCTCTTGGTTAGCAGCAGCTCTCTCCTCTGCAGCATCCCACCTTCATCACCACTATTGTGTAGTGGGCTTCAGTAGGCAAGGAGCAGACCAGCATAGTTACAATGTTATTTATTGACTCAAACTAGAACTGGAGAACTGCAGGCAATTGCCTGTAAGGCCCCACAGGGCCTTAACCAATCACAATACTTGAAAAAGCCACTCAAATATGAATGTTCAAAGTTTCCCTCCAAAACAGTTGGAGTTAACAGTCAGGGTCATCTAAAGGTTAGTTTCATTTTAGCTCCACAAGCAGTTGGAGTTAAGTTAGTTTCACTTTAGCAGGGATTAACACAACTTTATATATATTCAATACATAACAGGAAATATGTTTAATACTGTTTAGAAATGTCATAATGTTACCAAAACAATTTTCATTTTCTTTTAGATAGTATTTTGGAATTTAAGCTTTTTAAACAATTATCTTCTGTATAAATTGTTCTTTTTATTTATAAAAACATGTGCATTAAAAACTATTGTGTGTCAAATTATTGGATGTATTTTTTTAAACAATAATTTATTTTCCTTGCAGTTTTGCACTCCAGTTGCTTCTGCTTGGTTGGTGAAAGATGGTAAAGTAATTCCAATCAGCCTCTTTGATGTACCTGTACCTCTAATAATCTGCCTAACATGCAGACAGCCCAGGTTCAAATCTCGGAAGGGTAAGTTCTGACTGAAGAGAGTTAAAGAACTCAAAATAGCTATATCACATCTCCCTTATTCTTTGTTAGCAATTTAAATAAAAAACATATATATAGATTTGTGCCTGCAGATGGCTCTGGGTTGAGCTGAAACAGGCAAAAGAAAGAAAGATCTCTTTCTCCCATATTTGGGTTTACAGGGTGCAATCTAAAAAAGAAACACTTGATACATATCCTCCCTCCCTGACTGCTAACAAAGTGAGAGAGAGCTTGTGGCTTAAAGGTCAAACATCTGCCTAACATGCAGACAGCCCAGCCTATATATATATATATATATATATATCTGTGTGTGTGTGTGTGTGTGTGTGTGTGTGTGTGTGTATGTATATATATTTTCCAATATATATATTGGAAAATTATAAGCCTCAAATGAAAGGAGGATGTGCTGGATCAATGTAACCCTGACCAGAGCATATAGATCTGTATGTTAGAATGTTTGGCAATTATAGGGTTAAGCGCTGTCTCCTTAAGAGATGGCTTATGGGTAATGTAGTTTAGCTATTCAGTGAATCCCATGTTAGCAAGTTAGTAGGAGGAGCTACTAAGTTCATCACAGGATATCCTGGCTATGTGCCAGCTCATGCCTATTGTCTTTATGAGGAACCAACCATGCCGCACGCATGGACACCAAGGCTAAATTGATTATGGAGCAATTACTGATTTTACCTACAAAGATGAACAAATATGTAACATCCAGATGAAACTACTGAAATGTGAGTTCTGCCAGTATTCCTGAATAAATATTTGTTTTATAATCATCTTTGCTGAGTTATCTGTCTGGCCTTGAATTACAAAGCATCTTGATTCAGTGTTCCAGAACAGAGGGGGAAACTGGAGTTACTAAGGGGTCTGGTATGAGTCATCATTTAGAAATTGTTTTTCTGTACCCTTTGGTGCCTGGTACCACCACCTGGTTTGGAAGGTGTAAGAAGATTGAAGACATGTTCTCTCCAAGATTGATAAGCATGTACATATATGGTCTTAATAAACAGGAGAGGAGAGGAGGGATCTTATTAGTATAATGTAAGCAAACAGGGGCAGAGATAATGTATTCTTGTTAGGCGCTTCTGAAAGATTGTAACCTCCAAAGCCAAAACCAATGGGGCCATGGGGGAGGGAATGGGGCATTGTGATAGGATGTATAATAATGTGTGATTCTGAAACATGAGTGTGGTTCAGCGTTTGGCTATGTTGCATCATTAGCCTTCCTGAATCCACCATGCTTTGCAAACTGTTACCTTTTTAGACTTTGTTGTTAAGACTAATAAACTTCTTTTCTATTTGCAACTAAAACTGAGTGAATTTTAATTTGTAGCTCCTATTTTGTGTCCAACAGTTTTGGTGCCGAAACCCAGGACTCGGCGGGATTTCGTTTGGAACTCCTGGACTTGGAGGATGACTTGGAAGGCATGCCCTGTCGAGTTCGACAGTCCAGCTTCGAACTCCAGGAGCGGTGAGTGCCGAGCGAACCCTAGAACTCGATGAACCCAAATAGAGGTTGCAAATAGAAATGAAAGGAGAGGGAACCAGAAGTAGAGATTGCTGGCCTCAAGAAAAACTGGGTAACCTCATGCATGGACCTAGGTGAGTAAAATCTGGGGTGGCCAGATACAAAAACCACCTAGGTGGTTGGGGGAGGACTGGGTAGGACTGTTTGAGTCTGAGATCTGTGAGAAGTGTGTGTGAGACGTCCCGAGCACTCCAGGGGTGGCAAGAAGAAGTGAGTGCAGACTCCTTGGTACCTTACTTCCATACCCTCGTGAGAGGATTGGTGGGGAAAAGGAGGAAGTGATTTGGTGAAGTGAATTGTGGTCTCATTAGATTGGTCAGTACAATAAACAGGACGGTAAACCAGTATGGGCAATTCTCGGAGTGTTCCCAAAAAAAATTGTGTAAAGGAAATTAGAAAGAATCCTAGGTTGAACATAGATAAGTCCTTTAGGACTTCTATTAAGTAATTGGGGTAAGCCACCCTATAATAAGATAATTAATAGACTGACTTTGACTAAAGAAGATATGGTAAATTTGTGTTGCTTTGTTTGGTGGGAGGATGAAAAAGTAGAGTGGCCACAAATAGGAACTAATGATTATTTTGCGTGCCAAAATTTATATGATTATGTGCAGAGAAAAGTGTGCAAGTCATTAGATAATGAATTAGATTAGTCTTTAGTTTGGAATCCAGATAAATGGATCTCCATGGTAGATACATTATCAACTGTGTCTGTGATGGTACAGAAGGAAGAAGAAAAAGAATTAGAGGAAGAGGAGGAAACAAAATCAAGATATAGGGATTATTGCCCACCACCTTATAATCCAAATCAGGCTCCAGTCCAACCACCACTGGTGATACCTTTGCCACCACCTTTACCAGCAGCACCCCAAGGTGCAGTGGGGGGAATTGGAACTTGGCCCCAACAAAAGCCAGAGAAGGAGGATACAAAGTATAAAAACTTGAGAAGAGAAATAGAACAGTGTAAGAAGGACATTGAAAATTTTCCTTTTGGAAAAAATCCAGAAGTGTCAGCTTTTCCTTTAAGGGAAGTGCCAAATGGGGTAGATGGAAATAATGCCCCAAGAATCAACTTCATCCAAGAGCCGTTAAAGGCATCTGAAGTACGAACCTTTAAGAAGGAATTGAAAAATTTAATTGAAGACCCACTGGGGGCTGCTGAGCAATTGAATAATCTACTAGGACCAAATATTTATACCTGTGATGAACTGACGGCTATTTTGAACACTTTATTTTCTGCCAAAGAAAGACAATTAATTAGAACTGCAGCAGTAGCAATTTGGACTAGGGAACACGCGAATGGGCCAGCAGCAGATGTAAAATTTCCTCTGACCAGGCCAAATTGGGATAAATAATGATTTGGCTGGAAGACAAAATATGGAAAACATGAGAAATCTTATAATTAGAGGAATGAAAGAGGCTGTACCAAAAGCTCAGAACATGACTAAGGCATTACAAATAGAACAAGAAAAAGACACGTCTCCTGCTGCCTTCTTACAAAGACTGAAAGATGGCATGCGAAAATATTCGGGGATGGATCCTGACAATGCTGCCAATGTACCATTAGTCAGAGTTCAATTTGTAACTAAATCATGGCCTGATATAAATAAGAGGTTGCAAAGGTTGGATGATTGGACCACCAAACCAATAAATGATTTATTAAAAGAGGCTCAGAAAGTGTATGTTCAGAGGGATGTAGAGAAAGTAAGACAGAAAAGTAAGATGATGGTAGCAACAGTATAGCAAGTGATAAAGCAGGAAAAACCTCCTAGAAGAGAGTTAGGGGACAATCAAAGCCCCTTTGAAATAAGATATAGGAGGAATGAAACAAATCAGTATGTTAATAGGGGTAGAGGAAGAGGATTTGGAGGATTTGGAGGTGGATACCAGAAGAGGGAGAGAACATGTTTTGAATGTGGAATGACGGGCCATTTTAAGAAAGATCGCCCTAAACTCCAGAAGAAGCAACAAGTCTATAGAGTGGTGGAAGAAGAAGAAGATAGTTTTTACTAGGGGTGTCAGGGGCAGTTCATTTTTAGGTCCCACAGCGAGACCTTGATAAATTTGAAAGTGGGACCTGAGAAGGAAGAGGTAGCGTTCTTGATAGATACTGGGGCAGTGCGCACTTCAGTGTCTACATTAATACCAACTATGAAAATTAGTCAAAATCAAATTAAGGTGTCAGGAGTAAATGGGGAAGGATTTTATGTAAAAGAATTGGAGGAAATTCAAATTGAACAAGAAAATGGAGAAAATATAAGAGCAAAATTATTGTATATACTTGAAGCGGGAGTAAATTTGTTAGGTAGAGATGTATTAGGAAAATTGGGACTTACAATTACATTTAAGACAAAATCAAGTCCTCTTTTTGTATTAACAAAAGAAGATGAAAAGGGGATAAACCCAAAAGTGTGGGTTGGGGAAGGAAATAGAGGAGGTTTGCAAATTGAACCCCTGAAAATAGAGTTAACACATCCAAATGAGGTAGTAAGACAAAGACAATATTCATTGTCAATGGAAGGTCGAAAAGGCCTCCAGCCGGTAGTGGATAGTTTAATAAAAGATGGGTTATTAGAACCTACCATGTCACCATTTAATACACCTATACTTCCTGTAAAGAAACCAGATGGAACGTATCGGATGGTGCAGGATTTCAGGCTTTTGAACAGAATTGTGAGAACTAGACATCCAGTAGTTCCAAATCCATATACTTTGATGGGACACATTCCACCTGAACACCAGTGGTTCAGTGTGATAGATTTAAAATATGCATTCTGGGCCTGTCCTTTAGCAGAAGAATCCTGCCCATTGTTTGCTTTTGAATGGGAGAATCCCTTTACGGGAAGGAAACAACAATATCAATGGACTGTGCTTCCTCAGGGATTTACGGAATCTCCAAACCTGTTTGGACAAGTGTTGGAACAGGTATTGGAACAATTCCAGGTCCCTGGAGAGACATACATGATACAATATGTTGATGATTTGTTGATCTCAGGAAAGAAACAGCACCAAGTAAAAGAAGCAACTGATAAATTGCTAGAATTCTTGGGAGAAAAAGGGTTGAGGGTTTCTAAAAAGAAATTACAATATGTTGAAAGAGAAGTGAAGTATTTGGGACATTTGATAAGTAAAGGTAGTAGAAAAATAACACTCAATAGAATTGAAGGGGTGGTTAAACAACCTCTTCCTAAAGATCAAAAGGAATTGAGAAAATTATTAGGTCTGGTTGGCCATTGTAGGTTGTGGATTGACAACTATGCTAGCCTGACTAAACCTTTATATGCTAAATTAATTGAATCTGAGCCATGGGATTTAAAGTGGGAGAACCAGGAAAAAGAGGATTTTCAAAGAATCAAAGAAGCTTTGACTCGAGCTTCGGTGTTGAGTCTTCCGAATTTAGACAAACCTTTTCATTTGTTTGTAAATGCAGAAGAGCGAATAGCTTATGGGGTTTTGACTCAAACCTGGGTGGGTCAATGTAAACCTGTGGTGTTTATATCAAAAATTATGGATCCTGTAGTAAGAGGATGGCCAGTCTGTGTGCAGGCTATAACTGTGACGGCCCTCTTAGTACAGGAAAGCAGAAAATTGACTTTTAGGGGGGGCTCTCGTTGTAAGCACGCCCCATCAAGTAAGAACAATCCTCCAGCAAAAAGCAGGTCACTGGCTGACAGATTCGAGAATTTTAAAATATGAGGCAATTCTAATGGAAAAGAATGATTTGGTCCTGACAACGGATCACAATGTGAATCCGGCTCAATTTTTAGTGAATAAACCACAATAAGTGAAGAAAAATTGGAGCATTTCTGCTCCAAAATAATTGAGATGCAAACAAAAATACGACCTGACCTGGAGGAATGTCCCTTGGAAAAAGGAGAAGCCCTGTTTATAGATGGATCGTCCTGAGTGGAGGAAGGGTTTAGGAAAAATGTATATGCTATTGTAAATGGACACACCAAGGAATTATTGGAAGCTGGTAGCCTACCTACTAATTGGTCAGCACAAACTTGTGAATTATATGCACTAAATCAGGCATTAAAATTGTTACAAGGCAAAATAGGAAATATTTATACAGACTCTAGATATGCTTTTGGTGTGGTCCACACTTTCGGGAAAATATGGAGAGACTGGGGAATGATCAACAGTAAAGGGAAAGAACTAGTACATGAGGAATTAATTAAGCAAGTGTTAATGTCCATGAGGAAGCTAAATTATCAGGCAATGAAGTTACTATGAATATATTAATACTGGAAGTTAGAACAAAGATTGCAGTTCCAATATTTAATGATAGAGGAAAAGAGAGAATTTGACAAGAAGGGGGACAAGAGGGGAAAGATGGTGTTTGGCATCTGCCAGATGGCAGACAAGTAATTAATAAAGTGATTGCCAAAGAATTAATAGCATATTTACATGAAGGAAGTCATTGGGGAACACAGGCTCTAGTAGACTGTATTTTGAAATTGTATGCTTGCTTTGGAATTTATACAATTGCAGCACAAGTGGTAGAATCGTGTTTAATTTGTAAGAAAATAAACAGACAGGCTTTGAGAAAGCAACCAGCAGGGGGAAGACCTCCAGCGTTTAAACCACTCCAATGCACACAAATAGACTATACTGAATTACCTAAAGTGGGCAGCTATAAATATCTCCTTGTAATTATTGATCATCTCACAGGATGGGTTGAAGCTTTTCCCACCATAAATGCCACAGCAAAAACAGTAACTCGAATCCTACTAGAGCAAATCATTCCAAGGTTTGGGATAATAACACAAATTGATAGTGACCAAAGTAGTCATTTTACTGGGAAAATCCTGCAAAATATTGGGGAAGCATTGGGGATAGATTGGAAGTTTCACACACCTTGGCATCCGCCCTCTAGTGGTAAAGTGGAACGGGCTAATGGAAAACTAAAGGAAGGAATTAGTAAACTAATATTGGAAACAAAAGTGTCCTGGATCAAATGCCTACCTTTGGCTCTCCTAAGAATCAGGACTCAGCCAAGGAAAGACATAGGACTATCACCGTACAAACTGTTATATGGGGTAGGATTCCCACCTAGAGAAATCTGCATGGACTCATTATGTACTAGAGATAAAGTAATGAGAAATTATGTGCATAAACTGTTCCAGTATCTTGAACATTGCAGGAGACAAGGACTGCTGGCACAGACGCCGCCTCTAGATTTTCCTGTCCACAAGATCTGTGTGGGAGATTGGGTCCTGATCCGGAGTTGGAAGGAGGAAAAATGGCAACCCAAGTGGGAAGGCCCGTTCCAGGTGTTGCTAACCTCTGAAACTGCTATCTGGACGGCTGAAAAAGGTTGGACCCATTACACCCGAGTGAAGGGACCAGTAGCTGAACCTAAAGAACAGTGGACCTGTGTTCCAACTGAAACACCATTAAAGATCACTCTGAAATGACAGAATCCGAATGTCACATCCTGATGTGTACGAGTAGTGTGGAATAGGGTTTGCAATCTTTTTGTGTCTTTTAGGAGCAGTGATTACCTATTGGGCCCAGAAAGAAGCCAAAGATATTCTGAATTTTGTTTGTTGCCCTGAAAACCGGAAAAGCCCAGGACTCCAGGAAGAAATTCGAGAGTTAAATAATTTACCTGATTTGTTGGTTCTGTGATTGTAAATGCCATTGTGATTGTTGTTGTTGTTCTCATTGCATTGATTGTGTATGATGTACAGGATGTGAAATTGAATGTGATATCAAAATTATTGAACAAGTATTGGAATGTTATGAAGTAGGTGATGACTTTAGTGGACGGGTGGAATATTCATTGCAAACTACACCTACCATTCAAGAGATTTATAATAACCAAAGGAAGATAGACTTAAGCACCATACAATTGAAAGACTCTATTACAGTAGGATTTCTGACATGGAAATCTTTCAGAGATTATTTATGATCTTCTTGTCCATGGTTATCCAAATAACCACCAGTATCAATAGTTGCTCTCCTTGTATGACTGATACAAAAACAGGTGATAGGATGGGAAAAACGTTGGTCTATCATACTAATTATAAATGTCAAACACAACAAGGAACCTGTAGCTATAATGGGACTCAATATAACATATGCATAATTTCAGAATCAGGTCAAACAAAAAAGGTATGCTATGACCCAAAGAAGGTTATTCCTCCTAGTACTAGTATCTGGATACAAGTATTAGATTCAACAGGTCAATAAAAAAATTTGGTAAGTAACCACTCTGCTTCTAAAGAAATAATAATATATGTGGATCTATGTCTGTTGTTTAGTATAGCAAAGGGATCGGTACAGTGTGGAAGCTTAAGTTGGCAAAGGGAATATATGACAAATAATAAATATGAATATAAGTATGTGTCAAGGTCTTCTCCTGGGGAAGTAGTGAGTGCATCAGGGTACGAATATTATTATATTAAGACTACTGATCAATATTACATAAGTTCTAATAACAATATAAATTATACCCTAGGAGTCACCACTAGTAATTGTGGAATAAATCAGTGTAATCCAATATGCTTGAAATTCAAACCACAAATAACTAACCAACAAATAACTACTTGGTCCTGGGTACATTTAGAAATAGATGGTAGAGGCAAAGACCCCAATGGTGATATGTTATTAAAGGCTACCACTACCATTGTAACAAAAAGTGAAAAGGTGTCAGTATTCCACTCATTCTATGACATATTGGAGGAGAGTAAGGATAAAGGAATCACTCAATTAACAATAAACCTTTTTATTGACTTAGCGGAACGAATAGCCTCTACCCTGGGAGTTAAAAATTGTTATGTGTGTGGAGGTACCAATATGGGAGAGCAGTGGCCCTGGGAATCAAGAGAAGTAGAAATAGCTAATACTAATATAACCAAGAATTGGACCCGAGTGGAACAAACAGATAGAAAATGGGCCTTAGCAACATCGATTATAGGTCATAACTGTTTTCATAAACCATGTAAAAAGAACCAATTGTCTAAAGGTGATCTGGTGTGTGAAGGCCAAAGAATATATAATGCCAGCAAAATAGGTAATTGGGGTATAATGGAAAACATGTCAGGTAACCCTTTTGAAGATACTATTGTAAAGAAATATTGGTATAATACCAGTATTGATTGGCCGGCTCCAGAAAAGTTCTATTGGATATGTGGTAAATATGTGTATACAAAATTACCCAAATGTTGGTATGGATCATGTGTATTAGGCAATATCAAACCTGGATTTTTCTTATTACCAATAAAAACTGGAGAAAAATTGGGATTAACAGTCTATGAAGAGAAGGGGATAAATAAAAAGAGGAAAAGGTCAATAACAATTTCTACAAAACATTTTTGGAAAGATGATGAATGGCCCCCAGAAAAGATAATACAAGTATATGGACCAGCTACTTGGGCTGAGGACGGATCTTGGGTTTACAGAACACCAATTTATATGTTAAATCGTATTATCTGTCTACAGGCTGTAGTAGAAATAATTACCAATGAAACAGCAATAGCTTTAAATCAATTGGCAAAACAAAGTAATCAAATGAGGACAGCAATATACCAAAATAGGTTGGCATTAGATTACTTGTTGGCAGAAGAAGGAGGTGTATGTGGAAAATTTAACTTAACTGTTGTTTGCAAATAGATGATAGCGGAAAAGTTATAGACAAAATTACTGACAGAATACGAAAGATAGCTCATGTCCCTGTACAAACCTGGACTGGAATGCTGGATGATAATGGCTTTTTAGGGGGAATTTTTAGGAATTGGAAGCAAGCCTTATGCTTGTAATAATCATTATGGGATTAACGGTTTTACCTTGTCTCATACCTCTCATTAGAAATGTTGTTGAAAGTACTGTGGAAGGAATAGTACAAATCAATCAGAAGGAATTAATAGGAAAGAAAATGTATAACCTTAAACAGGTAACTAAAGAAACTAATTCTGTAAAGTATGAAAGAGAATTAGAAATACAAAGAAATTTGGAGAATTTTTAATGTTTTATTTTTAAAGAATGGTTAAAAAGAAAAAAGGTGGATTTGTGGAAAATAACTGGAAGGAACACGTAAGTTTAAAAATAAAATATATTTTAGTATGTAATTATTGATTAATTATTTTATAATCATTGTTTTATAATCAATTGACTGAGTAGATGATATATATATATATATATATATATATATATATATATATATATATATATATATATATATATATATATATATATATATATATATATATATATATATATATATATATATATATATATATATATATATATATATATATATATATATATATATATATATATATATATATATAAAAATTATAAGCCTCAAATGAAAGGAGGGGGAAACTGGAGTTACTAAGGGGTCTGGTATGAGTCATTATTTAGAAATTGTTTTTCTGTACCCTTTGGTGCCTGGTACCACCACCTGGTTTGGAAGGTGTAAGAAGATTGAAGACATGTTCTCTCCAAGATTGATAAGCATGTACATATATGGTCTTAATAAATAGGAGAGGAGAGGAGGGATCTTATTAGTATAATGTAAGCAAACAGGGGCGGAGATAATGTATTCTTGTTAGGCGCTTCTGATAGATTGTAACCTCCAAAGCCTAAACCAATGGGGCCATGGGGGAGGGAATGGGGTGTCGTGATAGGATGTATAATAATGTGTGATTCTGAAACATGAATGTGGTTCAGCATTTGGCTATGTTGCATCATTAGCCTTCCTGAATCCACCACGCTTTGCAAACCGTTACCTTTTTAGACTTTGTTGTTAAGACTAATAAACTTCTTTTCTATTTGCAACTAAAACTGAGTGAATTTTAATTTGTAGCTCCTATTTTGTGCCCAACACCCGGCTTAAGGTTATTGTCTCTGTAACACCATCATTTATGACTATTCTTGCCTTATTCTCTGAGTATAGTTGATTTGTCACCTTTCTAAATTTTTTCCAAAGCCTAATTTCTCTATTAATATTTTCAATGTAGGCCATTCCACACAATCAAAGGCCTTAAAAACATCTAATGCTAATAAACCAGCTTTTAAGTTTTGATTCTTTATGTAATAGCCTAAATTTAATACCCTTCTTACTACATCTGACATTTGTCGGCCTCTTATAAATCCACACTGGTCATTTTTAATATAATTTTCTATAAATGTATTCAATCTATTTGTCAATATTGCTGTAAAAATCTTAGCATTCTGATTAATAAGGGATATTGGTCTATATGATCCTGGGTTTGTAAGATCTTTATTAGGTTTCGCTATCAATACTATCAGAGATTGCTTCCAGGAACTTGGAATAATTTCCCCTTCCATTATTTTATTAAACATTAACCTCATCTTCGGCACCAATAATTCTTTAACATTTTTATAATATTCTGCGCCTAGTCCATCTAACCCTGGTGCTTTACCTATTTTTATTTTATTAATAACTTCCAGTATCTCCTCCTCTTCTATTTGTGATTCCATTTTTTCTTTATCACATTCTTGAATTTTACAGTTTAAATTCTTTTCTATATATGCCTGACTTTCATTCAAATTTATTTCCTTTTCCTTATATAACTTTTCAAAAAACTTCTGAAATATCAACAATTTTTCTGTCATCTTGTTACATCTTTCTCCCTTTTCGTTCTTTATTACTCCAATCAGGCTTTTTGCCTTTTTAACTTGTGTGGCTCTAGCCAACATTCTAGAATTTTTATTACTATTTTCATAAAATTCCCTATTTAAATAAATTATATTTCTTTGAACCTGTTCTAACTCAATATTTTGCAACTCTTTTCTTTTAGCTGATAATTCTAACATAATCCTATTCGCTCTACTTTCTATATATTTACTCTCTAGTTCTTTAATTTCCGCCTCCAACCTTTTATATGTTTCTCTTTTTGTTTTTTATATTATAAGAATATTTTATCCATAAACCTCTTACCACTGCTTTTATTGCATCCCATATTACACCTATATTACTACCTCCTTCTTCATTTATAGTCTATATGTCTTTTAATTCTCTTTCCATTTTCTCTAAAATCTCTTCATTTTAAAAAATCCTTGAATCCATTTTCCATCTACTTGCCTGTTTATAATCACAATCTATTTCCATTTCCATAGTTACCATTGCATGATCTGATATTTTAATTATTTTTATCTCTGCTTTTGTTATTTTAGATAATATTTCCGATGTTACAAATATATAATCTATTCTTGTAAAAATTTTATGTCTACTAGAAAAATATGTATAACTCTCTCCAAACATCTTTTAATCTATTTCTGTTAATAAATTTTCTTAAGTCTGTATTATTATACTTTATTTCCGCTTTTGATAGATTAGATTTATCAATTCCTGTGTTCATAACCTTATTATAATCACCTGCCATTATCACATAACCTTTTTTATTTCTTCTATTTCTTTATATACCCTATCATAAAACTCTCTTTGATTTGTATTAGGTGGGGTTTTGACATACAAATTTGCTAAAGTGACCTCTTGTCCATAAATCAAGCCTTAAATTGTAAGGAATCTTCCCATATCATCCCTTTTATGGCTTTTATCTTAAATTCACATCTTTTAGCTACCATGATTGCTACCCCTCTTGCTTTTGATGTACCAAATGCCTTTTCATATACATCAGCCCAATATAACCTAAGTTCATTCGCCCCTTCTTTCTTTTGATGTGTTTCTTGTAAAAATACAATATCTATTTTCTCTTTGTTAATTGATTTTTCAATTCTTGCTCGTTTATATCTTTCCCCCAAGCCATGTACATTCCATGTAGCTACCTTCAACGATTTCCCCATCTATTCCTTATATTACATATTCCCTTTGGTCTCCATATGTGCTCTAACATAAATCTTACAAAACTAAAACTACAAAGTAAGCATGTTGACCCAAAACATAAATAGCCTCTTACCCACCCATAAACATATATGTTGTCCCCCTTCCCTTTTTCAGGAGATCTTCCTCCTCTCCACCGCTTCGGGCCTTGGGGGGGGGGGAGAGAAGCCATCCCTGCACGGACTTTGGTCGCCCACTCCACCTTCCTTGACCATCATTACCCTTAATTTCTACACCCAAACATATATTATAAAATTACAAATATTTATATACTATCTCTACAACAAACTTATAACTCCTGTTGCTTCATCCAGCTTCCCTTTCTCCTGTAGATCTTCTTTATTGATGATTCTGTGCTCCCTTAATTTCTCCATCGCCTCCTCCTTTGTTCCAACTCTGTAAAACCTTCCACCGTAAGAAAATCTCAAAAAAACAGATATCCCCAGCTATAGTTAATGTTATTTTTCTTCAATACTTGACAAACTTGATGCATTTCTTTCCTCCATTGTAAAGCCTCATTGCATAAATCTGGAAAAACGTGTATCTGATGCCCCCAAACATTAGAGATGACATGTTTCGCAATTTGCACATCAAGTGCTCTTTTTTTGCATATGACTATAGTCGCACCACAATATCTCTCGGCAATTTTCTTCCCAACCTTTTTGGGCCAACTCTATGTATTGCATCAATATCATATCTTGTAAAGGGGACATCTGGGAGGATCAAGGTAGCTCAATCCAGTACTACTTGAATCAATTTTGCTTCATTTTCTTCACTTTTCTCCAGATATCCACGTATACGTAAATTTGATCGGCGCTGACGATCACATATCTCAATTAAATCCTTTTTCACCTGATGCATCATAGTTGTCTGACTTTTTAACACCTTATCATGTTCTCCCATCTGAGTCTTCACTTCTGTAATATTTCGTGTCATATCCTGACTTTGTTTCGCCAGATCTGTTATTCTTACATCCATCTTGTCCATTTTATCTTTTATTTGCTTCAAATCCTCCTCTATATTTGTCTTCATTTCTTTTATATTTATCTTCATTTCTCTTAACTCTTGTAAGAGAATATCAAGTTTATCTGGTTGAGTCAGTGACTTCTCAGGCTATTTTTTCCCCTCACATCCATTTCTAAGGCTTTTTCCACTCGAATCAGACATAAATCTGAAGGTTTAAGGCCTGCTTTGGGTCTTTGCCAAACACTTTCTGCACTTTGGCTGTGTTTTGACATCCAACCACCAAAAAGAGCTCTTAACCTTCTAAAAATTTTTACACAGTCTTTAGTCCTTACACGTCACTTCCTCCCTTTGTCTTGTCCTTATCAACTTATCTCTGTGAAAGCGACATGATGGAAATAAAAAAATCCAAAGGCAGCAACTATCTTTATTACACATGCCTTATCAAGGCTCTGTCTTCAAGGTGTTTAATATTTTCACTTTCTCCATATCTCAACACTTCAACTGGAAGGAGAGAATAACAGGCCTTCACACTGTACACACTGTACACTTATAAATCAGCTATTATTTTTTCAGCTGTACTCCTTTAAACTCTCTCCAAATTCTTTCTCCTATCAGTCTTCAATCATAGGGTCCCTCCTCTGTCCATCAGCCTTCAAAAGCCTCCCAAGTCTCTTAATCAAACATCCAAATTCAGAGCTTCTCTGGGAGAATGTTCAAAACCGAATAAAATACAATCCAAACTTCAGGAGGAAAGCAAGGGAAGTAACTCACATTTCATAATCTCTTAAATTTTCATAGTCCTTAATTGGGTGTTATAGTTCTTAATCAATTCTCTGTCCATCGTCCATTCAAGCTAGCGCCGCCCTTTTTAAAAACTTTTTAAACTTCCTCTCAACATACATACTTTAAAATTCACTTTCAATAATACTTTACAAACTTTAAGAATTACTCAAGCATTATATATAAAGGAGAAAAAAACCCTTCATTTTCAAACCCACTTTATAAACCCGGAACCCAAAACACAACACTACATTAAAGCTTTCTTTCAATTGTACATATCACACCAATAAAAATCCAACTACAATTTGCTCATTAAATTTAAATTTCTCCCTCCAATTTATACTCATGGAATAAAATTGTTTTCTTCTCTTTAAAAGTATTAACCATTCATATTTTCAAATTGGATTTCAATAGTATTTTACAAACTTTGGGAATTATTCAAACATTATATAAAAAGACAGTAAACAAACATTTACAAACTCATTTTATAAACACAAACCTACATTAAAGCTTTCTTTCAATGCATACATGAGACTTGGAAAGATCCATCCTAACTCTGATAAACTCATTAAATTTAAGTCACTCCCTCCAACTTATCCTTATAGGATAAAGTCTTTTTCCTTCTCAGGAATGTCTTTCAAGTCCCTTTTCCTCAAGAAATTCTCAACCTTGTTAATATCCATGAAAGAAAAATCCCAAAGTTGTTCTATTAAAAATTGTACATTAACTTAAAACTCTTCCACATAGAATAAAATCTTCTTCTCTGAGATGTCTATCAGATCTCTTTCTCAAAGAATTCTCAACCTTGTTAGTATCCATGAAGAAAAAGTCCCAAACTTGTCCTCTTAAGAGTTGTGAATTTACTCGAAACTCTTGTTTCAGTTGTGCTGAGAGGGCTGTATTCAAACCATCATTGTAATAGAAGTTGAGGACAGATTTGTATTTCAAAGTTGCAGTTATTTGCATTGTCAGATAGTGGGTTGATAATTTTCAACACCTAATTACATCTCTTGCTCTTTTTTGTATCTTCTATATCATTTATATCTTTAATACCAATTCAGTTTACAAAGTAAGTTATTCTCTGTAAAGACTTTTCAAGGGTTTCCCTAGTAACAGTCTCCAGCTCAGGTTTAAGCATCTTTGTAGCTCCCTCTAGTGATGTGTGTGTGTGTGTGTGTGTGTGTGTGTGTGTGTGTGTGTGTGTGTGTGTGTGTGTAAAATTTCTTTTTCTAGCCAGAGTTCATAAAAATTGGGAAATTTCAACCACCCACAACAAAGCAATCCAGAGCTAGATTATTTTTAAAATAGTGTAATAGAACCACAATTTTCTATATCCTTATACTTCCTTGTTTTAGCTTGCATCCAGCAACCCTTTTCCTTGTCCTTTAACAATAAAGAAGTCTCAAAAATGGTGCAGGGCTTCAAAAAGGAGTAACAGTCTGTGACTAGAGAGCCTCTTTTAACTAGTAAAGATAATAGCCTCACAAATTGATTAAAAAATGAAAGGCACAACTTATTGTCAGTTTGAAAAATAAAATCCAAAATGGTGATTGAAGCCCCACCCCCTATCTGCTGGCTCACCAGTGCTCTGAAGCACAGTTCCTGAAGCTACTTGCAGAGTGTTGCTGTATGGAAGATCCTGTGGGACTGGGTGTCAAACTGCCGGCCCATGGGCCGGATGCGTCATGTCAAAACTGCGGCCACCCCAACTCCAGTAATGGGGGAAAAGTCGCGATACGTTGCAACATGTCACATGACGTTGAGAGTTTGACACCACTGCTGTGGGATGATTCTAGGATTCTCCCTAACCCAGGAATGTCATATAAATGAAAGGAAAGCCTGTTCCTTCTGTTAATAAGTTGAAAAAAAATGACAATCCAGAGAGAGAAGTCTCTCTGGGCATGTCAACTGTTGGCCATATCACAGGAAGTCCCAAGCTTGGACATAAGTTGTTATTGTTCCCAGATCTGCTGTACAAGGTCTCCTGTAGACTGAACAGCAGCAAACCTTTCTATAGTAATGGCTGTGTGGTGGTATTTGTTCCTCCAAGTGGCTATATTTGGGTTTGCAGGAAAGAGCATCTGCTCACTGATTCTGTCCACTCGAAATGTAGGTGACCTTGAAGTTGAACTGGGAGAAGAAGAGCGACCACTGAATCTGTCATTGGTTCAATTTTATGACAGTCTTTAGATGTTCCAGATTCCGATGATCAGTTCATACTTCAACAGGTTGTTGGGCCCCTTCCAAGTGATGTCACCAAACCTCAAAAGAAAACTCAATGCCCAGAAGCTCCTTATCCCAAATGGTGCAATTTCTTTCTGGCCCCAATGTTCAGGAACAGTAAGTGCACAGAAACAGGGTACCTAACTGCCAATCTGCTTGCAGCAATACTGCCCCTATGGCCACATCCAACATGTCAGTTTCTACTATGAAGCACCATGAAGGGTCTGGATGCCAGAGGATGGGTTCAGAAGTGAAGGCCTCCTTCAGGATTTCAAAGGATTGCTGCTCGGACTTTTCCCACACAAACGTACTTCTTTTTCACAATAGGTTTGTCAAGGGTGCAGTGAGTTCAGCAAACCGGGGAGTGAATACATGATAGTAACGGGCAAACCCCAATAGTCATTGCATATGTTTAGCTCAACATGGTGGTTACCAAGTCTAGAATGCTTCAACCTTGCCCAGATCTATGGAGACACCAGTATCCAAAATGCGGTGCCCTAGAAAGTGAACAGTTGTCTGTGCAAACTGACATTTTTCCAGCTTGGCATAGAGATGGGGCTCTCGTAGGCACTATAACACAGTTTCTACATGTTGTGTGTGTCCTGTGGGAGCGGGGGGAGAAGATCAGTATGTCATCCAGGTAAATTATGACATACCTATCCAGAAGGTCCTGGAACACATCATACATAAAGTAGATGAAGACCCCAGGAGCATTGGACAACCCAAATGGCATGACTGTAAATTCAAAGTTTCCATAACAGGTATGAAAAGCAGTTTTCCATTCATCCCCCTTCCAGATCTGCACTAGACTGTAGGGTCCATGCAAGTCCAGTTTGGTGAAAACCTAAGCACCATTTAGCCATTCTAGGAGCTCTGAGATTAACGGTAGAGAGTACCATTTTTTTATAGTGATCTCATTTAGTTTTCTATAATCAAAACACCTCATTTCACCTGATTTTCTTTTTACAAAGACCATGAGCATAGCTATAGGCAAAGAGGAGAGGGCCTTATGAACCCCCTTTTCATATTTTTGTCAATGAAGTCTCTGAGGGCTGCCAGCTATGGTTCTGATAAAGTGTATATGCGACCCACTAGGAGTTTGGCACCAGGAACCAGATTG
Source organism: Bothrops alternatus (assembly GCA_034064705.1). NCBI lineage: Eukaryota > Metazoa > Chordata > Lepidosauria > Squamata > Viperidae > Bothrops > Bothrops alternatus. Next base: position 563,526 of record JARGCV010000241.1, read on the forward strand.
ACAGGGCAGTTGTGGGGTGGTAGTTGATCTGCCTCCTTCTCGCTCTACACTTCCGCATAATCCCCAAATTCAGGAGGAAGATCCTGTAGAGCTGAGGTCAGCTGCCCAGCAGCAAGGGTGTTTTAACACATGAGCTTGGCACCTAGGGGTCACAAAGCCAATGACACCTGATGACCATATAATATGCGGATCGTGGTTCTGAAGCCACTTGGATCCCAGCACGATAGGGAAATGAGGGGCAGATGCCAAATAGAATTCCACCCATTCTAGGTGACAGCCAATTTGCATTTTTATCAGTTCCATGAGTGAAGCCACTAGTCCCAAATGCAGGAGCTGACCGTCAATTGTCTCAACAAGCAAGGGAGGGACTACTGCATGTTGAGGAATATCCCACTCTTTAGCAAATTTTTCCTGCATGAAGTTTGTAGTAGCCCCTGAGTCAATCATGGCATGGACTGATAAAACCAGGCTTCCTGGAATCTGTAAGGAAACAGTCACAACAAGGTGTTTGGCAGGAGTAACACAGGGCATCTGGGAGTGACTAGCCACCAGTTTGGCCCAGCCTAGTTGCCCATCTAGACTGGGCTGTGCCCATTTCCTGATGGGGTAGGTTGCACCTTGGAGGGGCAGGTGGCAGCCAAATAACTCCTGCCCCCACAGTACAGGCACAACCCCTCACACCGGTGTCTGTCCTTTTCAGCCTGAGTGAGCCGAAGCCGAGCACACACACACACACACCACTTGCATGGGCTCTTCCCCAGCCCTCTGGGATTCCTGAGAGGTTGGGGATACTGGTGCCACCGAAGGGTGCCTCCTTGCTTTTTGTTGCTGAAGGCAACCATCAATACGAAGACACAAGTGTATGAGAGCCTGAAGGGTCTGTGGGCACACAGTCCGAGCCAACTCATCCAATAATTCTGCCCTTCCTGGAACTGGTCTATCAAAGCCTTATTATTCCACTTTGACTCCCGACTCAAAAGACAGAAGTCACTAATATACTCTGTAACTGGCCAGTGACCCTGCTTCAGTTCCCTGAGGCATCTATTTGCAGTTTGAGCTTTAACAGAATCCTCATACATAACTTGTAGTTACTAGCTAAATTCTTGGAGTCCTAGTAGACGATCACTTGACTATGAGTCAGCAGTGTGCAGCAGCAGCCAAAAAAGCTAATACAATCCTGGGTTGTATAAACAGAGGCATAGAATCAAGATCACGTGAAGTATTAGTACCCCTTTATAAAACCCTAGTGAGACCACACCTGGAGTACTGCAACCAATTTTGGTCACCATACTACAAAAAAGATGTTAAGACATTGGAAAAAGTACAGAGAAGAGCAACTAAGATGATCAAAGGCCTGGAGACTAAAACATATGAAGAATGGCTGCAGGACTTGGGTTTGGCTAGTCTAAAGAAAAGAAATAGGGGTGACATGATAGCAGTATTCTAGTATTTGAGGGGCTGCCACAAAGAAGAGGGGGTCAAAATTATTCTCCAAAGCACCAGACGGCAGGACAAGAAACAATGGTTGGAAACTGATCAAAGAGAGAAGCAACCTGGAATTAAGGAGAAACTTCCTAACAGTGAGGACAATTAATCAGTGGAACAGCTTGCCTTCAGAAATCGTAGGCACTCCATCATTGGAGGTTTTTAAGAAGAGACTGGACAGTCACTTGTCTGAGATGGTATAGGTTCTCCTGCTTGAGCAGGGAGCTGGACTAGAAGACCTCCAAGGTCCCTTCTATTCTATTCTATTCTATTCTATTCTATTCTATTCTATTCTATTCTATTCTATTCTATTCTATTCTATTCTATTCTATTCTATTCTATTCTATTCCATTCCATTCCATTCCATTCCATTCCATTCCATTCCATTCCATTCCATTCCATTCCATTCCATTCTATTCTATTCTATTCTATTCTATTCTATTCTATTCTATTCTATTCTATTCTATTCTATTCTATTCTAATCCAGCAGGGGGCTCTGTTGTATAAGCAAAGGAGTAGCCCACCTAGCTGCAGGACCAGACAGCAAATGTATTATAAAGATATATTGGGAAATCATCAGGACATAGACTCATGTAAAGTTTGCACTGAGCAAAAAAGGCAAAACAATGGGCTAACGTTCCATCAAATTTGTCCAGCACAAGGACTGGGCATTTTTGGTGTGGGCAGTGGCAACCACTGTGGCTTACGAATCCTGGAGTTGAGCCAGCTGAACAGACAGGAGAGCAATTTGCAAGTTGCTCCATTTTCCTGGTGCTGGCCTAGTAAACCACCACCTATTATCCCCAGCCATGTGTGTGTTAGAAACAAACTGTCCTGTCTCAGGCCAAGCACACATATACATGAGGCAGTTGCAAATTTTTACTTATAACAAGCAACAAAAAGCCATGTGGCAACACATGTGAAGAAACCAAGTTTCTACCAGTCGAGCAATTTGCATAAATAAAGAGTTCCATGTCCAGGGAGTCAGGCACAAGAGGGGTCAAACAGTTCTGGAGACCAATGCAGGGAAGAGGCTGTTGACTGGTAGGTTTCTAAAAGCTCAAGGCAAATGGGTGAGGTGAGGCACAAAGAGATGGAGTAACAGTTATTTCCAATATCAGTCCTAGCTCAAAGCTCCTCTTAAGTAAGAACAGCCTGGTATGTCTCATTTGGCAAGGCAGGGCTCCTTCCTTGTGAGCAGCCTCAATGACCTCTGCTGCTCCTCCCAACGCTCTGTGTGCCCTTGCATCAGGAGAGGGTTGCAGTTCATCTTCCTCATTGCATAATGGTAGCAGCTGTTCCCTCTGCCTGCCAGCTGGCCCCACCTCCTCTGCCTGCTCAATCATGTTCAACTGGTGTGGACTGCTGGTCCTCCAAGGACACCTCAGGAGCTGACTCCCCATTGTATCAGACTCAGAATCCCAAGCCTCCATGACATGAACACACAAATATTCCTTACACTGAATTTCCTGCAGAGAATTTCAAAGAAGAGAGTAGGGGAAAAAATGGTCTGATACTATATCAGTTTCAGGAGAAGAATCAAGTGGAATGACAAAAGGCTCTCTCCTTGGCCTTCTAAAGCTCAACATTTTTATGAGTAAGCTGGATGAAATTTCATACAGGTAGTCGTTGCTTAACAACCAGTCGCTTAGCAACTGTTCAAAGTTCTGGTGGATCCCCAAAAGCTACTTACAACCCAGTTCCAAAGTTATGGCCACTGCAGTGCCCCTGTGGTTTTTCACCCTTATGCCCAACTGCAGGGATGCTGCAGCATCCTCTGCCTATCTTCTGCCCCCATCCCCCACACTAGGTCCCTGAAGGTCTTGGGGCTGCTTCCCACCCCACCCCACCCCACCAGACCCCACACCCTTTTGAAGATCTCTGGTGCTCAAGAGGTTGAGGTAGGGAAGAAGGACATGCTGATCCATTGCTGAGCCACATGGCACAATCCCAGAAGCGGTCATTTTCTGAGCAGCCGCACTGAATTGTGGCTGCTTGGAAAATGGCAGCCACTTCCAGGGGGTGCACTGTGCAGTCCAGCACCTCACCTTTGCTAATGTGAGCTCTGCAGCATTCCACAGTGCCAGAGGAGGATGTGGGGCCCGGTGGGATGGGAAGCAGGTCCAAGGCCTGAGGGGACCCAGTTAGGGGGGAGCAGTAAAGTCCTGAGCATGCGCAAGATGGACGCTTATCTCTGAGCATCTGATGCTTGGGTCCTGGAGATGAGGTCTGATGGAGCCCACCCAGGGGGTAGAATTCCATCAAACACCCCTGGGTGGGTACCGGAGGACGCTGCCGACCATCTGGTGGTGTGATAGGGCTTCCAGGAGTCCGGATTGAGTTGGGGCAGCGGAGGCGTCGGCGCGTCTCTGAAAATGCCGAGGCCTTGAGAATTACAGGGATTGGAGCCCGGGGCTGGCATGGCTGAGAAGACCTGGAGTGGTGGAGTTGTGGTGGATTGAGAGCTCCGCTGGTCTCCACCCCCTGAGAGTAGGAGAGCTCGGAGCAGCAGAGCGACGGGGCAACGAGGGTGAGAGCCTCGCAGGGGAGTGACAGTTGCCCCCCTCAATGACTGCTGAGGAGCCCTGTAGGGGGGAGAGCCGGCTGCCCCCCCCTCGAGAGGAGGAGAGCTTGGAGCAGTGGAGCAGTGGAGCGATGGGGTGACGAGGGGAGAGCCGGCTGGCCTCCCCCCTTTTTTCCCTCCCCTGCCTTCTCCCCCCCCCCAATGACTGCTGAGGAAATGGTGAGGCTCCACCCCAAGACCACATGGAACGGAGACGGCTCTTTGAGCAGGACACCGGCAGGTGAGAGCCATCTGCATGGAATATCTGGGGGGAGTTTTACCCTCCACCAACCTGATGACTGTGGTTGTGATCCGAGGCCCAGGGAAAAACTGAACCATCCGGCCAAATGGATATTATATCTGCCCAAAGATGGACAGACTCTCATCACTGTTTGTACCCAAGCTGTGACTATGCTGTATAAACGCTGGATAGGACGTACCTTCTTGCACTGCGAGATGCCCCCCTCTTGCGGAGATGGCCTGCATGTCTCTCAAAGGCCTGCCTTGATGACGGATTTTGGAATCCCAAGAGGTGGTATGCTCAAAAAAAGGGGTTATGGAGGTTTTTAAGTAGGGGTTTTAAATGTTTTTAAGGGGTTCCAGGGAGGGGGGTGGCAAGATTAGTAATGGAGTAGTCCTGGGGGGAGGTCTATGGGATAGGGGAGGGTTAGGGGGAGGGAATAGGGAGGAGGAGAAACATGGGCCAGGCAACGGGTGGGACCGGAACCACGAGGGTGCGGATTATGGAGGGGGCAGAGGTGATTCCGTTCCCATCGGCTCTGTAAGTGGGAGGGGCAGATATGGCGGGAGCAGGGGGCCATATTCATTCATGGGAGCGCGTCCCCGCTATCTTCGAGCGGTGCCGCGCTCCGACCCCCATGGCTCCACTTATGATCTGGGTTGTTTAGAGCCAAATGGCCCGGGCTGTAGGCTGGCATTGTGCAACGCCAGGTCAGTGGTAAATAAGGCCCCCTTGATACAAGATCTAATTTTGGAGGGGGCCGCAGACCTGGCGGGTATTACGGAGACCTGGTTGGGTCCAGAGGGAGGTGTCCCTCTGGTAGAGATGTGCCCTCCAGGCTTCCTTGCATTTCACCAGCCGAGAGCTCTGGGCAGGGGTGGGGGAGTGGCGGTTGTGATTAGGGAAGGTTTCGGGCCAAGGGAGGTCACTGTTCCTCAGACAGCAGGCTGTGAATCCCTCCTTGTGAGGTGGGACCTTGGGGGTCCGAGGGCTGTGTTGCTCATGTACCTGGCTCCCTGCCACGTGTCAACTGCCCTGCCTGAGCTCCTGGGCGTCAGTGCGGCAGTGGCGGTTGAGGTCCCCAGGCTGGTAGTCATGGGTGACTTCAATCTGCCGTCTGCTGGCGAGGCGTCTGGGGAGGTTCGGGAGTTCATGGCTTCCATGACAGCCATGGACCTGACCCAGGTAATTCAAGGTCCCACTCACACGGGGGGGAAACACGCTTGACCTGGTTTTTGTCTCTGGTCAGTGGTTGAGTGATCTGGATATGGGAAATATAGTTATTACTCCTCTGTCATGGTCCGATCACTCTCTCCTATGCTTGGACTTTCTGACTGCCACACCCCGCCGCAGGGAGGCGGAACCAATTATTTGGTACCGCCCCAGGCGACTGATGGAACCCGATAGGTTCCAGATGGAGCTTGGGCCAATACCGGAGGCTCTAACACACAACTCGGTTGGGGCACTGGTAGCAGCCTGGGATAGGGCGGCTGCTGGTGCCTTGGACCGGGTTTTGCCTTTGCGGCCTCTGAGCTGGCGTGGTTCTCGATCAGCTCCCTGGTTCAACGGGGAGCTGAGGGAAATGAAGCGCCGGAAAAGATGCCTAGAGAGCAGTTGGAGGGCGAGCCGCTCTGAGTCTGACCGAACACGGGTAAGAGACCATATTAGGACTTACTTAGTGGCAATAAGGGCAGAGAAGCGTTCTTATGTCACTGCCCTTATTGCGTCATCAGATAACCGCCCAGCCTCCCTGTTTAGGGTAACCCGCTCCCTTCTTCATCGGGAGGTGAGGGGGGACCCCTTGGAGGGAAGAGCTGAGGATTTTGTGCAATATCTGCATGACAAAATCGCTCAGATTCGGGAAGGCTTTAACTTCAACGAAGGTGGTCCAGCAGAAGTGGCTGAGGCCGGTCTTGAGACTGCTATCTGGGCTGAGTTTGACTACGTGACACCTGATGACGTGGACAGGTTGCTGGGAGGTCTTAGAGCAACCACATGTTTATTGGACCCATGTCCCTCCTGGTTGGTACTGGCCTCCAGTGAGGTGATGCAAGGCTGGCTCCAGGCAATTATCAACGCTTTGTTGAGTAAGGGTGTCTTCCCCGCCGCCCTGAAAGAGGCGGTGGTGCGACCCCTCCTCAAGAAGCCCGCCTTGGACCCGGCTGTTCTATCTAATTACCGTCCTGTCTCCAACCTTCGCTTTGTTGCGAAGGTTGTTGAGAGTGTGGTTGCTCGACAGTTCCCTCAGCACCTGGAGGAATTGTCGTACCTGGACCCGTTCCAGTTGGGCTTCAGGCCGGGTTACAGCACGGAAACAGCTTTGGTCGCATTGGTGGATGATCTCTGGCGGGCCCGGGACAGGGGTTGCTCCTCTGTCCTGGTGCTATTGGACCTCTCAGCGGCTTTTGATACCATCAACCATGGTATCATGCTGCGCCGGCTGGCGGGGCTGGGTATAGGGGGCACCGTGCTTCGGTGGTTCTCTTCCTTCCTCTCTGGCCGGACGCAGTTTGTGTTGACAAGGGGTCAGAGGTCGACCCCGAGGCCCCTTGATTGTGGGGTACCTCAGGGGTCGGTCCTCTCACTCTTGTTGTTCAACATTTATGTGAAGCCGCTGGGTGAGATCATCCGAGGTTTTGGGGTGGAATTCCATCAGTACGCTGATGATACTCAGCTGTACATTTCCACCCCGAACCACCCAAATGAAGCTCTTGACATGCTGACCCAGTGCCTGGAGGCCATGCGGATCTGGATGAGGAAGAACGGTCTCAAGCTCAACCCCTCCAAGACCGAGTGGCTGTGGTTACCGTCGTCCCGGTACAACCAGCTGACTCCATCGCTGTCTATTGGGGGCGAGTCAGTGGCCCCCACGGGAAGGGCTCGCAACTTGGGACTCCTCCTAGATTCACGGCTGTCCCTTGAGGACCATCTGACGGCCGTGGCCGGGAGGATGTTTTACCAGATTCGTCTGGTACGCCAGTTGCGCCCCTTCCTAGATAGGGACGCGTTACGCATGGTCACCCATGCCTTTGTCACTTCCAGACTGGACTATTGTAATGCTCTCTACATGGGGCTTCCCTTGAAGTGCACGCGGAGGCTTCAACTGGCGCAGAATGCGGCCGCGCGGGTGGTAGTGGGGGCACCCTGGCGGGTACGAATGGCCCACATCCTGCGCGAGCTGCACTGGTTGCCGGTGGCTTTCCGGGTGCGCTTCAAGGTACTGGTTACCACTTTTAAAGCGCTCCATGGCATAGGACCCAGTTATTTACAAGACCGCCTTCTGCCAGTAAATACCTCCCATCAACCAGTTCGCTCCCACAGAGAGGGCCTCCTCAGGGTGCCATCGGCTAAGCAGTGTCAGCTGGTGGCACCCAGGGGGAGAGCCTTTTCTGTGGGGGCACCGACGATGTGGAACGAGCTCCCCCCAGAACTCCGGACGTGTCATGATCTCCGCACCTTCCGAAGAGTATTGAAGACTCATCTCTTCAATCAAGCCGGCCTGGCCTAGATCTCCTCGGGTTTTTTTTAAAAAAAATTTTTTTTAAACAAGGCTGTTCGGGTTTTTATTGGGTTTTTAACAGGTTTTAGTACAGCCTTGTATTAATATTAATATTAATTTCATTTAATTTATTTTTAAATATTTATTGTTATTATATGTTTTTATTGGGTTGTAAACCGCCCCGAGTCCTACGGGAGAGGGGCGGTATAGAAATTTAATTAATTAAATAAATAAATAAATAAATAAATAAATAAATAAATAAGGCCTGAGGGGCAGGAAGTAGAACACAGGTTCTCAGGGTGCAGCAGGCCTTGGGAGGCCCGGGGCAGGCTGGGCTGGCCTGGCCTGGCACTAGGCCTTCCAGGGCCTTCCCCACCTGAGGCACCCCATGCTCTGTTTAACGACCGCATCAGGGGCAGGGGTTGTTAAGCAAGGCCATTTCACTTAATGGCTGTCACCACTTGCAATCGTAATGGGCAGGCTCCTTTACAGTAGTAAATCAAGGACTACCTGTACTTACAGATTTCACAGGGAAAGCAAACAGGAGTTTGGCAAGTGAAGCAGAAACATTTCTCCTTGTTAATTTCCATCCAATTCATCTTATTATTTAAGCCTTTTAAAGATCTTTTTTCTTCTAACGTATTTCTCACTCCTCAGTTTGTGTTTTCTGCAACTTTCCTCTCAACTCTCTCATGCATATCACTGACGTACATATTAAACAGCACAGCATCCAGGACTTAGCATTCCTCTTGATACTTCTCTACAAGCTAATCTGAAGCTATTAATGAGTACTCTTTACATACAATCATTCAGTTACAAATTGGAGCAAGTTCAGAGAGTGGTACCAAGATGGTGAGTGGTCTGGAAATCAAGCCCTATAAGGGATGGTACTGTATACTTAACCTGCAAAAAAGATAGTTAAGGAGATATATGATAGCAGTTTTCAAATATCTGAAAGACTGTCTACACATGAGTAGACTTATTCTCTCCTGCCTTGGAAGGCAGGACCAGAACCAATGGGTTAAAACGACAAGGAAGTAATTTCAGGCTAAACATTTAGTAGGAAAGTGAGCAGAACAAGCTGTTAAAGCAGGCATGTCAAACTCGTGACATCACATGACGTTGCACGATATATCACAACTTTTTCCCCATTGCCGGCAATGGGGTGGGCGCGGTTTCAGTTTGAAATGCCTGTATTAGAGGACATGGTGAGTGTCTTTCATTACATGTCTTCAAAATGAGACTACATTGCCATTTGTCAGAGCTTGTATAGTGGATCCTACACCAAGCTTGAGGGGGGGGGAGAACCACATACCCTCTATATAGTCCCTTACAAGCCTATGATCTGTAGTACATAACAATTTAAGAAATATATTCTGTAATTTAAGATAATTTACAGAATATAAGAAACAAAGTCAGTTCAGATAAATACTTACTTGTCCATCTGTCCTGAGTTTGCTGTGCTTTTGATGTGCAGGTTCTGAGGTTTTGCTTGTTAAAGAAATACAGAAAACCAGAAGTTGCCTTCAAGTTTATGTCAACGCTGCTAATATTGAATATTCTTGCTTTGACAAAATATGCAGAACTGTCTGGTACTTTTAGAGTTAATTCAGATGAGTGAGGGAGGAGAGAAAAGCCCGCGAAAGGGAACGGAAGAGAACCTTTGCCCTTCAAACTAATTGGAGAACGTAAATTATGACAGCAAAATAAGGGAGGGGAAATGCTAGCAAAAATAACTGCTCGGGGGGGGGTGGGTGGAGATTTCAGATCTTAGCATCCTTTCATTATGCCGTGCTGACATTTTGCCACATGAATAAAAAGACTTTTTAGGATAAAATGCCTGGAAGTTCTTTGAAGTGTTTCATTAGTCGGAACCTTGACATCATGCTAAGATCTCAAATCCTTTTCAACCGACCTGGGGTCCTGAACTCCATCCGCTGTCTCTAGGCTTGAGAGGAGCTGGTAAAGATTCAGGGAAGAAAAATCCATCATAAAAAAAGTGAGTTTGCTTCAAGACCCAGCAGCTGCTGATAACCTAGAGGAGGAAACAACAGACAGCATGCTGTGGGAAGATGAATTCTGGCAGATCTCCCAGCTGGGAGCAAAGACTTCAAAATGGTATAGAATGGTATAGAGCTAACGAATGGCCTGCTACTCAAGCTTTGGATGAGTCACTGGAAAGATTTCAAACTCCAGATGTGAAAAGCAGAAATCAATTCCTGCAGAGAGAAGCCTACAGCCCCTCCCTTGCAGATCAGATCCTGGTTCCCCCTGCCAGGAACTCCAGCCCTGAAGAGAGAGGGAATCCCAGTCTGAGGCCTCTGCAGCAATGGGTAGATTGGCACCCCCCCACAGGCAGATGATCAGCAGCATCTGAGCTTGCCACAGCTAATAGAGGCCTTGCAACAGCTTGGGGTGGTGCAGAAGCCAGGAGATCAGCAGCTGGTGGGAGACCGACCACAGCAGGGAGATTGACCACAGCCCCTGAACGTGCAACCCCTGGGCATAAATCTGCAGCCAGGATGGGGCCAGCAGCAACAGCCACAGTGGGGGCCCCAACAGCCTATGATTGCACCACTTTTCAGAGCAACCTTCGATGGGGACCCAGAGAAGCTGTTTTTTTTCCTCAACCAAGTGCGCTCTCATTTGAATTGCTGGGCCTATCTCTACCCGGACCCAGGGGCCATGGTCGATGTGATTGCATCCAGCCTAGAGGGAGAAGCATCCGAATGGCTGAACTATTTATATAATGAGCAAGCCCCTGAATTGGTGGACCCCCAACTCTTCCTCCTAGGGCTGAGGGAAAGATTTGAGGACCTATCTATTGGTCTTAAAGCAAGAGAACAGATCCACAAAATAAAACAAGCTGACAGGCTTGTCAAAAGGTTTCATGCAAAATACCCCAACAAACTGAAAACTAGTCATTAACATATGCTTTTGTTTACATTACAGGATCTGTCCTTTTTGTAAGGGGGGCAGGATGTCAACGCTGCTAATATTGAATATTCTTGCTTTGACAAAATATGCAGAACTGTCTGGTACTTTTAGAGTTAATTCAGATGAGTGAGGGAGAAGAGAAAAGCCCACGAAAGGGAACGGAAGAGAACCTTTGCCCTTCAAACTAATTGGAGAACGTAAATTATGACAGCAAAATAAGGGAGGGGAAATGCTAGCAAAAATAACTGCTTGGGTGTGTGTGTGGAGATTTCAGATCTTAGCATCCTTTCATCATGCCGTGCCGACATTTTGTCACATGAATAAAAAGACTTTTTAGGATAAAATGCCTGGAAGTTCTTTGAAGTGTTTCATTAGTCGGAACCTTGACAGTTTACATGTTTATTCAGCTGAATAGAGACAGGCTTCTGTACAAAAGACAAAAAGCCTCAAATAGCAAAGAAAGCTTATTTTTATAGTCACTTTGATTACATAAGCAATTCACCCAGCTAGGCTGGCACACATAAGATTAAGACTTCGCCCTTTAAGGCTGGCACACTATAGATAAGAAAAGCAGAAGTAGCTAGTATGTTCTCTCAGGGGAGTTTCCCCCAAGACCATATGTTCAGTCTTGGGTGTTGTGGGTTTTTCCACAAGATGCCAGATGTTGTTGGGTGGGTTTAGAACATTGCGTGTTTCTTTGCTGTCCTTTCATGACCCTGCATTCATAGGCCTGCAAGTGACCAGAGACAGAGGTGCCATCTGTATATTGATACTGTCCCCTACGTCCTGGTCAGCAATCCCCCCTCTTTCATGCTGCGAGCAGTGCTCAGGAGCATGACAGCCCAATTGAAGAGACAGAGGATAAGCTTCTGTAACATGTTGCCCACATCGTTTAGAACAAGCAGAGGTGATTAGGGGCAAGCAGTGAGGGACACAGCAGGAAACAAGAACAAGGAATGCTACAAAGAGAAGACCAAGGAATAATTCCCTAAACTATCCCCATCCTGGGAGCCAACTGGTAAGAAATGAGAATATACCATTGAAGACCTCCCATACAGTATCAGTAGAAATCTTCAGATCTTTAGGGTAATTCCTAATCCCTTCTTCCATGAGATAGATGGTATGACTAATGTTAACTTGATAATCAGTTATAAAAGTGCAGCAATGTGAGTGGACTAAAGCACCCCCACCTTTTGCAGCCAGTACCATAGCTAATGCTTGACGATTCTGTACCACTACCTCCCGTATTTCCCCCTGTTCCTTATTGAGTTGTGTAAATGCCTGTATGGTGTGGTGAAACATTTCCTCTGTCCAGTCACCCAATTCTATAATAGAGTTATAATTTAAACCAACTCCTATAGCTGGAATTAATGCTCGTGCAATAGTGTTCTGGACCCATCAGTTAGATAGATCTGTATGTTAGAATGTTTGGCATTTATTGGGTTAAGCGCTGTCTTCTTAAGAGATGGCTTATGGGTAATGTAGTTTAGTTATTCAGTGAATCCCATTGTTAACAAGTCTGTAGGAGGAGCCACTAAAGTTCATCACAGGATATCCTGGCTATGTGCCAGCTCATGTTTAATTGTCTTTGTGCAAACCAACCATGCAGCACACATGGACATTGAATGTAATCAGGCAAAAGTGAATATGGAGGAATTATTGATTTTACCAACGTAAATGGACAAATATTCACCACTGGACGCATCTTCAGAAATTGTAAGTTTCTGTTAAGGATTCCCGGATTAAATATTTGTTTAAATCCATTTCATTGTGTTATCTGTCTGGGTCTGAATTTCAAAGCATCTCAGTTCTGAAACCAGAACAGTAAAATCAATATATTATCTTCATATTGGCTTTAGAGCAGCAGTTCTCAACCTATAGGTCGCGACCACCATTTGTTTTGTTTTTTTTGTTTTTTTTCGTCGCGCGCGGATCGGCCCGCCATGGTCCGCCATTTTGTTTGTTTTTTGTTGTTTTTTGTTGTTTTTTGTTTTTTTTGTCGCGCGCGCGTCATGCATGCGTGGATCGGCCCGTCGCGCGCGCACCACGCATGCGCGGATCGGCCCGTCGCGGTCCGCCATTTTTTTTGTTTTGTTTTTGGTTTTTTTTTCATCGCGTGCCGCGCATGCGCGGTTCAGGCCGTCACATGTGCGCTGCGCATGCGCGGTTTGGGTCCTCACGCACGCGCCGCGCATGCGCGGATCGGCCCGCCGCGGTCCGCCATTTTGTGGTTTTTTTGTTGTTTTTTTTGGGTTTTTTTGTTTTTTTTTCGTCGCGCGCGCGCCGCGCATGCGCGGATCGGCCCGTCGCGTACGCACCGTGCATGCGCGGATCGGTCCGTCACGGTCCATTTTTTTGTTTTTGTTTTGTTTTTTTTGTTTTTTTTGCCGCGCGCACGCCGCGCATGCGCGGATCAGCCCGTCGCGGTCCGCCATTTTGTTTTTTTGTGTGTTTTTTTGTTTTTGTTTTGTTTTTTTCCGTCACGCGCGCATCGCGCATGCACGGTTCGGGCCGTCGCGCGCGCGCCACACATGCGCGGATTGGCCCGTCGCGGTCCGCCATTTTTTTTGTTTTTGTTTTTTTTGTTTTTGTTTTTTTCCGTCGCGGGCCGCGCATGCACGGTTCGGGCCGTCGCGCGCGCGCCACGCATGTAGGGTTCGGGCCGACACACGCGTGCCGCGCATGCGCAGATCGGCCCGCTGCGGTCCGCCATTATTTATTTATTTATTTTTTTCATCGCGTGTGCCCCGCGCATGCGCGGTTTGGGCCATCGCGCATGCACCGCGCATGAGTGGATCGGCCCGTCGCGGTCCGCGATTTTGGGGGTTTTTTTGGTTTTTTTTTCGTCGCGCGCGCCGCGCATGCTCGGATCGGCCCGTCACGGTCCACCATTTTGGTTTTTTTTTTGTTTTTTGTTTTCGTTTTTTTTCATCGTGCGTGCGCCGCGCATGCGCGGATCGGCCCGTCGCGCGCGCTTGCACGCGCACGTGCGCCCGCTCAGGTCAGGGTCACGGCGCGCATGGGCAGCGCAAGTGGGGTCTCAACCTGAAAAAGGTTGAGAACCACTGCTTTAGAGTAAGAAAAGTAAAAATCAGTAAATTATCTTCATATTAATTTCAGCTTTAAAGGAAGAAAAGTGAAAAGTTATAAAGTGCTTTGTGTCCTGTTTGGATGGAATGAGAAATTGTGTGTACATCTAACCTGACTGCTTTAAAGAGAAATCCTTTGTTATTAGCACATGAATAATCAGCCATCTGCTAGCAGGCAAAGTAAAGCGACTGTAACTATTCTTATACTTGTGCTAAAGATTGCTATTGGATCTGTCTACCAGCCAACGTTTAAAGCAAGAGATATTGCGCTCTGTATCTCGCTGAGCAGAAGAGGAAAAGTTTAACTTTCTTTAGTCACTTTCAAAACAGTTGCCAGTTTCGTTTGCATGCATCTCTCTTCACTAAAAGTAGAAAAGTGACATTCTTTGTGTCTGCTCTGGAGAAGTGCCTTTGCCTACTGCATCATATTGCCAGAATCCTTGCATGTAAAGACTGTCTAAAGAAAAGTTAGCGTTGGGGCAGCCACCCCCCTCCTCCCCTCCTTTCTGTCGCCAGAAGCCAAGAGGCAGGCAATTAACTCTTAATTGCCTTCAAAGGGAAGAAATCAGAGTGTTCCTTCTTAGCCTGCCTGATACAAATCACAGATTTGAAGGGGATAGAAATGTGTTTATGTGTCTAGATTTATCTTCATTAAGTGGCTGCATAGACTAACTTCTCTTCAAGGAAAAGCCAGCATGTTTGTTGAGTCTCTCTGCTAGCCAGAGAAGGCTGATTCCTTTATGCAAAAGCCACCCTTGCTGGCCCCTTTGAAGTCATTAACCCATTTGTTGTCATGGTACCCAGCAACTGGTGAGGGAATACTGACTCATCTCCCCCTCCCCTTGGAATGGCTTTGGGTTACAAAGACAACAGAGCCCAATCCTGCAAATAACAATGCAGTAACACCCTCTAGTGGCAATCTGCAAACAGCAACCCCACATTTTGGAATTTAATGTAAGCTGAGCAATCCCTTAAAAATTACACTACAGTCATTCTGCCTCAAAGCCTTGCTGAAAGAAAAGCACCCACCCCACCTTGGTAACCACAGCAAGTAGCAGGCTTGCATCAACCCAAGTTAAGAGCACCCCCCCAGAGGTGAAAGAAGGTACTTCACTGAAATATCTAACTATGCAGAATGTGTTTGTGATAGTCAAAGAGCAAGTTCCCTGAATTCATCCAAAGTAACCAACACCCCCTAGAGGGCACAGAGTGAACTTCACCCAAAGTGATCACTCACGCAAGCAGTCGCCCCTAGTGGTGTCTTTGCTGAGGGCAATTTATGGAGAAGAAAAGGCAGTAAATTAACCTGGCTCATTATCACAAAGTTAAAACGGCCATGGTGGAGAGTTATGGGAGCTAGTTGGAACTCAGTAATTTTCCAGATAGCCAAATGCTTGCGACGTGATTCTTAGAGGAAAAAATTTAGCTAGCCTTTCTCCAAGTGCCCCCTAGTGGTTAAAGGAGGAACTCCACACAAGCCTTTAATCATGCAGAGAAATCCCTCTAGTGAACAAAGGGTGAACCTTGAAGGAAGAGCACCCTGGTGACTGACCCGCAGGAAGTGACCCCTAGTGGTCAAAGGGTGAACTGCGCTGAAGTACCCATGCACACAGGAGAGCACACCCAGTGGTGCCTCCACACACAGGACAGCACCCCAGTAGCTGATCTGCAAGTAGCGACCCCTAGTGGTCAAAGAATAAAGTTCATCGAATTAGCTTCAAAATAGCTAGGAAGTTTACTGAACCTGTCCTAGCCATGGCAGAGTGTCTCCTAGATCAGGGCTATTCAACCAGTGGTACGCATACCACTTGTGGTACATTAATGAGTGGCAGGTGGTACACAGCCCTGCCTAGCCAAGTGTAGTTGGGGAGGGAAAGAGCCAGCACAGGCAAGGACTTGCAGTGAGAGAGTCCTCTGGAGCTGCAAAGGCCCCAGGCTCACTTCTGGCTTACCCTCCCCCATGAGAAAGGAGGAGGGAGGCGGAGACAGGAGAGCCTATAAAAGGAGACAGTTTGGGCAGGAGAGGGAGAGAGAAAAAAAGCAGCAGCCTTGGGAGGAGGCAGAGTCAGCTGCACAGGAGGGGAGGAGGAGGGTGGGGGAGAGGAGATCAAGCAGGCTGGCCATAAGCTGATCTACAACTGCTGTGGCAGCCACCTGTGCTGGCAGCAGCAAACAGGCAAGAAATGCAGCGGGGGAGAGGTCGCCCTCCAAGAGGAATAAAAAAAGGCAGCAATGGCTGGAGGTGAGGCATGGAGGAGGGAAGGAGATGGAGAGTGGAAGGATTCTTATGTGCTTTTGTGACTTTGAAGGGTCTGGGATTTGTGCAATGAGGGCTTTGTGTTCTTAAGGAGTGTTTGGCAATTTCTGTTTCGCTGATGGCTGATGTCTCATGTTAGCTTCTTTTTTTAAAACAATTTTTATTGTTTTTTTCATTTTACAAACAAGTGCTTAAGAATCAATAAGGCAATCAATTGTCCACAAACGAAGTCGTACTCATAAAGTTCAGATTAAATCATTAAAAAACCCCTCTCTTTTCCCTCTAGTAACATATTATATTCAAGTTAATATATTTCAATACAACTAAGTCAATCATAACAATCCTCAATAATCTTTCATCTAAATAGATCCACAAATCCAGATCCTGTGTTAAGCTTAAGTATTTCAATTGCTATATTCCATATTTCTAATCTAAATACATAATTAACACTTCGGGTGTCTCCCCATTACCTTTTTCCTTAACATATTCAATAAACATTTATTAGTATCATTTCTTCTTTTTATTTATTCTTCTTCCATTACAAAGTAGCTATCATTTCTAATAAAAAAATACTAGTTCAAAACAGAAAAAAAGAACAAAGAACAAAAAGCAAAAAGCAAAGACAAAAAAAAGAAAAAAGAAAAAATACCTTTCTATTTCTATTATACTTTATAATCTATCAATCAATCCCTCAATATCTGTATCAAATTTCTTTAACCTCCTCCCAAAATTACTATATCCAAAACATATTAATACATAGACAAACATCTTGTTATTAAATTCAAACCTTTAATTAATTTTTATTCAATCTAACATCTTCTTTAACTGTTTTAAGCCATAAATCAGTCCATATCTAATAAGTCTTTTAAACCCATTACATAAAGCCTTAAGTCACACTCTTAAATCTTATTCTAGCTTTCCTTTTATGCCAGACAGGTTTCCATAACAACACCTCTATATCAATGAACAAGTCACTTTTTATGCCTTGTAGTATCCTTTGGATCAAACAGAGACGTCCCCTTTTCTGTTTTAGAAACCTAGCTCCTTTGTAAGTAATCCCTTGTTGTTTTAAAGAGTCAAGTCTCCACGTTTGAAACTGTTGAATAGCAGGCTCAGTTATGTCCAACTTTGTAGATAACAGTTGCTTATCCAAGCTACCATAGTTCTGAGTTCGTTGAGCTTGTCTGTCCATTTCTGTTGGTTTTAGGATTGTAAGTGGTTTAGTTACAGTCCTTTTTAGTTCCTTGGAGATCTCATTAGAATGCATATGAACTAAAGTAAAATCTTCTTTAATATTGGTTGATTCCGCTTCTGTTGCATATGAAGTAGAGTGGAATATTCTTTACCTTTAGTTAATCCCGCTTCTATTGTTTTTTGGTCTATAGAGTGCTCAGATAAAGTCTGGGGGTCAATTTGTAAATTCAAAGCAGGGTTTCTGTTTTTTATTTCCATAGTAAATTCTTTTATTTGCAAACATATTTCGTCAGTAGCTTCATAAAGTTTTTCCAGTATAAGTTTATAGTCAAGTTGAACAAAGGGTTGCTCCATTTCAAAAATAATTAGAAACAGTCTGTATCATTTAGTAGAGGCTGTGTTCAAGGAACATTTAATCAATGTCCACCCCCACCAGTACAGCTGTTAAATTTCTTTGTATTTTTTCTTTTATGGTAATCTGAAGGTCAAAGTCAGTCTCACCAACAGAAAAAAGAGACAGTTGCAATTTTAACTTTTTCCACAAGGTGTCCTCAGTAAAATATAAAATCTTCTACCATAGACCAGAAATATCATAAACAAGATAGAAAGAAGGAGAATTCTTCAAATGTAGACTAAGTCCAATAGTAGGTTCAATATTAAAAAATTTTTCCAAGACCCCAAAGTGAATAATAAATAAATAAAAATAGAAGAAAAAAAGTCACTTTAAATTAATTCAATCCATTTAAGCTTCTTTTTCCCACACTCACAAACGCCGCTTTCTTAGAGCAGGGAAGAAATTTCAAAAGTGCTTTTTACAGGCACAAAAGAAAAAGGAGAACCAAGAGAGGGAAAGAAAAAAGTCTCACCCAGCTCAGCCACGGTGGTTCCTGTGCTTAGATGTTCTTCTGACGTCTGGTTACAGCGGCAAGGTGAACGGCCATTTTACTGGCCGTTCTTTCCACCATCGGCCCAAAGGAGCAATCTCGGACTGTGGAAGAAGCTGCTGCTCTCCCACGGATGACGAGGACCTCCTCAGCGGTAGCCGCCCCTCCAAGGCGGCTTTTCGACCCGAATAAGGGTCTACCGGCAGTGGAGAATCAGCTGGCGAAGAGAGCAGTCTCCTCGCACAGCTGCGAGCGCCGTGGTCCGGAACCAGAAGTCTCGTGTTAGCTTCTATTGCTCTGCTGTTGTTAGCTGTAAGTTTTGCTGCAAGGGATTTTGAAGTATTTTTCTCCTGAATGGATTTTGCCTGTAGCATTCCTTTACTTAGGAATGGAGCCATTTGGGGAGGTTGCCTTAGCCAGTACTTACATTTTTTTTCTTCCTTAAGTGCCAGCTGCGCTCCTTACTTTCCTTTCTAGCCAGTAGCTAATTCTTAAAGGGGAATGTGCCTTTTTAAGCTAGTTCATTCAGCAGCTTGTCTTTTCTGTCTCTGGAGGCCTTTCCTTGTTTGATAAATATATGGAAGAGGGAAAATATGGGGTGGGGGTTCAAATTCTTCCTTCAGAAGGAGATGGGAATGAGAAAAATGGAGGCAGGGAAGGGAGGGAGGAAAGGAAGTCCCACCTTAGCACTTGGCCACCAGCAGCCCTGCCATTGACTTTGCTTGTCAAAAGGTTGCAGAAGGGGATCACATGACCCTGGAACACTGTGACCATTATAAATATGAATCAGTTGCCAAGCATCCAAATATAAAGCACATGACCCTGGGCATGCTGCAATGGTCATAAGTGTGAAAAATGGTCATAAGTCATTTCAGTGCAATTGCAACTTTGAACAGGTTTTTTTTGGTCATCACGTTTTTGACACCTTGCTAGGTGGTACTCAAATATTGCCATATCCTAAAAGTGGTACAATTGGTAAAAAGGTTGAAAAGCCCTGTCCTAGATTTAGAAGAAGGGGTTCAACCAACCAGCCTAGATGAGACACCCCAACCAGTCGGCCAAGGAGAAATGCTGCAAACAGCCAACCTTGACCTGTACACAGAGGCTGATGCTTAAGCCTCAGTCAGGCCAAAGATGTCCCAGGCTCCCTATGACCTGAGGCAACAAAGAAAGCCTACAGAAGCCATGTACTCACATCTGATGGAAAGATGGGAGTCGAACTACAGGCTCCATGAAAGACACTGGGAGAAATTACACAAACTCTACCAAGTGCCTAAGGAGGAGCTCTCCCCCGAATGGGCACGCTCATCGAAACATGATAAGGAAGACGCTCTCTTGCAATGGATGGACTCCGAATGGTACCTCAAAGAGATTCAGACGCAATTAGGAGACCCAACAGTCGATAGCAGGATGCAAAGCCTCAAACTAAAAAACAAGGAGTGCAATAAGTTTCTAGAGAGCAGACCAGTCGAGAGGGCAGAGTCTGAAGTTTCCTGCCATTCGCATGCACCATCCCAGCGATCACATGTGGCTCCATCTCACGCCTCTGGAAAAGCCTCATCCTCTCACCATAACTCACCATGAGCCCAGGCATATTCCAGCGTGTCACAACAATCTCACGTTACAGGCACCTCCCGCCATTCAAAAGCATCTTCTCATCAGAGCCAAGCATCCCGAGCCTCAAGGGCAGAGAGCCTCGCCGCCCAATTCGCACAAGTGCGAATAGATATCGCAATAGCTGACGCCGCTGCACAAGCAGCAGTAGAAGACAAGCAACAAAGAGAAGAATTGGCCAAAGCGGAGACTGCAGTAGCTCTACGTGTAGCAGAGGCAAAGTGACAGCAGAGGGAAGAAGTGGCCAAAGTGCAAGCTACAGCAGCCCTTCGCATGGTAGAGGCACAGCATCAACAAAGGGAAAACATGGTCAAGCTCAAGCCAGCTTTGAGATTTCCCAGCGCCAACAGAAAGCAAAAGAGGCAGCCGTAAGAGCAGTGGCCCTGCAGATAGAGCTGGAAGACGTTACACCTACACACAGGTTGGAAGGGCTAGGTAGAGAAAGCCCTCATAGCCGGGTGCAAGCCTATGTTGATGACCAAAGTGCGTTTCAACGTGAACAGGTGAGAGCGCCGCAGTTATCCGCAAGCCCCCCAAGACCGAGTTGACGAGGAGCAGAATCTTAATGGCCAGATTTGCCGATCAGCCAGAGAGTTGACTTTGCAACATCTACCGTAGGTTACGAGATCTTCCCACTGTTGCTACATCGTTGACCCCACCGAACCATACCACAGATGGCAACCGGATGGGTCCACCTGCAGCACCGACAGCCCCACAGCAGGACCAGCTGCCGCTCGGGAATGAGATTGCAAGAACTCAAGCCAGACTAGAGTCCCTACTGCGTCAACAGGAGGCAGCATCCCAAGGAACTGTTACCAGACCTGACCACAGAGGAGAATCTCGATCACCAGCTGTGCCAGCCTACCAGGGAGCCAGCAACGCACCACCTGAAAGACAAGAAACCCTCCAACAAGTAAGCACACAAGAAGTCAGGTCCCCTCAGCTCAATGTCAATGCAGAGGAATTCAGACCAAGCCAACAAGGTCCCTCGCACATGACATGGCAAGATACCCTTAGCAGCCAACACGCTGAAGAAAGTCACCAGCCAAACCTGGCACAGAACCCCACTCCCGGAAGCGATGCACCACCTCCACCAGACTACAGCCCATACGCAGGATCGATGTATCCTCCAACATTTGGTGGAAGAAGGTTGGACATGGCATCCACAGGTGTGCAAAATTTCTCTGACAAACCAGGGAAGGACTATTTATTGTGGAAGGAACTTTTCAAGCAAGCCCTCCGCAGCGAAAGGTTGCACCCTGGGGAAGAGCTCGGGCTTATGGTGACATGGCTAGGACCAGTATCCTCAAAGGTAGTGGATGAAATCTTCGTATCACATTTACGTGACCTACCCGTCGGCCTTCAGGTAGCCTGGGAGAAGCTCGACAAACACTATGGGGCACCTTCTTTGACAAAGTCCTCATTCCTACAGGAGCTCTACGATTTCCCTGACATCAATATTAACGATCCTAGTCAGATCTGGAGATTCTCCAACTTACTAGAGCAACTACGGGCAGCACAACAAAGTCGCACCATGCCGGGACTTGCCTGCCTTGAACAGTTCGACACGCAGCAGATTATCATCCAGAAACTACCAAGACAGTTGAAAGATCAATGGCTCAAAGAATCCCGGCCCTACAGGAAACAGGACCCCAGCATACCTCCACCCTTTGCTGTTCTTACAGATTTTGTTTCCGATCAATCAGAACTGTACAATGACCCTTATTCCCTCAACATCCTTGAAAAACGTTTTACGATGCCCAAATGGCCCAGTCACAACTTTGGCACTAATAGAGGTTCTTTCCAAGCCACAAAGGACAGAACTCCTATTTCAGTGTACAAAACAGAGATCACGGCCCGGCCAAAGAAGACTTCAGATGAACAAATGCCGAGGAGTATTCATTCCAAACCTCGTCCACCAGGAAAAGGCCTGACTTATCCAATTCATAAAGCTTCACACTCTCTAAATAATTGCAGAGAATTTGGGAAAAAATCCCTGGATGATCGAAAGACCCTACTCAAAGAGCATAGAATATGCTACAAGTGCTGTGACTCTACGGATCACATGGCCAAAGATTGCACAGTTAGGGTGAAATGCCACCTGTGTAACGGTGACAAGCACCCAGCAGCCTTGCATCTAGAATCTAAGAAGCTCTCTGAGGAGACACAACAAGCAACTTCGACCCCTCCCAAGATGACAGAGACTCAGCATGACTCCAAAGAGCACCCAGTAATGCACGGGGTTGTACTACACAGATATATGTGGCGACTCACCACGCCCTCCTTCATGCTCACCCATCTGTCTTGCAAAAGTCTACCCTGACAGGCAACCTGAAAAGGCTGTAAAGATGTACATCATACTAGATGCACACAGCAAGGTCACAATAGCTAAGCCTGCCTTTTTCGACCTCTTCGACCTCCTGAGTGAACTAAAGCATTTTGCAGTAAATGCGTGCACAGTACCAATATGCACGGTGGGGAGGAAAATCACTGGTCTTCGCATAGAATCGATAGACGGAAGTTCACAGTTCCTATTGCCATCAGTGTTGGAGTGGGAGACCTTACCAGATGTTTGCAGCAAAATTTCAACACCAGAGACGGCAAGAAGAATACCTCACTTAGCGCACATAGCCAATTTAATCCCTCCTCTAGATCCTGAAGCTGAAATCCTACTTATGGTGGGATGAGATGCTCCGGAGTCCATCGGTTCCGATGAAAGAATCAAAGGTCCACCAGGAACCCCAGTAGCCATTAAGATGGAACTCGGATGGGCCATAGGAGGGACGGTTTGTGTTGATCAACCGCAAACTCCAACCCAGGTGAATATCTCAACAACCTCCATTCCCAGTAATGGAAGAGATTCCCACCTAAAACCATGCCAAGAACACTTCACGCTTGTGACAACCAAACCTGTTTTGAAAACAACAGTGTTCCAGACCAGTAAGAATTACAACAACTTAGCCTTGTCCATAGAAGAGAAACAATGTCTGCAGCTACACGTGTTCTCCCTGAGCACCACACACTGGGATGAGCCACGTCTGCCAGAACAGAAACAAGACTGGGAGTCGTGGAGTGCACTCCTAAGATGTCTCCAAAGCATACAAGTGCAGCACACGTATGTCTCCAGTTCACCCGCCACCGTGCAAAAGAAAGAATTGTACACTTCCTCAGATGTGTTAACGAAGGTGAATGCAGCCTTAAGATACATCACAGTCTACAGCAGGGGGAGCCACACTTACATCGTGTTGATTGCAACCATAAGATATATCAGAGTCTACAGCGGGGAGAGCTGCAGTCTCAGTGTCTTCTTTGGAAAGGCGAGACTAACAATACAACAAGGCCACACCGTACCAAGGTTAGAACTATGTGGTACCACTTTGGCTGTAAAGCTCACCAACTTGACAGCGAAGACGTTGTGCCTTGAACTACAGTCTACCACCTTCTACGCAGACAGCAAGGTGATGTCAAGCTACATCTGCAAACAAAGCAGACACTTCTACGTCTATGTAGGCAATAGAGTAGAAAAGATTGAAACATCTCTAAGCACTGAACAATGGCAACATGTGCCAACAGATAAGAACCTTGTGAACCACGTTAAGTGGCCCAACCTCGCCACACAGTTGAAAGAATTGATCTGGCTAAAAGGTCCTGAGTTCTTGGTTTGTCCAGACAGCCTGATGCCACAGAGACCAAAACACTATATGCTTCCAGCTCCAGATCAACATGCCAACCTTCAACCTCAGGCACCCAGTAAACTTCAACCAATCAGCTTCAAACCCTCCTCTAAGCGGAGACACCTGAGATTGGGCATAATTTTGATCGTCCTGATCACTTGTCTTAGCATCCCAAGAATTAGCCTTGTAGGAGCCTGCAAGGACTTATAGACTATTGAAGATATTTGTCATGATCCAGTGATTGACAAATGTCTGAAGGCCAAAAATTACCCTCCCCATGCATGTCACATGGGCGAAGCATGGGAGCGCATGATTGGCATACCCAGCAAAATCATGGACTCCATGCCATCAAAGACACCCATGCCCACACACTACCCTCATGACAACAGTAACAGCCATCTTCAACTCTCCACCGGTGGTTCCAGACCCTGCAGTTCCTGAGTGTCCTGAGTCTTCTGCTCCTGTTGTTCCTGAGTCTTCTGCTCCTATGGTTCCTAATTTTCCAGCTCCTTTTGTTCCTGATTTTCCAGCTCCTGCTGTTTCTGAGTTTCCTGTGGTTCCAGCTTCGTCCGTTCCTGAGCATCCTGTGAATCCAGGTTCCTTTGTTCCTGAGAAATTTTGGGTTCCAGTTTTTCTGTTCCAGATTTGGTTCCAGTTTCTTCTACAGGAAGAAGACCTTGTCTTGCTGAGAGACAAGAACACATACCAGAACTATTGGCCCATGGGACTTGTGCACCGGGCCCGACCCAGTTTGATGGACTAGTTTGCCAAGTTGAGGTCCAGATCGTGAAGCCACGTGAGTTAGATTGTGACTCAAAGACTTGCACCAGGCTGATCACCGATTTGGTCCCGTTGCTGACGAAGATCAAACTAGAAGATTGAACCTCAAACTATGTATTTGTGTTTATGCATTGTTTGAAGTAACACTTGGTTATCTATGTTATAATTGTGCATGTTTTCTATTTACCTATAGTTATGCATGTTTTGATACTATGTTTTACCTATTTTAGTCACTAGTTAGTTAGCAATGAGAATTGCATGCTTCAATGCTATGGTTTTTTGCTTATTTCAATTAATTAGTAGTGGAAATTTATATTTCCAAGCAGGGAGTATTCTGGACCCATCAGTTAGATTGATCTGTATGTTAAAATGTTTGGTATTTATTGGGTTAAGCGCTGTCTCCTTAAGAGATAGCTTATGGGTAATGTAGTTTAGTTATTCAGTGAATCCCATTGTTAACAAGTCTGTAGGAGGAGCCACTATCCTGGCTACGTGCCAGCGTGTGTTTAATTGTCTTTGTGCAAACCAACCATGCAGCATGCATGGACATCGAATGTAATCAGGCAAAAGTGAATATGGAGGAATTATTGATTTTACCAACGTAAATGGACAGATGTTCACCACTGGACGCATCTTCAGAAATTGTAAATTTCTGTTAAGGATTCCCAGATTAAATATTTGTTTAAATCCATTTCATTGTGTTATCTGTCTGGGTCTGAATTGCAAAGCATCTCAGTTCAGAAACCAGAACAAATAGCATTGCCCAGGTTATGAGGTACAGGGTGGTGTTCAATATGTTCTTCATGCTCAAGGTGGTCCTCGTCCCACCGATTGCAGATGCGAAGTTCCAATCATGATGTTGGATAATACGAACAGAGGGGAAGATAATTCCTACGGTACATGTACCAGACCAATAAGCTGGCAAAGATTTATAGGTAAACCGACCACAAAGAAACCACCAGTCTGGGTGGTTAGCAAGATAAATGCCTGGTTTGCCTTCCAATCCCTCAGGCATATAAACTCTAACATCAGACATATAAGCCATGAGTCCCATTGCTGCAAACAAACTACAGAGAGCAGAGGGGTCCTTTTTATAGTTAAGGCCAGAGGTCTGATGACATCTATGCCAATCATCCCACATGCTAGTACTGACCTTCCATGCGACTGTCCAAGGTGCATAGATCCCTAACTTATATCTGGAAGAAGAATTAAAATGACTAAGGCAAACTGCTGCAGGGTGCTGTATACGTGCCCCTAATTTAGCAATCCACAGCTTTCCTGCCCCAAACACAAGAAGTGTCCAGCCCCTGGTTACATTGTTCATGCTGAACATAAAAGCCCCTAAGGTGTAGCTTCCATGACCAATCCATGTGTACCAGTGGGGGGTATGTGTGTGCAGATCCAGCAATCTGTTACATTCAAAAGCTTAACCCATGCTTGCATATTCTGTATATGGGTGTTGGAGCCCCAAGTTCCTAAAGAAGGACTGGGAAATTGGGGACCAACTTGGCTTTCTATTTTACTGGGGAGGACAGGGAATGATGTTTGTAATTCTCCAAACAGTTCAGGCACAGACTTAGAATCGCCAGAATCAGAAGGTGATGGCTGTTGTGCCAAGATGTGATCAACTGAAAATGGCAGAACCCCCTCCTGGTGTCTGGTTTCTCCCAGAGGCAGCAAATCAGATGTCTTACCTTGGGCTTTATTGTCCAAAGTACCCCTTTTAGGTCCAACTGCAGCATTATGGGAGACCTCTGGCTGAAGTCCTGGACCTGACTTGTCAGGGTGAGATACACATGAGGGGGCCTTTGGGTTCTCCTGGCCAGTATCTGGACTCTCCTGACTATGAGACCTTCTCCTCTGAGACATAGTGAGAGACCTCGAGTGTGGTAAAGTATCAAGGGAGTCCATGCCTGCAGGGTCTGTGCCCTTTGCCATGTCACACACCTCAACCATGGCCAGAGCCCGACCACCCCTGCCACAATCCCCCCGTAAGGGTAGATCAGGCTCCACAAAAAGAAGGAAGGAAAGAAAGAAAGAAAGAAAGAAAGAAAGAAAGAAAGAAAGAAAGAAAGAAAGAAAGAAAGAAAGCATGGAGCAGGGCAAGGAAAACAAGATAGAGTAACAAAAAAGAAAATATGAACAATCCAAACAAAAAACCAGATGTCAGCCAAGGGAGAGAGGAACGATGTCTGCGGTGTGAATAAGCAGGAAGCCAGTGAGAGGAAATTGACCATGTAGAAACCCGGCTGGCACAGGAATCACAATGACCAAAACGTCCCAGCATACAAATCAGCGCTGGCCTTCAAACAGAAGCTTCAGCCCAAGGTCTTCCTCAGCACCAGGGGCCACAGTCCAAGCAGCTTGGTCCTCAGCATCAGAAGGTGGTGAAGAAGAGCGAAGGCGAGTGTGATGAATCCAAGCACAAATCCCAGCAACCTTGACCGCTATGTGGTTAGCGAGAAGAACAACAAAGGGTCCCTTCCAGCATTCAGCCAAAGGGCTGGAATCAGTCCAGGACCTGACAAGCACCCAATCACCAGGAAGGAAAGGATGGAGTGGATGATCCAATCCTGGATGATGGAGGGCCTGAACAGCTTGAGAAATGGAAGAAACATTATTAGCAAGAGAGCATATATATTCTCTAAGGGCCTGGTCTCCAAAAACAGGAAGGGAAGTAGATAAGGAAGAATGATAAAGAAAGGGCCGACCATACATGATTTCAAATGGGGACAGGCCAAGAGGCTGCCTGGGGGCAGTTCTCACATGCAAAAGAGCGAGCGGTAGTGCTTGGACCCAAGTAAGATGAGTCTCTTGAGCAAGCTTGGCAAGATGACGTTTAATAACACCATTAGCCTTTTCCACGCACCCCGAGGATTGGGGCCTGTAGGCTGAATGAAGCTGCCAGTCAATACCCAGGGCTTGTGACACTTGCTGGGTAATATCAGAGATAAAGTGGGGCCCACTGTCAGAGCCAATGCCTTGGTAAGGAAAGGAAAAATGTGGGATAATTTCCTTAAGAAGGGCCTTGACCACCTCACGTGCCTTGTCAGTACGACAGGGAAAAGCCTCCACCCATCCAGAGAAAGCATCCACAAAAACGAGCAGGTACCAAAAACCTTGTTTCCTTGGTAACTCAGTAAAGTCAACTTCCCAAAAACTAGCAGGAGCATGGCCAGCCCTAAGCCTCCCCAAGGGAAACTTAACAGTTTTCACTGGATTATTATGTTGACAAATAATACATTGCTTGATTGTTGTGAGGGCCTTGTCATACACTCCAGGACAAATATAATCCTTTATAAGGAATTCAGCCATGGCCTTATAACCCCAGTGAGTGCTGGCATGCAATTCCCGTAAGAGGGCCCATAATTCATGTTCTGGGAGAAGGCGTTTCCCATCCTTCTCCAACCATTGTCCTTGATAAATAGTATCCATTTTATAAGCTCTGTGCCTATTCTGTGACATATATGTTGGAGCCAGCACAGGCAAAAGTGAAGGTACAAGTGCACCCACACACCAAGGGGACAGGTAACTTGATGCGGCAGACTTGGCGGTGTGGTCAGCTAAGGCATTTCCCCTTCCATGTTTAGTATCATCCTTACCATGGGCCCTCACATGCATGACAGCCACCTTGCATGGGAGCAAAATAGCATCCAACAGCCTCAAAATATCCTTCTCCATATTTTACAGGGGTACCTTGAGCAGTGAGCAAACCACGTTCCTTCCACAAGGCCCCATGTACATGTAGAACATTAAAAGCAAATTTACTATCTGTAAAGATATTAACAACTGCATCCTTTGATAATTCCAAGGCCCTTGTCAAGGCAATGAGTTCAGCCTTCTGAGCTGATGTACCTGCAGGGAGAGCTGCTGCTTCCACCACCTGATCCAATGTGACCACGGCATAGCCAGCTAGCCTTTCTCCCTGATTTTATAAAACTGCTGCCGTCTGTATACAGGTCCCTGTCTGCTTCCTCCAATGGCTGGTCAGTGAGATCCGGCCGGCCAGAAGATACTTCTGCAATAGTTTGCACACAATCATGATCACTATCCTGTTCCAGTTGGGGAAGAAAGGTCGCTGGATTGAACCTGCTACTGCGCTTAATATAAACTTGTGGGTTGTCAAGGAGCGTGATCTGATACCGCTCTAGTTGGGAGGCTGTAAGCCAATGGTCCCCCTTGGATGCAAACAAATCCTGGATGGAATGGGGTGATTCCACTGTGATAGACACCCCAAAGATTAATTGTTCAGCAGCTTCCAAAAGAAGAACAGCAGCCGCAGCAGCCTGAAGGCATGCTGGCCATCCCTGAGCAACAGGGTCCAGTTGTTTGGAAAAATAAGCTACAGGGTGAGACCAAGTATCAAGGGTTTGAGTAAGGACCCCAGCAGCCACCCCTTTACCTTCAGCCACATACAAGGTGAATGGTTTAGTGACATCAGGAATGCCAAGGGCTGGAGCATTGACCAAAGCAGTTTTAATGTTATCAAATGCCACTTGACAATCCTTGGTCCATTTAAAGGGTTTTTTATCTGTGCCTGTAGTGGCCTGATACAAGGGCTTAGCCATCAAAGCAAAATTTGGAATCCAAATATGACAAAAACCTGCCATTCCCAAGAAACCCCTAAGTTGATGCTTAGTGCCAGGTGGTTTAAGGAGGCACACAGCTTGGATTCTCTCCTGGGATAATTTCCTAGTCCCTTGTGACAAAATATAACTTAAATACTGGACCTCCTGTCGAACAAGCTGGGCTTTAGGACAGAAAACTTTATAACCCCAGTAACAAAGAGAATTTAACAAAGAAACTGAATTTACAAGACAATCGCCCTCAGTGGGGGCAGCTACCAATAAGTCATCGACATATTGTAACACTACAGCAGTAGTGTTCTCCACATGCCTCTATGTAGCTAAATCAGAGGCCAGGACAGTACAAAAAATAGTAGGGCTATTCTTGAATCCTTGTGGTAGAACAGTCCAGCAAAGTTGCCTATGTTGCCACTGAAAAGCAAACAGCGGCTGGCTAACACGAGCTAAAGGGACACAAAAGAAAGTGTCTTTCAGATGAATAACAGTGTACCAAGTAAGATGTGGACCCAGTTGTGAAATCAGCGTATAAGGGTTAGGCACCATTTGATGTAATGTCACAGTGAGTGCATTCACGGCTCTCAAATCCTGGCACAAACGAACCAAGCCATCTGGCTTTTGAACAGGCCGTATTGGTGTATTATTTATTATTTATTTATTTATTTATTATTAATTTAATTTATATGCCGCCCCTCTCCCAAGACTCGGGGCGGCTCACAACAACACAATTAAAAAACACAATTAATTTAAAAATTTAAAAATTAATATCATTCACACAACATACAAACACATTCAACTCACAGCCGTTGATGGCGGGACACTCTTAGGGCCGAGGGGCAGAGCACAGCTCATATGCCCCAAGCCTGTCGGCATAAATGTGTCTTTAGCGCTTTCCGGAAGGCCAGGAGGGAGGAAGCAGTACAAACCTCTGAGGG
Organism: Bothrops alternatus; assembly: GCA_034064705.1. Taxonomy (NCBI): domain Eukaryota; kingdom Metazoa; phylum Chordata; class Lepidosauria; order Squamata; family Viperidae; genus Bothrops; species Bothrops alternatus. Next base: position 593,261 of record JARGCV010000241.1, read on the forward strand.
AAGCTGGTTCCAGAGGGCTGGGGCAGCAACGGAGAAGGCCCTTGCCCTAGGCCCCGCCAGACGACACTGTCTAACAGACGGGACCCGCAGGAGGCCAACCCTATGTGCCCTAACCGGTCGCTGGGATTCATGAGGCAGAAGACGGTCCCGCAAGTATCCTGGTCCATTGCAATAAAGGGCTTTATAGGTCATAACCAGCACTTTGAATTGTGTTCGGAGACCAATAGGTAGCCAGTGCAGCTCGCGGACTGCTGGAGTAATATGAGCATGTCTTGGGAGACCCAAGACAGCTCGCATGGCCGCATTCTGGACTACTTGCAGTCTCCGGACATTCTTCAAAGGCTGCCCCATGTAGAGAGCATTACAGTAGTCGAATCTCGAGGTGACAAGGGCATGGGTGACTGTGAGGAGTGACTCCCGGTCCAAATAGGGCCGCAACTGGCGCACCAGGCAAACCTGGGCGAATGCTCCCCTTGCCACAGCCGAAAGATGGTGTTCCAAACTTAGCTGTGGATCGAGGAGGACATCCAAGTTGCGAACCCTCTCCGAGGGGGACAAAACTTCTCCCCCCAGGGTAATGGACGGACAGTTAGAATTGTCCTTGGGAGGCAGAGCCCATAGCCACTCCATCTTGTCGGGATTGAGTCTGAGCCTGTTGGCACCCATCCAGACCCCAACAGCATCCAGGCACCAGTTCATCACTTCCACTGCTTCGCTGTAGTGACACGGGGTAGAGATATAAAGCTGGGTATCATCAGCATATTGATGATAACTTACCCCGTGTCGACGGATGATCTCACCCAACGGCTTCATGTAGATGTTAAAAAGCAGAGGTGAGAGAATGGACCCCTGAGGGACTCCACATGGAAGAGGCCTCGGAGCTGATCTCTGACCTCCTGCAAACACCAACTGCGACTGGCCAGAGAGGAAGGAGGTGAACCACTGCAGAACGGTGCCCCGCACTCCAAGCCCCTCCAACCGGCGCAGAATGATACCATGGTCGATGGTATCGAATGCCACTGAGAGGTCAAGAAGCACCAGGATAGTGGAATAACCCCTATCCCAGGCCCGCCAGAGATCATCGATCAGCGCGACCAAAGCAGTTTCCGTGCTGTAACCGGACCTGAACCCAGACTGCCGAGGGCCCAGATAATCAGTTTCATTCAAGGACCGTTGGAGTTGGAGTGCCACCACCTTCTCAACAACCTTCCCCAAAAAGGGAAGGTTGGAGACTGGACGATAATTATTTAAAACTGCCGGGTCCAGGGAAGGCTTCTTGAGGAGGGGGCGCACAAGTGCCTCCTTTAAAGGAGCCGGGAAGGACCCCTCCCTCAATGAAGCGATAACAACTGCCTGGACCCAGCTCCGTGTCACCTCCCTGCTAGCCGAAACCAGCCAGGAGGGGCACGGGTCCAGTAAACAGGTGGCAGAACTCACAGCTCCAATCGCCTTGTCCACATCATCAGGAGTTACCAGGTCAAACTCATCCCATACAACAGGACTAAGACGGGCCTCTGTCATCTCGACTGACTCATTGTCAGCCGACATTGCATTCCAATAGGAGTCCAAGTCAGTCCGGATCTGAGTGACCTTGTCTGCGAAAAAGGTGTTAAATTCTTCGGCATTGCCCTGCAAAGGTTCCTCCCTCCTCCCCGTATCCAGGAGAGAGTGAGTCATCCTAAACAGGACAGCCGGACGAGATTCCGCAGACGCGATCAATGTGGAAAGATACTGAGATCTTGCCGCAGTGATCGCTTCCAAATAGGTCTTAATACAAGCTCTCAATTTGGTTCGATCAGATTTGGATCTGCTTTTCCTCCATTGCTTCTCTAGACGTCTCTTCTGGCGCTTCATCCCCCTGGGTTCCACAGTAAACCAAGGAGATCTCCTGGGTCTGCTGCCACAGAGAGGTCGCAACGGCGCAATCCGGTCTAGAGCCCCCGTAGTGGCCGTATTCCAGGCCATCACTAGGGACTCCGCCGGACTGTGTATGAGCGAATCTGGCAATTCCCCAAGCGCCCTTTGAAAATCAATAGGGTCCATCAGGCGTCTGGGGCGGAACCATTTAATCAGTTCCGGCTCCCTGCGAGGGAGGATTGGCATCGTGAACTCAAGCCGCAGCAGAAAATGATCTGTGCATGACATGGGCAACACTTCTAAGCCCCTTAGCTTCAGATCATAACTCAACTGCTCCGAGAGAAAAACCAGGTCAGGTGTGTGTCCCCCCTCATGGGTTGGGCCCTCAATTACTTGTGTCAGGTCCATGGTTGCCATGGAGGCCATGAACTCCCGCGCCAACCCAGAGGACTCACCAAGTGACGGCACGTTGAAGTCCCCCAAGACAATAAGTCTGGGGAACTCAACCGCCAACCCGGCTAACTCCTTGAGTAGCGTGGGCAGGGCTGTAGAAACGCAGCTGGGAGGCAGGTACATAAGCAACAGACCCACCTGTACACCTAGGTCCAACCTCATAAGGAGGGACTCACAACCTGATATCTCAGTAGCAGCGAGTCTGCGCAGCCCAAGTGTCTCCTTAGCTATAATTGCCACTCCTCCCCCCTTCCCTGGGGTCGCGGCTGATGCCATACCTGAAACCCAGCTGGACACATCTCAGAGAGGGGAACTCCTCCCTCTGGGGTCAGCCAGGTCTCAGTCACACATGCCAGGTCGGCCTCCTCATCCAGAATTAAATCCCGGATGAGGAGAGCTTTATTTACCACCGACCTGGCATTGAGCAGCAGCAGCCTGAGTCCAGGGTCCGGATTCCGCTCATTACCAGTACCCCGGGAGAGGTTCAAGGGGGCGGAACAAGAGATCACTTTCAGGCAGCGAGGCCCTGTTCCCCGAGAGCGGCCTACCCCAGGCCTCCCGTCATATCTGCCTCTTCCCCATACGACCAGTATAAATTGGCCCTCTGATCCCTCAGAGCAAGGTTCCTCCACTTCTCTAGCCTCCGTAAATGCCGACAGGACTATAAGGACTAACAGTTTCCCTTAGAAGCCCATAAGCAAGGAAATTAGTAATAATGGGCTCCAATCCTTGTAAAGCCTCCAAACTAATTGGATATTGATGAATGGAGAATGGCAGTGCATCAGGGTGCAAGGCTACTTCCACTGGAACTGCATTAATAGCCCAGCCAGGGACCCCTGAATACCATACATTAGGGTCAACAAAGCAATCTAACAAGCCAGGACACTCATGTGTATCCTCAGATGAGGAAAGCTGAAGGGTCAGGACATGCCAGGCTTGTTCATGGGGAACTGATAATTCAACCTGGTCCCCTTTAAAAGAAATAGTTGCCTGTAACTTAGCAAGTAAATCACACCCTAAAAGGGGCATAGGGCAATCTGGAAGATAAAGAAATTGATGAGTAAGGTGAGTATCACCAAAAGAACATTCTAAAGGGTCCAGTATTGCTGCTGACATAGATTGACCACTGGCCCCAATAACCTGAAAGGTTTGCAAGGAAGAATTTCCAAGGGGCTTATTTAATACAGAATGTGATGCCCCTGTATCAATTAAAAAAGGTATTGTTTTCCCTCTGACTTTAAACTTTACCAGGGGTGCAGAGGGAGAATCATTCGAAAGGGCAGGGAGACAAAGGCCCCCCAGCCCCTGACTCCCCTAGTACTTAAGGCGTGGTTGTGGAGTAATGTAAGATGCTAAGAAAAAGACACAGGCATGTCTTGAGCAGAGATTTGAAGCTGCTGCAGAGCTGCTTGTCACAGCTTGAGACAGCTTGAGAATATCTGTGTGTTTATTGGTTTTTATATACTTTTTACATACTCAAGCTTAACCATTAGATGCTGACAATAAGTTTCTTCATTGGAAAATTCCTTCATATAAGCAACTATTTCCTAGTAACACATTAAATGGTCAAAGACCAGGTAAAGAATAAATACAGGCAGAACAAACACAGGCAGATCAAAGAAGAAGAAGGAACTAACAAAGACAGGAAAAGATAGGAAGGAACTAAGCATATTATCTGTTTAGGTAGGTGAGGCATTAAGTCAAAAAGGTATGACCTTCTGGCTGCTTCATTGGGACAAAGGGTATCAAAAGGTTATGAGGTTTGTGGGGGGCGGAAAGCACGGCAGTTTGCTGCGTGTGCATTTTTCCCCACAGAGTAACACGCCCTATAGGATGGCTGGGAAGGGAACGTAAAGGACAGTGGCCAAATCTCTTACCTATATGACACTGGTCCTGCCTTAGGGCAAAAGACTGCATTGGATGTTCCGGGGGTGCCTGGAAACTTGGTGGCATCATTCTAACTTTCTCCCCAGGGGACCCTACTGCTCCTCGCCATCATCTTCCACGAGTTCCACTTCTTGCCCCTCCCCCTAGGGGCGCCCATTGTGAAGCTTGTACCAGCAAAACAACACTTGAAAGATAAAAAGGACAAGTATAGAAAGTGGAAAGAGGGGCACATAACTAAGTCAAAATATCAGCAAATAGCCCGAGCCTGCAAAGATGAAGTGAGGAAAGCTAAGGCTCAAAATGAACTAAGGCTTGCAACCAAAGTCAAAAATAACAAAAAAAGATTCTTTCAACATGTAAAAAAAACAAGAAAAAAGTGAAGAAAATGATTGGTCCATTAGTGGGTGAAAGTGGCAAGAAGGTGACAAGCAACAGGGAGAAAGCAGAACTATTTAACTCATTTTTTGCATCTGTCTTTACACAAAGGGAAAAAACAGACCAACCTACCAAAAATAGTGCCATAAAAAACAGAATAGAAACACAAGTTAAGATAGGCAAGAAAACGTTAAGTGAGCACGTGTCCAGCCTAGACGAGTTCAAATCACCAGGACCAGATGGATTAAACCCCAAGGTTCTCAAGGAACTGACAGATGTGATCTCAGAACCATTGAACTATATTTTTCAAAGATCCTGGAGCACTGGGGAACTACCAGAGGACTGGAAAAGAGCTGATGTAGTTCCCATCTTCAAAAAAGGGAAAAAAATGGATCCAGGAAATTACAGACCTATCAGCCTGACCTTAATACCTGGGAAGATTCTGGAAAAGATAATCAAACAACGAATCAGTGAACACCTAGAGGCAAACAAAGTCATTACCAAAAGCCAACATGGGTTTGTCAAAAACAGATCATGCCAGACAAATCTTATTGCATTCTTTGACCAAGTGACAAAATTAGTAGATCAGAGGAATGCTGTGGATATAATTTACTTGGACTTCAGTAAGACATTTGATAAAGTAGATCACAACCTACTACTTGATAAGATAGAAAAATGTGGGTTAGACAGCATCACCACCAGATGGATCCGTAGCTGGCTGACCAGCCGTACTCAGCATGTGGTCCTCAATGGAACTGAATCTACATGAAGGGAAGTGTGTAGTGGGGTGCCCCAGGGCTCTGTTCTGGGCCCAGTGCTCTTCAACATCTTCATCAACGATTTGGACGAGGGGATAGATGGGGAACTCATCAAATTTGCAGACGACACCAAGCTGTCAGGAATAGCCAACACTCCAGAAGACAGGCTTAAGATACAGGAGGATCTGGACAGACTTGAACACTGGGTGCTATCTAACAAAATGAAATTCAATGGTGAAAAAAGTAAGGTTCTACATTTAGGCAAGAAAAACCAAAGTTACAGGTATAGTATAGGGGGTACCTTGCTCAATAGCAGTAACTGTGAGAGGGACCTCAGAGTCCTAGTGGACAATCACTTAAATATGAGCCAGCAGTGTGCTGCAGCTGCCAAAAAGGCAACATAGTGTTAGGCTGCATTAACAGAGGGATAGAATCAAGATCACGTGAAGTATTAATGCCACTTTACAATGCCTTGGTAAGGCCACACTTGGAATACTGCATCCATTTTTGGTCACCACGATGTAAAAAAGATGTTGAGACTCTAGAAAGAGTACAGAGAAGAGCAACAAAGATGATTAGTGGACTGGAGGCTAAAGCATATAAGGAAAGGCTGCTGGAATTGGGTATGTCTAGTTTAATGAAGAGAAGGACGAGGGGGGACATGATAGCAGTGTTCCAATATCTCAGGGGCTGCCACAAAGAGGGAGTAAAGCTATTTTCCAAAGCACCTGAAGGCAGGAAGCAACGGATGGAAACTAATCAAGGAGAGAAGCAACCTAGAACTAAGGAGAAACTTCCTGACAGTTAGAACAATTACCCATTGGAACAACCTGCCTCCAGAAGCGGTGTATGCTACAACACTGGAAGTTTTTAAGAGGAGACTGGGCAGCCATTTGTCTGAAATGGTATAGGGTTTCCTGCCTGAGCAGGGGGTTGGACCAGATGACCTCCAAGGTCCCTTCCAACTTTATTGTTATTGTTATTGTTATTGTTATTGTTATTGTTATTGTTATTGTTATTGTTATTGTTATTGTTATTGTTATTGTTATTGTTATTGTTATTGTTATTGTTATTGTTATTGTTATTGTTATTGTTAATGTTAATGTTAATGTTAATGTTAATGTTAATGTTAATGTTAATGTTAATGTTAATGTTAATGTTAATGTTAATGTTAATGTTAATGTTAATGTTAATATTAATATTAATATTAATATTATTACTTCGTTTTTCATCCCTCTTGACCCCTTTGGCTGTAACTTCTGGTCTTGATACATAGGTTTTATAAGATACTTCCCACAATTTTCCAATCGTGTCAGCTGAAGCCCCTTCCAGTTTCTGTAATTTGCACCTAATATCTGGAGCACTCTGCCCAATAAAGAGCATGTTCACCAAGCGGGAGTTCTCTGGAGCTTCTGGATCCAAATCACTATATTTCCTGAAAGCTTGGTACAGGCGCTCAAGGAAGTCACTGGGGCTCTCTGATGGCAATTGATGAACATCATATTGATGAAAGGACCTTCCTTTCTTCAGCTAATCTTTTGGCAGCATTTCCCACCAGACGTCTTTCCTCTGATGTTAAAAAGACATCCAGCATTGCTTGGAGGTCTGCCCAATTAGGGTTATGTGTTTGAATGATAGACAGAACCAATTCAGAATATGTATGTGGGGCTGCAGTATAAGAACCTAATCTATCCTTCCATGCATACAGATCAGATGTGGAGAAGGGGGTATGAACCAGGACCTTATTACTGTCCCCCCTTCCAATGGCTACCTGCTCTGTGAGGGGATAAATCCCCTTATAAGGTGGCGGAGCAGAAGATAAAGCAGGAAGAGGTGGTGCTGTGGGAGGTTGCCACAACCCACAGTCTTTAAGCATCTGCTTATCCCTTTGTAAAGTCCAAAAAAGTGCATAATAAGCTTGTTGATCATGATCCATGCCTCTTTGAGCATAATCTCCCATAGCTTCAAAAAACCCCAAATCTATGGACCCCCCTTTGGGCCAAACAGTAGGCATATCCTGATGCCAGAGGGCATTATACTTGATCAGAGTTTCAATTTTCATAGCCTGATGGGTTTTAAGCTTATCAAAGTTCCTGATAACACACTCAAGGGGGCTGAGGGCACATGCTTGGGTTTTATTCATGTTAACAAGTTTACCCTGGGCTGAACCCATGTGTCTAAATCTTTCACACCACTTGCACAGCCTGTTGGGCCACAAGAGATCCACCACTTCCCCTTGCTATGCAAAGACCCCATGTCAACGGGTCAACCTCGTGGGGTCCTGCGCGCAGCTGGAGGTGGTATCATACCTAGGCCTGGTCAACAGTGGGAAATATATAAGGAACAACCACAAACCACAAACCACACACCACACACCACTCGCAACCCATTGGAGAATGGGAGTACAAGGTTAAGCCCCTTGCGTTCTAAGCACCCCCAGAACCCCCCAAAAGAGTGGGGGCTAGGTGCGGCTGGCAAAAACCCTTCCGCCCAGCTCTGGTCAATGGTGGGAAATGATTCAAGGAAACAGACACACATTTACACACACACACACACACACACACACACACACACACACACACACACACACTCCCTTGGGCAAGCCTGTGCAGTAAAGCAATGTATGCTTACCTTATCTTCAGCCCTCCTGAGTATGCAGGAACCAAGTGAAAGCAACAACCACACACACAAAATAGTAGTTCCTGTTTAAAAGCCACAGTGAAGAGTCAAGAAGGGGGGCACCTCCAGGAAACCCCAGAGCATGCTTGGCGCCTTCCCCTTCCTGAGCCTCCCTAGGACCAAGCACCTCTCCTGTGCTAGAGCTTGCCAAAAATGATGTGCAGCTTTTGAGGTTTTGCTTGTTAAAGAAATACAGGAAACCAGAAGTTGCCTTCAGGTTTACGTGTTTATTCAGCTGAATAGAGACGGGCTTCTGTACAAAAGACAAAAAGCCTCAAATAGCAAAGAAAGCTTATTTTTATAGTCACTTTGATTACATAAGCAATTCACCCAGCTAGGCTGGCACACATAAGATTAAGACTTCGCCCTTTAAGGCTGGCACACTATAGACAAGAAAAGCAGAAGTAGCTAGTATGTTCTCTCAGGGGAGTTTCTCCCAAGACCATATGTTCAGTCTTGGGTGTTGTGGGTGTTTCCCCAAGATGCCAGATGTTCTTGGGTGGGTTTAGAACATTGCGTGTTTCTTTGCTGTCCTTTCATGACCCTGCATTCATAGGCCTGCAAGTGACCAGAGACAGAGGTGCCATCTGTATATTGATACTGTCCCCTAAGTCCTGGTCAGCACTTTCACCTCTCATGTGGGTAACCGCAGCTGTCAACATTCTGACTAATGGAACACTTCAAGGAAATTCCAGGCATATTTATTCTGAAAAAGTCTGTAATCATGGACACATTATCGGCACATATTGAATGGATGCCAGAATTTGAATTTCTCTTGCTTGCGTCTAACGTTTCTTGCTAAACCGCTCCCTTATTTTGCGGTCATAAGTCACATCTTCCAATTAGCCCAGAGGGCAAAGATTCACTTTCGTTCCTTTTCCCGGGCTTTCCTTATAAATCTCCTCCCTTTCTCTGTCATCTGAATTAACTCTAAAAATACCAGACAGTTCTGTATATCTTGTCAAAGCAATAATATCCCATATTAACAGCGTTGACATCCGGGCCCCCTTACAAAAAGGACAGATCCTGTAATGTAAACAAAAGCATATGTTAATGACTAGTTTTTGGTTTGTTGGGGTATTTCGCATGGAACCTTTTGACGAGCCTGTCAGCTTTCACCTCACTGGATTTCACCCAGGTGGCTTAAGACAACAGGTATCCCTTCCATTGTACTAGGTACTGCAATTTCCCTTTTAAAATTCTAGAGTCAAGAATACGTTTCAGTTCATAGTGGGTCTGTCCCGCAACTACGAGGGGCCCAGGTGCCTTCTTCGGGGGAGATCTTAAAGTGGAGCCCCGATAAGGTTTCAACAAGCTGCAATGGAAGACTGGGTGAATTCTCCCTAAACGTCTAGGAAGTTTTAGTTCTATGGTGACCGGATTGATGAGCCTTACTATGGGGAAAGGGCCCAACAATTTTGGTCCCAATTTCTTGCTGGGCAATTTGAGGTGTAAATATTTAGTTGACAAATAAACCTTTTCCCCAACTTGGAATGTTCTTTGGGGAGCCCTCTTTCTATCAGCCTGCTTTTTATAGGTTTCAAAAGTCTTTTTTAAAGCAGTTTTTGTGTTTCTCCAAACTTCTTCCCACCCCCTCACCCATTGGTCAAGTGTCTGTGAAGCGGAGGGCACCTGAGGGTATTCAGGTATTGGGCTGAACTCTTTTCCTGTGGCCACACTGAAAGGTGTGTAGCCGGTGCTGCTGTGCACAGAATTATTGTACGCCACCTCCGCAAAAGGGAGGAGGTCAGTCCAGTTCATCTGTTGGTAAGAAACGTAGCATCTAAGATAGTGCTCCACCACTTTGTTAGTGGATTCTGCAGCCCCATTGGTGGCAGGATGAAAAGCAGATGATAAACCTTGAGAAAAACTCCTTAAAAAGTTAAAAAAAAACTCCTCCAAAACATCGCTGTGAACTGCACCCCCCTGTCCGAGATTATTTGCTTAGGGGCACCATGCAGCTGGTAGATATGTTTCAGGAACAATTTGGTCAGTCCTTGGGCAGATGGGAGTCCTTTGCAGGCGATGAAATGAGCCTGCTTCGAGAACAGGTCTATCACAGTCCAGATGACAGTATTTCCTCTACTTTCAGGTAGGTCTACTATAAAGTCCATAGCTATTTCTTCCCAGGGTTGAGAAGGGTCTGCCACTGGCTGCAGTACCCCGGGGGTTTTCCCTGGGATTCTTTTCATTGTGGCACATACAGTACAACGTTTTACATAGTTTTCCACATCCCGTTTCAGCCCCGGCAATCAAAATTGCCGGCAGGTGAGGTATAGGGTTTTCAAATATCCAAAGTGTCCAGCCTGTTTTACATCATGGCTGTGTTTGAGAGCATTAAGATGGAGGGCTTTGGGCAAATATAGTTTTCCCCCTTTGTAAGCCAAGCCATCCCTACATGTTAGGGAGGTTTGATTATCTTTGAACCATTGATCGGTAAGGAGCTCTCATTTTATTTTCTTTACCCCAGGGTCATCAGGATTGGGACCCTGCGAGGCGTAAGTTGAGCAGCAGTTTGTGGATTGGGGATAATTGCCTCGTTAACCTCCTGCCGTTCGCTTTTTTATTGGGGTAACCAGGATAGCGCATCAGCTAGGAAGTTTTTTCCTCCTGGTATGTACTTTAGAGTGAAGTTGAAGCGATTAAAGTACTGTGCCCACCGTACTTACTTTGGGGACAATTTGCGGGGAGTTTTCAGTGCTTCAAGATTTTTGTGATCTGTCCATACTTCAAATGGCACCTTGCTCCATTCTAGATAGTGTCACCAGTTTAATAGCGCCCACCTGATTACAAAGGCATCTTTCTCCCAGATTGCCCATCTCCGCTCACTTTCAGTAAATTTCTTAGAGGTGTAGGCGTAGGTTGCAGGACCCCACTTTTGTTCTTTTGCAGTAATACAGCTCCAAGTGCCACAATTTGGCATAAAGCTTGGCATTCAATAGTTTCTTTAACACTTCTCTCACCAGCTTTATGTGATCAGTCATATTCGTACTGTATATCAGGATATCAAGATACACCAAAACCCCTTTGTACAAGTGATCATGTAGGACCTCATTAATCAACTGCATGAATACGGCTGGGGCTCCCTGTAGTCCAAATGGCATGACCTTGAATTGATAGCTCCCCATGGGGCAGTTGAAGGCAGTTTTCCACTTGTCTCCCTCCTTTATTCTCACCCGGTAATATGCCTCTCTCAGGTCTAATTTAGTGAAGACACTCCCCTTAGCCAGATGGGTTAATAAGTCCTTTAGGAGGGGGAGGGGGTATTTATTTTCCACACTCACAGCGTTGAGACCCTTATAGTCTACACAGAGACGAAGAGACCCATCTTTTTTCTCTTTGAACAATACAGGGGCTCCCACGGTAGATTTGGCCCATTTGATGGACCCCCTTGCTAGGTTTTTATTCATGTATTGCTGCATCTCCTCCATTTCAAGGGGGGACATAGCATACATTCTCGGGCGTGGGAGTTTGACTCCTGGCACCAGTTCGATGGAGCAGTCATTGGGTCTGTGAGGGGGCAGGGCATCACATTCTTTTTCACTAAATGCCTCTGCCAGGTCCCGGTATTCATTGGGGATGAGTGGTTTGCCTGGCGGCGGTGAGGCCACCATGTGCGCTCACTCATTGAGTGGCCTAAGGTGTCCCGCAACATTGGTTGAATCAGTTGGAGGTTTAGGTCCTATAGGTAGTTTCACAGTTCTCATTCCTTTCTCCCACCAGATAAACAGCTTCCATTTGTCCAACCAGGCTAGCCCTAGGATCATAGTCTCAGTCATTTTTGGAGCCACCAGGAAGTGAATAAACTCCCAGTGCGCACCTATTTCTAGGCGTAAGTGCTCAATTAATTGTGTGACAAGAGTCCCTCCCATCAGGGAGCCATCGGCTTGCTCAAACCTCACAGGTTTGGAAAGCTGTTTTGCCCATATGCACATTTTCATGGCAAATGGCAGACTAATAATGCAGCGGGTCCATCCAGAATCAATTAGCACATTTAAGTCCATTTGTGCCCCAGACTTAGGGATTATAAATTTGGCGGCTGGGGAAAAGGTGGGATTTGTCGACTCACCATCGGGTCATTCTCTCCTTCATCGTCGCTGTCAAAGGAGGGTAGAGCAGGGGCGGGTCCACCCGGAGTCCCGGCGTCCTCTTGTGTGGGGGTGTAATCTGAGCAACAGGTTCTTGCGTGACCCAGTTGGTGTCATGGTTCCGACTAATGAAACACTTCAAAGAACTTTCAGGCATGTTTATCCTAAAGCCTTTATTACAGTGTTACAAATTGATGGCACATCATGGAGGTTTATGCCAGAATCTGACTTCCTCTTGCTGGTATCTAACTTTTCTTGCTAAACCCCTCCCTTATCTTGCAGTCACAAGTCACATTATCCAATTAGTGTGAAGGTCAAAGGTTTTCTTCCTCTTTCTTTCCCGGGCTTTTTACCCCCCCCCCCACTCTAAGCTCTGTATTAACCCAATAAATACCAGACAGTTTTGCATATTGTCAAAGCAAGAATATACAGTATTTGCAGAGTTGACAGTTGGATTTTTGTCTCATTAGCCCTTGGGCAGGTTTCCTTCTTGCCACTGGTTCCAGTCTGCTCTGCAGTCAGAGGTAGGGGACCGGACAGTTTGCTGCTCGATGTCCCTTCTGTCCGCACCGGAAACACTTAATTGACGGGCCTGCAGGTGGCCTGGGTCTTTCAGCCAGTGCAGTTGTCGGAGGGTTTCGTGGGGGTGATTGTTGTTTGGGTTGCTCTGGCTGCTGCTCGGATTCAGGTGGGGAGGCTTCTTATAGCGGGTGAGCTGAATGTCTAGCTTCATGGCTGCCTGGTACCATTCTTTCAGCTGATCAGGTACTGCTCGATAGATGCAGGCCTGAGAGAGGTGATTGTCTAATCCCTTAATGAAGTGATGGATTAGGGACTGCTCTAGCCACCCCTCTATTCGACCTGCTATCTTGCGAAACTGTCCCACATACTCCAGGGCAGGTCTGCTGGCTTGTTTTATTTTGTGGATTTGTTCTGTTGCTTTTAGGCCAAGGGATGGATCCTCAAATCTTTCTTTCAGACCTAGGAGGAAGAGAGGGGGGTCCTCCAATTCTGGGGCTTGCTCATTATATAAATTGTTCAGCCATTCGGATGCTTCTCCCTCTAGGCTGGATGCAATCACATTGACCACGGCCCCCGGGTCCGGGTAGAGATAGGCCCAGTGATTCAAGTGGAACGCACTTGGTTGAGGAAAAAAATCAGCTTCTCTGGGTCCCCATCGAAGGTTGCTCTGAAAAGTGGTGCAATTATAGGCTGTTGGGGCCCCCACGGTGGCTGTTGCTGCTGGCCCCATCCTGGCTGCAGATTTATGCCCAGGGGTTGCACGTTTGGGGGCTGTGGCCAATCTCCTTGCTGCTGGCCCCATCCTGGCTTCTGTACCACCCCAAGCTGTTGCAAGGCCTCTATTAGCTGTGGCAAGTTCAGAGATCGTGGACTATCTACCTGCTGGGTTTGCCAACCTCCCCATTGCTGCAGAGGCCTCAGACTGGGATTCCCTCTCTTCAGGGCTGGAGTCTCTGGCAGGGGAAGACAGGATCTGAAAAGCTTTCTGATCTGCAATGGAGGGGCTTCAAGCTTCCATCTGCAGGAGTGGATTTCTGTCTCTCTCCTCTGGGGTTTGAAATATTTCCAGTAACTCACCCAGGCTTTGAGTGGCAGTTTGTCCATTCTCCGTCCACCAAATTGCATTTGTCTGCCAAAATTCATCTTCCCATAGCATGCTGTCTGTTACTTCCCCCTCTGGGTTATTAGCAGTTGCCGGGATGTATTCAACAAACTCCCATTTATCATGATAGATTGTCCCCCTTTCTGAACTCTGTTACTCTCACTCCAGCCTAGGAGAAAGAGGTGGGGGTAATGCATCCCCAGTTGCAAGAAAAGGCTTTAGATTCTGGCATGATGTCAACATTCCTACTAATGGAACACTTCAAGGAAATTCCAGGCATATTTATTCTGAAAAAGTTTGTAATCATGGACACATTGTCGGCACATATTGAATGGATGCCAGAATCTGAATTTCTCTTGCTTGCGTCTAACTTTTCTTGCTAAACCCCTCCCTTATTTTGCAGTCATAAGTCACATCTTCCAATTAGCCCAGAGGGCAAAGATTCACTTCCGTTCCTTTTCCCGGGCTTTCCTTATAAATCTCCTCCCTTTCTCTGTCATCTGAATTAACTCTAAAAATACCAGACAGTTCTGTATATCTTGTCAAAGCAATAATATCCCATATTAAACAGCATTGACAGCAGCAGCAGCTTCATCCAATGCATAACTGACCGAAGAAGTTAGTCTGCAAAGTACCTCAGGATCTGCAAAGGTTTTGCCATCAGCTGTGAATAACTTACCTATTCCTTTTATTTTAGATCATAAAGCCAATGGATAAGCAGTTTTATATAGGATAAGAGGAAAATAAAGGCGACAAAACACTAGTAACTCTACTAATATCATAACTCTTAAGCAAGCACGTGTAAAATGAATATTATTTGAAAGTCTTACAGAAGATGCAGCAAAATTATTGGGATGTTCCTCATAACTTGATACCATTCTACACAAAATTACATTCAACTAGCAGAGGAAAAAAACCCTAACTGGGTAATTATTTTTTCTGGAAGTGGTACCATTTTTAAATTTAAAATATATTTCTACAGCAGGTAGCAAATCAACACCAACCATTTAATAATTAAAAAGTGCTACTTAAATCAATACTTATTTGCTAAAAATTAGGAATTCCAAAAGGGTTTGAATAACTAAAAATTGAACTGACACTAAAACTTGACAAAGATAGATTTTTAGAATATTGTATCATAAATAAGATACTCAAAATTACATGGCTTACTTTTAATAGCATTCCACCCCCCCCCCAAAATCTCAGATGAGTATCAGAATATCTGGGCAAGCTTATATAGGCAAAAACAATTCTTCAGATAACCAGGTTACAATCATAAAATGAAGCAAAATTAAAACTCTTTATAGGACTGTGATGGAGGTATTTCCACATTACAATCATGTGAAAAAGAAATTACACCCTCTTTGAGTTCTATGGTTTTACATATCAGGACATAGTAAAACCATCTGGTCGTCAGCAGTTTTTAAAAGTAGGCAAATACAACCTCAGATGAACAACACATGACATATTATACCATGTCAGTTTACAAAAAGAAAACCAAAATGGAGAAGCCATGTGTGAAAAACTTAAGTACACCCTATGATTCAATAGCTTGTAGAACCACCTTTAGCAGCAATAACTTGAAGTAATCATTTTCTGTATGACTTTATCAGTCTCTCACATTGTTGTGGAGGAATTTTGGCCCACTCTTTACAACAGCGGTTCTCAACCTTTTTCAGGCCGCGACCCCGACCTGCGCTGCGCATGCGCGGCGTGACCCCGACCTGTACCGCGCATGCGCGGCAGGACGGCCCGCATCACGCATGCATGGTGCTACCCTGTGCATGCGCGGTGCTGCCCCCTGCGCCGGCCGAGGGGAAAAGGGGGAAAAAATGGCGGACTGCGTTGTTTGGCGACCCCCGTGAAAGGGTCGTTCGACCCCAAATGGGGTCACAACCCACAGGTTGAGAACCGCTGCTTTACAACATTGCTTCAGTTCATTGAGGTTTGTGGGCATTAGTTTATGTACAGCTCTCCTGAGGTCCCGCCACAGCATTTCAATTCGGTTGAGGTCTGGACTTTGACTGGGCCATTACAACACCTTGATTTTTTTCTTTTTCAGCCATTCTGTTACAAATTTGCTGGTGAGCTTGGGATCATTGTCCTGTTGCATGACCCAATGTCAGCTGAGCTTTAGCTGTTGGACAGATGGCCTCACATTTGACTCAAGAATACTTAGATGTACAGAGGAGTTCATGGTCAACTCAATGACTGCAAGGTGCCCAGGTCCTGTGGCTGCAAAACAAGCCCAAATCATCACCCCTCCACCATGCTTGGCAGTTGGTATGTTTCTACTGATATGCCATGTTTGGTTTGTGCCAAATGTGGCACTGTACATTATGGCCAAACATCTCCACTTTGGTCTCATCTGTCCAAAGGACAGTGTTGCAGAAGTCTTGTAATTTCTTCAGATGCAACTTTGCAAGCCTAAGTCATGCTGCCATGCTCTTTTTAGAGAAGCTTTCTGCTGGCAACCCTTCCAAACAAACCATACTTGTTCAGTCTTTCTTATTTAGTACTAGCTGTACCCATCCACACGTTGCTGTGGCTCAGTCTGGTTAAATGGAAAAGAAAGAAAAGAGAAAGCGCACGTTTGTAATATGTTTAATTTCACAATGCTTGTGGGTGTACAATATTTTTTGTTGTTCCATTGTCTGTGCAGATATACAGATTGTCTGAAATCGTACCGTGTGTTGCTGTTACATCCAACAGATGGCACTGTTTTTCAAAAAAGCATGTTTTGCCTGTATAATATAGGTATATAAAAACACACGCATATTCGAATGCAACGTTGTGTCAAAATTTCAAAGCAATTGGTGAAGAACTTTCAGAGATTTAAGATTTTGAACAAACGAACATTTACATTTTTATTTACATATAATAATAATAATAATAATAATAATATTATTATTATTATTATTATTATTTATTAAATTTCTATGCCGCCCTATTCCGGGAACTCAGGGCGGCTTACAGCATAAATAGAAATCCAATACAAAATTGGATTATATTATTATAATAATAATAATATTATTATATTATATTATTATAATAATAATAATAATAATAATAATAATATAGCTATAGATTGTGTTAACTTACACCTCAATGCTGCAGACCAGCAAACTCTTAAAACTTCAGCTTTTATAGATGTAGTCACACTTGCTGATGATCAATTGGTCAAGGGCACTTGATTAGCAGCACTTGGCTGCTACGTAACCTCTTCATACCTATAGAAGCAGTAATGGTGTACTTGGTTTTTCAGACATGGCTTCTCCAGTCTGGCTTTCTTTTTGTAAAGTAAATGGTGACATGGCATAATATGTTATGTGTTGCTGTTCATCTGAAGTTGTATTTACCTACTTTTAAGAACTGCTAAGGACCAGATGATTTTTACTATGTCCTGATATGTAAAACCATGGAACTCAAAGGGGGTGTACTTTTTTTTCACATGACTGTAAGTAGTGGTTGGCACCAATTTCAACACAATGTTTGTTATGTGTCAATTAAAATTTACAGTTTTTGAAAGCAACTCCAGAAACTACTTACAGTCCTTAGTTAGCAACTATATTGGTTGGCAGATATTTGCAAATATGATGGTAATAAATAATTCATTTTCTGACCAATGCATGCATTTACAACCAAATTTTGTTCATTTTTTTTATACAACAAAAGCTTTTAGTATGAATCTCATTAAGGTCTGGTCAGTTTTAGGAAGAAGCATCAGCAGGCCAGAGGGTTCTAATCAACTAATTAAGGTCACAGAAATCAGCATATTAACATGAGGTTATCACTTTTTAGGGAAGTGCTAAGCTGTAGAGCATGGGTGTCAAACTCGCTGCGTCATGTGATGTGTTGCGACATATTGTGACTTTTTTCGCATTGCTGGAGCTGGGGTGGGCGCATATGATGCAACCGGCCCATGGGCCAGCAGTTTGACACCCCTGCTGTGGAGAAAAGTAGCTCAGGAAAATATAGCCTGTTGAAGCAATCACTCCACCTTGTGAGGTGGCAACCCCCTCCCCACAAAAAGGGTGTTAAGCACAGAACACTGTAGAGCAGTGGTTCTCAACCTTTTTCAGGTTGAGACCCCACTTGCCCCGCCCATGCACGCCGTGACCCCGACCCGGGTGCGCGCGTGCGCACCAGGCCAATCCGCGCCTGCGCGGGGCGCACGCGCCGAAAAAAAATTAAAAAAAATAAAAAATAATAATAAAAAAACACAAAATGGTGGACCGTGACGGGCGGATCCGCGCATGCGCAGTGCGCACGTGACGGGCCGATCCACGCATGCGTGGGGCGCACGCGCCGGAAAAAAAATAAAATAAAAAATAAAAAATAAAAAAACACAAAATGGCGGACCGCGACGGGCAGATCCGCACATGCGCAGCGCGCACGTGACGGGCCGATCCGCGCATGCGCGGGGCGCACACGCCAAAAAAAAAGTAAAAAAAAAATTAAAAAAATTTAAAAAAATTAAAAAAAAATGGCGGACCGCGACGGGTGGATCCGTGCATGCTCGGCACGCATATGATGGGCCGATCCACGCATGCACGGCGCGCGCACGCCAAAAAAAATAAAAAAAAATTAAAAAAAATTCAAAAAAACCCAAAACAAAATGGCGGACTGCGACGGGCGGATCCCCGCATGCGCGGCATGTGTACATGACGGGCCGACCCACGCATGTGCAGTGCGCGCATGCCGAAAATGTTTTTAAAAAAAATAAAAAAAAAAAAAAAATTCAAAAAAACCCCAACAAAATGGCGGACCGCGACGGGCGAACCTGCGCATGCGTGGTGCGTGCACGCGATGGGCCAATCCGTGCATGCGTGGCACGCGCACGCCGAAAAAAAATTAAAAAAATAAAATAAAATAAAAAAAAACCAAAACAAAATGGCGGACCGCGGTGTCCGGCGACCCCCGCGAAACGGTCGTTCGACCCCAAATGGGGTTGCGACCCATAGGTTGAGAACCACTGCTGTAGAGACTACTTTATCTGAATGAGATGGCAGCAACCAGTAATCTACACAGCATCTGTCACATGTTTGTTTAGTGACCCTTTCACTTAAGGACACAGTTGCTGGAACAGATTGCAGTCGCTAAGCAAGGAGAGGATATATTATGTACTAATTCAGTCAAAATGTTGTCAAGACATACATAACTATAAACAAACTTAATAATACCTAAAAATTCAAGAATTCAATATTATTTTGTGAATATTCTGTAAATTAATAGGTCTTTAAAATCAGACAGTGGTATGTATTTACCTGCATCTTCTAGTAAAGCTTCTAATCTAGCTTGGGTTTCTGGGTCTACTGTTCTGAGATCAGCACCATCAACAGTACTTGACAACAGCAATTTTGAAGCTGTCTCAGGCATTGGATTGTCCAAATCATCCCGATCCAAAATAAATGACTCCACCTAGGAGGAAAAATGAATTTTAATTCATATGTTTATATTGAAATAAGGGTCCAGACATGTAAGATAATTTATTTATATTGATTTGCTTCCAAAATATCTACTTGCCAGTTTTATGAAATCCAAGAACTATAATCATTTCTTCTTCCCTTTTCCATTAGATTTTTTTTATCACTTTGTCTTCCTCTGACATTTCATCTCTAGTGTGATAGAATTCCAGAGTAGTCAAGGACTTGATACACCACACCTCTTTCTTAAGATCCCATTTAGACTCTTGAGACATAATTGTTTTACATGGATAGTTAAACATTCAAATTTGTTCTTATTCCTTCTACTCTTGCATTGAAAGGATAGTTCATTTAGCCTGAATTCTATAGGCTAAAACCTGTGAACAATTATTCTGGCAGCACTTGAACTATTAATTAAACTACAGAAAAATGTTTTGCATAGGAACATAATTTAGTGCGACCAAAACTGAACTATAGTAGCTTATATTCCAATTGTGTTCCTACACTGTGGTAAGCAAACATGAAGATTTTTTTTTAAGACAGCAAATACGTCAAAAATTAGAAAAGTCACCAAAAGAAATTATGCAGGTGTCCAGACTAAAATGGGTTTGGTTCTAGCTCATTCAAAAAACCATGATGAAGAGAACATGAGCTTAATCTGTCTCATAAATGAAGTAAAATTTGCTACAATAATCCCTTTATCTCTTCCCTATAGTTTGCTAGCTTATTTGTAAAACAACCCAAACAGAACATGTCTTCATAATATAAGTGTCAAGCTTGAAGTTCACTTTGCTGGTGCAACAATGATTGCTTCTTAGCTTGTCAACGAGCTTGTGGGGAGGAGGGGGAATTGGAATGCAGACTTCAAAGATAAGAAAAGAAGACCATGAGAAGCAAGGTCAATTGCTAGGTATCTGGCTCAGCTAAGAGGCAATTTCTCATAACAATATTACTGTTCCTAATTGGGCAATGTGACCTTTCCATGGATGGGAGGGGGAGTGCTTTCCTGCCAGCAGCCACCCAGCAACAGGGAGCTGCTGGCCAGCCAACCCCCAAGCCTGTGGTCGTGGGAACCCAGCCTTGGGGTTTTACCCCTGGGGTGGGGTGGCTGCCACCTTACTGGGCTGCCCCAGGGGGCCCTGGGGCCCTTTCCAAGCAAAGCTACATTTGATGGCAGCTCAGAGAAGTTGGCCTTTTTCCTGATCCAGCTGTGGGCACACCTGGATCGCTATGGGCCAATGTACGTCGATGACATGGCTTGTGTGGATGCCATCATGGCTAACCTGGAGGGAGAAGCATCTGAGTGGGTGATGGGACTTCACTACGAGGGAACCCCTGAGCTAGGAGACCCTGATGCTTTCCGGGGAGAACTCAGGGCCCACTTTGGTGACAACACACAAGCCCGACATGCAGAGTTCAAAATCCGTGCCATTGGGCAAGGAACCAGACCAGTGACGGAATACATTCGAGAATCCCAGAGATTGGTGGGGAGGCTGAGGCAGTGGCCGGAGCATCTCTTGGTCCATTATTTTGAGACAGCCTGAACAGGGAACTGTACCACACATGCCTGCCTCAAGGACTACCAGATTGGATCCAAGATTGGTACCAACTGGCCACAAACATGGAACTGGACCTGTTGGAGTACAAGAAACATGGAGGGACTGAAGTCCACCCAAAGAGGAGCCAGGGAAGATGCCTGCTGGGCCGGAAAACCCCCTGCCATGCTAAAACCCAGAATCTAGCTAGGGGATTCATGAAGGCCGCCAAATCCCGAGTGGCCACCCCGGTGCTGTTTAAAGAAAAGATCGCTCACTGAGCCTGTGTGTTGACTTCCGTGGGATAAACGGCATGTGCATGGAAAACATGTAACCCCTCCCCCTCATGAAGGACATGCTGGGCCATCTAGCTAAGGGGAAGGTGTTTACTAAGTTGGACTTGAGGGAGGAGTATTACCAGGTGGTAATCAAAGAAGGCAACGAGTGGAAGACAGCCTTTAACTGCCCACTAGGTTGCTACCAGTTTAAAGTGATGCCTTTTGGGCTACAAGGAGTCCCCGCTGTTTTCATGCAACTAATTAACAAAGTGCTGCATGAGCACCTGTACAAAGGGGTCCTAGTGTATTTGGTGACATCCTCATCTATTCTGAGATGATGGAAGAGCACGTAAAGCAGCAATTCTCAACCTTTTCCGGGGCTCGACCCCGGCCCGCAACGCGCAAGCACGGCATGACCCCGGCCCGCAACATGCATGAGCGGCGCAACGGGCGCATCGCGCATGCGCGGCGCGACGGCCCGCATCGCAAAGGGGAAAAATGGTGGACCAAAAAAAATGGCCGACCAAAAAAAAATGGCGGGCCCGCATCGTGCATGTGCGGCGCGATGGCCCGCATCGCAAAGGGGGGAAAAATGGCGGACCCAAGGAAAAAAAATGGCCGACCAAAAAAAAAAAGGCTGACCCCCCCCAAAATGGCGGGCCCGCATCGCGCATGCGCGGCGCGACGGCCCGCATCACAAAGGGGAAAAAAATGCCGGACCAAAAAAAAAATAGCTGACCCAAAAAAAAATGGCGGGCCCGCATCGCGCATGTGCGGTGCGACGGCCCGCATCACAAAGGGGAAAAAATGGCCAACCAAAAAAAAATGGCGGGCCCGCATCGCGCATGTGCGGCGCGACGGCCCACATCACAAAGGGGAAAAATGGCCGACCAAAAAAATGGCCGACCAAAAAAAAAGGCGGACTGCGATGTTTGGTGACCCCCGTGAAATGGTCGTTCGACCCCAAATGGGGTCGCGACCCACAGGTTGACAACCGCTGACATAAAGGCAGGTGTTGAGAAAGCTTTTGGATGCTAAGCTATATGCCAAGCTGTTAAAATATGAGTTTCACAAGACCAGTTTGGACTATCTAGGCTATAGGGTGTCTTGTGAGGGGGTGGAGATAGACATGGGAAAAGTGAAGTCCATCCTGGAGTGGCAAGCTCCCCGGACCCACAAGCAGTTGCAAAGCTTTCTAGGGTTTTCAAACTTCTACCACCAGTTCATCCCATCCTTCACAAAAATCGCCTTGGTGATCATGGAGCTTTTAAAAATGAGACTGGGGGGAGAGAAACCCCAACCCAGCCAACCATTGAATTGGACAACGGAACGCCAGATGGCGTTTGAAAAACTGAAGAGACTGTTTGCCCCGGAGACTGTCCTAAAGCACCCAAACCCCAAGGAAACGTTTGTGATTCAAACAGATGCCAATGATGTCATGGTGGGAATGGTGTTGCTTCAAAAGACCAGAGAGGGACACCTGCAGCCATACACTTTCACTTCACAAAAGTTAAACAAGACTGAGAGGTGGCAGGCATTGTGGGAAAAAGAAGCCTTCACTGTACAGTGGGCGCTGACATGGAGGCAAATCTAGAAGCATTGAGGACTCCCCAGAAACTCTCCCCTAAGCAAGTTTGGTGGACTCAATACTTCAATCGATTTGACTTTGTTTTAAAATACATCCCACGGGAAAGAATTTCCTAGCTGATGTACTGTGCTGCCTGCCCCAATACAAAAGTACTTGAGAAGAAGCCTCCTTCAGAGGCTCCGTTCTCCTGGGTTTTGTAAAGCCGCAAAACAGCGAACATCAGCAGTTATTTGCGGTGAAAAATCCCCCCTTCGGGCGAAGAAGGGGTGAAGAGCATCGGGTGTGGGTTGAGCTCCTCTAAAAACCCCCTGAAAAGGTTTTCAGGGGGAAAGAGTGAGAGCTCCCCAGGCGCTCGAAGACGCTCCTGCCCAGAGACGCTTCTGTCTGCAGACAGAAAAAGACACCGTGACCATTCCTGCTCAAGATAAATTTGCAAGAGAGACCTATATGCAGGCGGAGTGAATACAGGAGTTTTATATTGCAAGTAATTTTCTATATTTTATATTTTACTTCTGACCACAACCGCTTTTACAATCAACATAATGTATCCAAGATGGCAATCGCTCTCACTGTAAAGGGAAAGTGACTGGAAAGTGAAAGTGATTCCCCTTTTTTTAGAGTAAAGCCAGAGCAACCGCTCAGATTTAAACTTTAAAATCCTACAAATTACAATTAAATTTAGATTTGAAAGAAGAAAAGAAGAGGAAAATTTTGGCAATATACATCTAAAGACTCTTTTTTATTTAAAGTAAATTTTTTAAAAGTGACTGAATATAGAATGGCTTCCAGACAAACAAAAATAGTTTCTGCGAAGGTGGCAGTATCTTCTCCGGCTCAGCCCTCTAAATTACAAGTAAGTAGTTTTTCTGCTCCCCCAGCTTCTTTAACATCTACAGAGTCTCAAGCCCCCTTGTCTACTCAATCCCCTCCAGAAATGTTTACTATGAAAGATTTGCAGGCTGCATTATCAACAATGTCTGACAATATAGAGAAAAGTATGGAAAAATTGGAGGAAAAGATTGAGGAACAAGCTAAAGGTGTAACCGATGAACTGGAGACAATTAAAGAAACAATTGAGACTCACAATATTGTGATAAGAGAAGATATTGTAGAAGC
The DNA here is from genome assembly GCA_034064705.1 of Bothrops alternatus. NCBI lineage: Eukaryota > Metazoa > Chordata > Lepidosauria > Squamata > Viperidae > Bothrops > Bothrops alternatus. The sequence goes on from JARGCV010000241.1 coordinate 616,925, forward strand.
TTTTAAGGAGGTTTGGGAATATACTTTGAGAGTTGAAGAGAAGGTGGAAGGGGTTGAGCAACAAATTGAGGAAAAACTTGATGAAATTAAAAGTGATATACAAGATCAAGCAGTCATGGTACAATATAATCAAATGACGTCGGCTATTAGAATTAGAGGGCTGAAGGAGGTTGCAAATGAGAATCAGGAGGACTTGAGAAGAATTTTTGAAGAAGCTTTGGCACAATTTTTAGAAGATGGAGTACAAAACATCTCTTGGCAGATTGACAGGATTTACAGAGTTAATTCATGGATTGCAAGACAAAGAAATTTACCCAGAGACATTGTGATTTATTTTGTTACAAGGAGATTCAGAAATCACGTTCTTACAATATCTTACAATAAGAAATTAAGTGTTGCTGGTCAGGAGGTTGTGGTTTTGAAGGAGATCCCTCCGAAGATGTTAAGAGCAAGAAAAGATTATGCATTTTTGGTGGCTGAATTTAAAAAACGTGGTTTACAATTTAGGTGGGAGGTTCCAGCTGGACTGTCATTATTTTACCAGGGTAATAGATACCGCTTGAACTCTGTTGGGAAAGCGAAAGATTTTTTTGAGAATGTGTTGAAGGCTGGCAAACCCCCATCTCCAACACCAAAAAGTGCAGATTCACCAAAAGAAAGAGATATGGAGTTAAAACAACAAGTACAGTCTTCAGAGTCACAACTCCTTGCAGCATCAGGAGTTGATAAAGGAGTTTTGATGGAGCTTCCTTCGCGGAGCATTGATATTTTTCAGCCTTTGGGAGTAGAGAAGCTTAAAGATCAAAGGCAAACAAGAGCAATTACTAAACACATGGAACAACAAGAAAAGGTACAACAAGAACGTACAATTCAAGCTGTATCTACACGTCTGGAAGCCATGGGAGCAAGACCAAAGAAGAAAATGGATGAAAAAGTTGATTTGGCCTTGCAAAAGCTTTCTCAAGTTGGTCATGTCAAATAAATATTTGACATGGAATGTCAATGGTTTAAATTCTCCACAGAAAAGGAAGAAGATATTTCATTATTTGACTCAATGTAAAAATGATGTAATCTGTTTACAAGAAACACATATTAGAATTACTGATCAGAAATATTTGATAAATAATAAATTAGGTTCACATTTTGTTGCAGCGGCTGCTGAGAAGAAGAATGGAATTGTTATCTATGTTAAAAATCATATAAGAGCTAAATTAATAGAATCAGATATACAAGGTAGATTTTTAGCAATTGAAATCTTAATAGATGGGAAGAAAGTTCTTTTGATGGGTATATATGCACCAAATCAACAACAAGGAAAATTTTACAAGTTAATACATAAAAAGTTAACACAATTTGATTATAGGTCTTGTATTTTAATGGGAGATTGGAATGGTGTTACAGATATTGGTTTAGACAAGAAAAAGATATCACCAATTCCTCAAACACGTTCTATGTTGCCTAAATCTTTTTTTGATATAAAGGATGATTTTGATTTGATAGATATATGGAGAGAAAGACATGGTAAAGAGCAAGAATTTACTTTTTTTTCTGATAGACACCAGTCATTTTCTAGAATTGACTTTATATTAACTTCAAGTGATTTTTTTTTAGTTTAAAGAAGGTAAAAATCCTACCCAAAGTTTTAACAGATCATAATCCGGTTTGGATGGAATTAATGGTAGGACAGAGATCCAAAAGATCTTGGAGACTTAATGAAAATTTGTTTAAATATGATATAAATGTGAATGAATGTAAAAATGTTATGAAGGAATTTTTATGCTAAATTTGCATAAGGACACAACAATAGAAACGGTATGGGATGCCAGTAAAGCATATATGCGTGGGATTTTAATTGATATGAATAAAAGGTATAGACGTAAACAAGAGGAAAAAAGGAAGGAGTTAGAGGAGGAAATAAGAAAGAAAGAGCAATTATTAATAAAGAGACCAGATGATAAAAACATTAAAGAGGGGATTAAGATTTTACGGAAACAATTTGACTTGATGATGGCAGAACAAGTTGCTAGGAATATACAATATGCTAAACATAATACATTTTTTAATTCTAATAAACCTGGCAGATGGTTGGCTTATACATTAAGGAAAAAACAAAAATCCCGTATAATTGAAAAAATAGAACATAAAGGAAGGAAGTGTTTCAACAAGAAATTATTAAGAAAGTATTTTTAGAATTTTACTCCAAGTTGTATGCTGAAGAGAAGATACAAGAGAATGAGATAGATACTTTTTTGCAAAATGAAAATGTATTGACAATCACCAATGACCAAAAAGAGATAGATTAAATGCATTGATTACATCAGAAGAAATAATTTCAGTGATTAAACAATTGAAAATGGGAAAATCTCCTGGGACTGATGGGCTAACGGCAATTTATTATAAGCATCTTCAAATGGAAATGGTGGAACCTCTTAGAGAGCTATTTGTTAATATACAAGAGGGTGGTCAGGTTCCACCTTCATGGAAAACAGCCTATGTTTCTTTAATTCCTAAAGAGGGAAGAGACAATGTTCAACCAGAAAATTTTAGACCTATTTCATTGTTGAATACGGATTATAAGATTTTTGCAAAAATTATGGCTAATAGATTAATGACAGTTCTACAACAAATAATTCATTCAGACCAAACTGGTTTTTTACAAGGGAGACAGATGAAAACTAATGTTAGACAATGCATTAATATAATAGAATATTTGGACAAGCATATCCAGGTGCCCGCAGTTCTTATGTTTTTGGATGCGGAAAAAGCTTTTGATAGACTGAATTGGTTGTTTTTGAAAAAAATAATTTTTAGAATGGGAATGGGGGATCAGTTTATTAATTCTATATTGCCAGTTTATCAGAAACAAACAGGTCAGATCATTGTGAATGGGGATTTAACAGATTCATTTAATATAGAGAAAGGGACTAGACAGGGATGTCCTTTATCCCCTTTGTTGTTTGTTCTAACTTTAGAAGTTTTATTGAATAGGATAAGAGCTGCAGATGATTTAAAAGGTATACAGATTAGATAACATGATTACAGATTATGTGCTTTTGCTGATGATTTGCTTGTGACACTGACTCAAACAACACAGTCATCTCAGAGTTTGATGGAGATAATTAAAAATTATGGTAGGGTATCAGGCTTTAAGTTAAATATATCTAAGACAAAGATGTTAGTTAAAAATTTAGATATTAATTCAAAACAAGAGTTGGAAAGAATAACGGGTTGTGAGATAGTTAAGAAAGTTAAATATTTAGGAATTGATATTGAAGCCTCTAATGGGAAGTTATATAAAAATAATTATGAAGTTTTGTGGAATAAGACACAAATAGAATTGGAGAAATGGAAAAAATTACAATTATCTATGCTGGGTAGGATAGCGGCAGTTAAAATGAATGTATTGCCAAAATTTTTATTTCTTTTTCAAATGTTACCTATACTTTAAAAGGACATGAATTTAGAGGAGTGGCAGAAGGGTATTAATAGATTTATTTGGAATGGTAAGAAACCGAGGGTCAAATTAAAAATCATTCAGGATACAAGGGAAAGAGGTGGTTTGAAAATGCCAAATTTTAAGTTATATTACCACGCTGCTGTTTTAGTAGCGATAAGTGACTGGGTTAATTTAACTAATGATAGAATATTGAATATTGAAGGGTATGGCTTATTATATGGTTGGCATGCATATTTAGTTTATGATAAAAAGGAGGATAGGAGCTTCAAAGAGCACCTATTGAGAAGTGCTCTGTTGCGTGTTTGGAAAAAGTATCAGTATATATTAAATCAGTGGTTCTCAACCTATGGGTCACGACCCCATTTGGGGTCGAACGACCATTTCGCGGGGGTCGCCGGACACCGCGGTCTGCCATTTTGTTTTTATTTTTTATTTTATTTTATTTTTTTTTTTTGCGTGCGCGTGCCATGCATGCACGGATCGGCCCGTCGCATGTGCACACCGCGCATGCGCGGATCCGCCCATCGCGGTCCACCATTTTGGTTTTTTTTATTTTTTTTGATATTTTTCTTTTGGGCGCGCATGCGCTGCGCATGGGCAGATTGGCCTGTCATACGCGCGCAGCGCATGCACGGATCCACCCATCGCGGTCCGCCATTTTGTTTTTATTTATTTATTTATTTATTTATTTTTCGGTGCGTGCACCCCGCGCATGCGCGGATCGGCCTGTCACGTGCACGCTGCGCATGCGTGGATCCGCCCGTCGCGGTCCGCCATTTTGTGTTTTTTTATTCTTTTTTTATTTTATTTTTCGGCGCGTGCGCCCCGCACATGCGCGGATTGGCCCGGCGCGTGCGCGCGCCCGGGTCACGGTCACGGCATGCATGGGTGGGGCAAGTGGGGTCTCAACCTGAAAAAGGTTGAGAACCACTGTATTAAATGAAAAGATTCCTGTTTGGATGGTCCCCAGACACGCAATAGAGAATATAAATAAGAGTACAAGTTCAAGATGTGGTGCCCTATGAGAAACTCCTAATTAAAGAAGGGAATTCGTTATTATTAAAGTCCTTGAATATGTTAAATGAGGAAGGAATAGTCCATACTTGGTTTTCATATTTACAATTGCAGACTAGATGGAAAAAAGATTTGAAGTTGGGTTTATCTCAAACAGATGAAAATTTAATTAAACAAGTTAGAGACCAAAGGTCTATGCATATTAAAAGATTGTATAACGTATTGATAGAAATTGATTCTGAAACTGAATTAGTTAAGGACTGTATGATAAAGTGGGGACAAAATTTTGGACAACCAATCATGATGGAAACTTGGGAGAGGATCTGGGTGAAAAATGTAAGATTTACACAAGCGCAACATTTAAGAGAAATTTTTTATAAAATGTTTTATAGATGGCATTTGGATCCGAAAAAATTATCATATATGTACCCTAATCTACAATCTAAGTTTTGGAGATGTGAATGTATGGATGCTACTTACTTTCATGTATGGTGGACTTGTAGAAAAATCAAGGCCTTTTGGATAAAAATATGGTGGATACTTCAAAATATTTTGAAAAAACGTATTGAATTTTCACCACAGTTGTTTTTGTTAGGCATTATAAAAGACTGCAACACCATTGAGATGAACTTAATTTTGAACTTGATTACAGCAGGAAGACTATTGGTGGGACAATATTGGAAGAAACCAGAACTACCATCAATTGAAGAATGGACTTTGAAAGTTATAAACTTGGCAGAAATGGCTAAAATATCCGCATATTTGAAGGATCATTCAAATGAAAAATATATGTTGTACTGGAAAAAATGGATAGAGTATATACAAGGGAAATATCAATCTAAGAAATTGTATTTAGCATATAGTTAAATTTTTATATGTTGGACTGAAAAATATAGTTAAATTTTTATTAGGATTTACATAACAATTTTGTTTAGTTTAGTGGGTTTTCTTGTGTTTTACCCTGTATTCACTTTGGAAAGTCGGGGTGGGTGGGTTGGGGGGGTGTTATAATGTACTCAACTGCAATATTGGTATTATATAAGAATGATATACTTTTTGATAAAAGAGGGGTTGCTCGGGCAGTACCTCGGAACCACATCTGGAGTGGGTGGAGATTGAGGAGTGAAGGATTGGAGGGAAGTAGGGTTGTAGGAGGAGGGTGGAGAGAGAGGGAGGGAGAGAGGGTGGGGGGATAGAAGTAGGAAGAGGGAGGAAGGAAGAAGGGGATGTGGTGGAGGGGGTGTTGCCAAGCAATACCCATAGTTATTTTAACTATTCAATGTAAGTTTTTATGCTTTGTTTTGTCTCGGAAAAAGTTGCAAATGATTGTATTAAGTTGAGTTGTATTTAATTTGATTTTTTTGTTTATATTTATAATTATAAAATTAATAAAATATTTACAAAAAAAGAGAAGAAGTTATGAACCATATTATCCCTATGAAGCAATTGGTGGCTCAAGTAACCACCAGACACCAGGCAAAAGGGAAGATATCCCCCCCAAGTGATGCCTTCACAAAACAGATGAAACAGGAAGTGTAGACCGACGCATGGTTTGGAGCCCACCAAGGAGAGCTAAAATTGAGGGATGAGTTGGCCTGGAAGGGGAGCAAACTGTATGTCCCTGACAGCCTATGACTACAAGTTCTACAGAGGAGCCATGATGCTAAGCAAGCTGGGAACTTTGGATTTTTAAAGACTTTACACTTGGCAAGATGACGGTTCTGGTGGCCAGGAATGAAGAAGGATATAGAAAGCTACGTGAAAAGCTGTGCCATGTGTACTGCCATGAACTGCAGACTAGGGAAGAGTCAGGGACTGCTGCAGCAAGTGGCTGACCCAACCCAGCCTTGGGAAGAGATAGCCATGGACTTTATAGTCGAGCTCCCAGAGAGTGGGGGAAATATGTGATATAGACAGTGGTGGACCTGTTTTTGAAACAGGCTGACTTCATAGTACTGTATGCTCCAGCCTCCAGTCCACCCAGAGACTGGCCAAGATGTTCTTGCAACATATTTACCGACTGCACGGAGTGCCAAAATGCATAATCTCAGACCAAAGGGTCCAATTCACTGCAAGGTTTTGGGATGAATTTATAAAGCTAATAGGGTCCTCCCAGGGTCTTAGTTCAGCTTTTCATCCAAGCATGAATGGGGCTGCACAACGAGCCAATGCAATGGTAGAGCAGTACCTGCATTGTTACGTTAACTACCAGCAATCCAATTGGGCAGAGCTTCTGCCATTCACTGAAGCGGCATACAACAGTGCAGTACACAGTAGCATGGGGCTTACCCCCTTTAAGATAGCTACAGGAGTGGAATTTGTACTGATGCCAGAATGCCCAAGGGAGACCTCCCCATCAGTAACTTTATCTGAGTGGGTAGATTCCATTAAGAGTACCTAGGGAAACGTTAAGAAAGCGCTAGCCAAAGTGACAGAGAGCCAGAAGAAGCAAGAAGATAAGAAGTGAGCTCCCAAGGAAACGTTTCATTATTATTATTATTATTAATTTAATTTCTATGCCGCCCTATTCCGGAGAACTCAGGGCGGCTCACAGCATAATAGAAATTACATACATATAAAAAACCCTTAAGTTAAAAAAAAAAACCATGTGGGAGATAAAATGTATCTATCCACCAAATATTTAAAGTTGAGAATTCCCTGCAAGAAATTGGGTCCAAACTATATACAGTAGGGCCTTTCCCAATCATGAAAATTATTAACCTAGTTACGGTAGAACTGAAAATGCCTAGAATACTAGGAAAAGTGCACCCAGTGTTTCAGTGCAGCCTGCTAAGGCCGGCTCAGGGGTCGAACCCGAGACCAGTTGGAAAGGAAGCACCTGGTCCAATAATGGTGGAAGAGGAGAGACACTACAAGGTTAAGCAGATTTTAGACTCTAGAATCCATAAGGGGAAGCTACAGTGGAGAGGTTATCCAATAGAGGAAATGAGTTGGGTCAAACCTCATAATATTAGGGCAGAGTGCTTAATAAGTAGATTCCATGAAAAATATCCTCAAAAGCCAGGGCCTCCTAATTAGGAAGTTGGAAAAGGAAGAATGCTTTAATGTGTGTTTATTATTTTCCAGGTTTCTTCCGGTTTTTAGCGGGGGTCCACCTGTCAAGCTTGAAGTTCGCTTTGCTGGTGCAACAATTATGGTTTCTTAGCTTGCCAACAAGCTTGGGGGGAGGAGGGGGAATTGGAATTCAGATTTCAAAGATAAGAAAAGAAGACTGTGAGAAGCATGGTCAATTGTCAGGTGTCTGGCTTGACTAAGACAATTTATCATAACAATATAATTGTTCCAGGCATCATGGCATCACAGACAAGACATCGTGGTATCACAGGAGAGGGAAAAGTGGGGCTCCACTTCCCATGGCTGATTTCTCCCTGCCAGGGTCCCTAAAAGAGTCTAAAGTCACCCCGGAGAGGCGATGAAGGAGACAACCCTCATTGATCACAGAAAGATGGCGGTCGATCTGTTTGATCCGAGGAAAACCCTCTAAACCTGCAGGGGAAAGACAAGCTGCATTCGTGTGATGAGTCAGAAGCCACTGACAACCGAAGAAAGAAAGTGTTATACAGCAAATTGTGAGCATCGTGTTTGGAACTGGATGAGACTGTTTTTCCTTTTTCTACTATTGGCAACTGAGTCCCTGGAAAAGAAAAATTCCCCAAAAGCATAAAAACCCCGGACACGAGAGGGGAGGGGATTTTTGTCCCTTCCCTCCAGAGAAACGGAAGCAGTGATTTAATGGTGGAATAGAGCCATAGCAACTAATTTTTATTATGTCTGGAGTGAACTTGGCATGAAGCCCAGACATAGATAATAAGTTAGTCTCTTTTGAAATTTCCTCTGCATTGTAAAGTATCTTGTAATAGTCTTTAATCATTTTTTTAATTGTGTCATTTTGCAACTGTAGTTCATCTTTTGAGCCTTGCAGCTTATTTATCAGCAGTATTTATAAAAAGCAGACTTACCAAAAATCTCAGAGAATATTCAAAACATATTAAATGGAAAAATATCAATCATGGAGATTACATAGGCTATAAAAAGGCAAAAAAAATAATGATAAGTCTCCGGGTCCAGATGGATTACCAGCAGAGCTTTATAAATCATTACAAGATATACTAAGCCCAATATTGAAAGAACTGTGCAATGAAATACTTTTGGGGGCTAAAATACCAAATACATGGACTGAAGCCAATATTACCTTAATACCCAAAGAAGACTCTGATTTAATGCAGATAAAAAACTATAGAACAATATTGTTATTAAATGTAGATTATAAAATCTTTGCCTCAATAATAGCAGAAAGACTAAAGAAATTTTTGACCAAATTTATACATACAGACCAAAATGGCTTTCTACCTAAAAGAAAGATAAAAAATAATTTAAGAATGATTCTAGATGTGTTAAGAGTACTATGAAATTCATTCAGGGAAACAGATGGCTTTACTATTTCTTGATGCACAGAATGTGTTCGACAACGTAAACCAGCAATTTATGTTTCAGCAACTAGAGGAAATGGATTTTGGAGAAAACTTTATAAATGTAATCAAAACAATTTATTATAAACAAACAGCTAAAATAATTGTAAATGGAGATTTTACAGAAAACTTTGACATTAAAAAAGGCACAAGACAGGGATGTCCACTATCTCCATTATTATTTATACTAACAGTGGAAGTATTGAATAGAAACATCAGACAAGATATAGAAATTAAAGGCCTAGAGATAAAAGATGAAAAATATAAACTACAAGCATTTGCAGATGACTTTGTTTTTATATTGAAAGAACTGCTTGAAACAAGCATTAAACTTATGGAGAAAATAGAAAAAATTGGAGAAGTGGCAGGGTTGAAAATTAACAGAGAAAAGACTAAAGTGCTAACAAAAAATCTAACAGAAAAACAAAAAAACCAACTAGAAAAAAACCCAAATCTTGAAATAGTTAAAAACCTTAAATATTTGGGAATTTATTTAACAGCAAGATGTGCAACAATAAAAGAAGACAATTATGCAAGATTGCTAAAACAAATAAAATTGGATCTGGAAAAGTGGAAAAATTTACAACTTTCAATGTTGGGGAGAATAGCAACAGTGAAAATAAACATCTTACCAGAAATACTCTTTCTATTCCAAATGATACCTGTAAGATTGGGAAAAGCCTTTTTTGATGAACTAAATACAGTAATACTGAAATTTATCTGGCAAGGAAAAAAAGCTAGAATTAGACTGAAAATGCTACAAGAAGCAAAAGAAAGTGGAGGATTTGGACTGCCAGACTGGATGTTATACTACCAAGCAACTATATTAACATGGCTTAAAGAATGGATAATGCTTAGAGATAAAAGACTATTTTTTTTTATACCTAGAGGGGCATGATCTACAAATTGGTTGGCATGCCTTTCTGTGGTATGGGAAGAATAAAATTCATTGATACTTTCAAAAACACTTTATAAGAAATGCACTTCTTTTAGAATGGGAAAAAATAAAAGTGAAAATTTATATTAAGATACCCGGATGGCTTTCAACAATGGAAGCATTTGCTTACCCAAATTTAATTAATTACGACAAAGTTGTGACTTATAAAGATATTTTGGACAATGAAGGGAAATTGAAAGACAGACAAGACTTACAAGAACAAGGTATCGATCTACCATGGTGGCCATACTTGCAAATACAAACGAGATATGAAAAAGATGTTAAAACAATGGGATTTTATAAAAAACAGACCGAATTCGACCAGATACTGTTAAAAACAGATGAAAAACTGATTAAGAAACTCTATAAATATATGTTAAGCTTAAAGATGGAGGAAGAACAAGTAAAAGAAACAATGATAACATGGGCAAAGAACTTTGGACATAATATAGAATTAGAGAACTGGCAAAAGTTATGGGAAAGAAATGCTAAATTAACGAATCTGGGGAACACAATAGATTTGGCAGAGTATTTGGAGGGTGGGAATAAAAATGAGTGTTTCAAACTTAGCTAAAATTGGCAAAAAAAACCATCCTCAGCACCTTCTTCTGGAACCCAGAGCCCTGTATATCCAAGACCAATAGAATCAATGCTACAACAAGAAAAAGCCAACAGTGCCCAGAAGGAAATGCAGGCCACATTGCAACTAATTCAAGAGGCAATTGCTTCACATAAAGATGACACAAGAAAAAACCATGATGAAACAAAAGGCAATTTGAATAAGATAAATGAGCAAATTTGTAATTTAAACTCTCAACTAGAAAACTTTCAGCAAATTATCACAAAGAATGAACGAAGAATTCAGAAAATAGAAGACATATCAAGAGGAAACTGAACAAGAAGAAAACCAAAGGCTGATACAGGCAAATAAAAACTTGGAGGACTCAGTGGCAGTACTGGCAATGGAAAAGGCATCCCATTTCCTAAGATTCTAGAATATACCCAAAGATAAAGAAGATGATCTTCCAGAACTGATTATAGAGCTCTTAGCAGAAGCATTAGAAATCGGGAAACAAGAATTAGAAGGAGAGATCGATCAAATATTTAGAATTAACTCAAGCTGTGCAAGAAGATACAAAGTACCCAGGAAGGTAATAGAATAAAATAGAATAGAATAGAATAGAATAGAATAGAATAGAATAGAATAGAATAGAATAGAATAGAATAGAATAGAATAGAGCTGGAAGGGACCTTGGAGGTCTTCTAGTCCAGCCCCCCGCTCTAGCAGAAGAACCTATACCATCTCAGACAAGTGACTGTCCAGTCTCTTCTTAAAAATCTCCAGTGATGGAGCGCCCACGATTTCTGGAGGCAAGCTGTTCCACTGGTTGATTGTCCTCACTGTCAGGAAGTTTCTCCTTAATTCCAGGTTGCTTCTCTCTTTGATCAGTTTCCAACCATTGTTTCTCGTCCTTCCCTCTGGTGCTCTGGTGAACAACGTGACCCATCTTCCTTGTGGCAGCCCCTCAGATACTGGAATACTGCTATCATGCCTCCCCTATATCTTCTTTTCTTTAGACTAGCCAAACCCAAGTCCTGCAGCCGTTCTTCGTATGTTTTAGTCTCCAGGCCTTTGGTCATCTTAGTTGCTCTTCTCTGAATTTTTCCAAACTCTCAACATCTTTTTTGTGATATGGTGACCAAAATTGGCTGCAGTATTCCAGGTGTGGTCTTACTAGGGTTTTATAAAACAGTACTAATACTTCATGTGATCTTGATTCTATGCCTCTTTTTATACAACCAGGGATTGTATTAGCTTTTTTGGTTGCTGCTGCACACTGCTGACTCATAGTCAAGTGATCGTCCACTAGGACTCCAAGGTCCCTCTCACAGTTACTGTTTTTAAGCCAGCTCTCGCCCAATCTGCCTTTGATTTTTCCTGCCTAAATGTAAAACTTTGCTTTTCTCCACATTGAAACTCATTTTGTTGGATAGGGCCCATTGTTCAAGTTTGTCAAGATATTTTTGGATCCTGAGTTTGTCTTCTGGGGTGTTGGCTACTCCTGCCAGTTTGGTGTCATCTGCAAATTTGATGAGTTCCCCTTCTATTCCCTCATCTAAGTCATTTATGAAGATATTGTTTTGAAACAGATCCCTAGAAGGATAAGAGACTCAAAGACAATATCAATTTTTGACCACTAAATTAATTGAAAAAGGAGTGAATTTCAGATGGCTGGTTCCAGAGGGGATCTTAATCAACTGGGACACTAAAAGATATAGATTGGACTCCGTTTTTAAGGCAACAGAATTTTATGACAGACATATAACTTTCTTTGAGGAAAAGAGTCCGGAATCCCAAGCAAATAGTGAATTTAGAAAACAGGAAGAGGTGACAACAGAGGAGGTGGCTACAAAAAAAGAAAAAGAAGAGATAGAAAATACAGAGCAAGAAGGTGGGGCAATGGCAAGACAACAGAGACAGATAAGAACTACTAGGGGAATAAAACCTAAATATAAGTAAAGAAGATGGAAAAGGAAAGTGGGATTCTCTTAATGAACATAAATGGGTTGAATTCCCCCTCAAAAAGGAAAAAAAAATCTTTACATGACTACAAACACTAAAAATGGATATAATCTGCCTTCAAGAAACACACATAAAAAGACAGCATTATACATTTTTGGAATGCCCCAAAATTGGGAAACTTTATTTCTCATCAGCACAACAAAAGAAAAGAGGAGTAGCCTTATACATTAAGGAGACAATAAATTCCAAATAAGTCTACACAGACGAAGAAGGAAGAATTTTAATGGTGGAAAAACTGATAAATCAAAAAACAATACTGATGGTAGCAATATGTGCACCAAACAACAAACAAGAAGAATTTTACCAAAAGTTGCACAAGAAAATAGTGGAAATGGAATATCAAAATATTTGCTTAGTGGGAGACTTCAATGCAATTGTAGATGGAAATCTAGACTATAGAAGTAGTAAAATAGGGAAAAGGGGAATAAAGATACTACCTAAGGCATTTTTTAAAATGGCAGAAGAAATTTGCATACAGGATATGTGGAGAGAAACAAATCCCAAAAAATCCCAATACACATTTTATTCAAATAGGCATAAATCATGGTCCAGAATCGACATGATATGGATGTCTCCTGAACTAAGAACAAATATACACGAGATATATATGGGCTGATCATAATCTGATAAAGCTGACTTCGAGAGGAATAAAGAAAAAATTAAGATGGACACTGAATCAATCTTTACTAAAAGAGAAACAATTTATACAAGTAGCAGTAAAGGAAATGGAATTCTTCTTCAAAGAAAATAAGAAAGAAGAGACATCACTTCAAAATGTGTGGGCTATGATCAAAGCGTACTTTAGGGGACTAGCTATAACCTATATGGTGAAAAAGAACAAGGAAAAAAGACAAACGAGGCTAAAGGAGGAATTTAAAAAATTGGAATTAGAACTACAAATAGAGCCACGAAAGAAAGAAAGCTCTTAAAAGACAAATGGAGATAAATAGAACACAAATTAAACTTAGTAGATGCTGAAGAACTGGTCCAACAAATTAAAAGAGCAAAACGAAACATCTTTGAAAACGCTAACAAGCCGGGTAGATGGTTAGCTTATAGACTGAAAAAAGAAAGAGAGAAGAAACTGATAAATAAACTGCAAGAAGAGAAAGGTTATCTACAATTCCAAAATGATGTCATGGTTCCAATAGATGAGACCAGTAGAAATAAGAACTCCGAGGCAATTGCTTTCCTCAAAGAACACATTTAATGGCTACATAGTATCAGCACGAACAAAGGTGAAACCAAGACTGAAAGTCCCCCCCCCCAAGGTTACAAAGTAACAAGTTGAAATTCCCACCCCTGCAGTATGTCATAATTCACAATCCCCAATTAACTACTTTGGCGGGGTTTCTAATGGAAGCTTCAGCCCACCAAAACTTAGGTAACTTGACCTTGGTTCCCACAGAACAACTTATTGTTATGTCTAAACTAAGAGAATACATCTCCCCCCTCCCATTACTGTGGCAACCGAAAACGAAGTGAAGATGGCTGCAGCCAAATTCGTTTGAAGGTTGACAAATGACATAATAAAAAAAAGCTAATTTACCAAACACTTGGACAGAAGCTAATATAACTCTAATACCAAAAGGGGACTCAGATTTGACACAAATAAACTACAGACCAATGTCATTATTAAATGCAGATTATAATTATTTTGCCTCAATAATAGCAGAGGTTGACAAGTCAGTTCCTCTAGAGAAGAGAGAAATCCTGTAGGCAGAAAAGGAGCTAGAGTCAGGAATCACCTCTAGGCTTATTCGGATGCTTATCATAAAATTTATGTACTCATCTTTCAGCTTTTACATTAGTACTTTTAACCCAGGTGACCTCTGATAGTGGGTATCCTTTCCACTGCACCAGATAGTGTAACTTTCCCTTGTATAACCTTGAATCAAGGATTCGTTTTACTTCATAATGAGTCTCTCCCTTCACGACAAGGGGACCAGGTGCCTGTCTTGGAGGAAGTCTCAATGAGGACTCTCTGTATGGCTTTAATAGGCTGCAGTGGAACACAGGGTGAACTTTCCCTAAAAGGCGAGGCAGCTTTAACTCCACGGAGACTGGGTTTATACTCTGCACTATGGGAAAAGGTCCAAGGAATGTTGGTCCCAATTTTTTACTAGGCAACTTGAGTCTTAGATACTTTGTAGAGAGATAAACCTTTTCACCCACACAAAATGGCCTCTGGGGAGCCCTTCTCTTGTCTGCCTGCTCTTTGTAAATTTTTGAGGCTTTTATTAGAGCTGCTTTTGCATTGTCCCAAACAGCTTTCCAAGAAGTCACCCATTGATCTAAAGTTTGAGAAACAGGATGGTCCTGAGGGTGTTAAGGCATGGGAATGAATTCCCTACCAGTAGCTCTTTTAAAAGGAGTGAGTCCAGTGCTGCTATGCACCATGTTATTATAAGCCACCTCAGCAAAGGGGAGGAGGTCAGCCCATGTCGTTTGCTGGTAGTCAACATAACATCTAATGTAGTGCTCCACCATTGCGTTAGCTTTTTCAGCGGCTCCATTCATAGATGGATGAAAAGCCGACAATAGTCCCTGCATGGACCCAATTAGTTTAAGAAAGTCCCTCCAAAATCTCACAGTAAATTGTACTCCTCTATCCAAAATAATCCATTTTGGAGCTCTGTGGAGTCGGTAGATATGTTTGAGAAACATTCTTGCTAGTTTCTTTGCGGAGGGAAGACCGGAGCAGGCAATGAAGTGAGCTTGCTTTGAAAAAAGGTCAATCACAATCCATATTACCGTATTCCCCCTACTTTCTGGTACCTCCACAAAAGTCCATGGCAATCTCCTCCCAGGGTTGGGAAGGATCTGCAACTTGCTGCAATAATCCAGGGGGCTTACCTGGATGTTTTTTCATTGTTGCACAAGTTGCACAGCTTTTCACATAATTCTCAACATCCTTCTTTAGCCCTGGCCACCAAAATTGCCATCAAATTAAATGTAAAGTTTTCAGGTATCCAAAGTGGCTTGCTTGTTTGCAATTGTGGCTGCATTGGAGGGCCTGAACTCTAAGGGTTTCTGGTAGATACAGTTTCAACCCCTTCCAAGCCAACCTGTCCCAACAAGTCAGTATGGTTTTGTTTTCCAGGAACCAGGAATTGGTTTTCAATTCCTCCTTTAGCCTTTTTTATCAAAGGGCTACCAGGTTCAGGTGGTTTTGCCCATGGTTGCCCCCTGTAGTTACTTGAGAGAGAGACTGTGGTTGCGGAATGATGGAGTTCACAATCTCCTCTCAGTGGCTTTTGTACTGGGGCAGCCTGGATAGGGCGTCAGCTAGGAAATTTTTTCCTCCCAGAATGTATTTTAGCATGAAATTGAAAGGGTTAAAATACTGCACCCATCAGACTTGTTTAGGAGATAACTTACAGGGGGTTTTCAGTGCCTCTAGATTTTTGTGATCAGTCCATACTTCAAAAGGCAAATGACGCCAAGGAAATGACGCCAGGTGAGCAGAGCCAAACTGGACCGCGAAAGCCTCTTTCTCCCAGACCGCCCACCTTTGTTCAGTGTCTGTTAACTTTTTGGAGGTGTAGGTGCAGGGCTGCAAATCCCCCTTCTCATTCCTTTGCAAAAGAATGCCCCCCCCACAGCCACATCGCTGGCATGGGCTTGGATGATGAATTGTTTCTCAGGATTGGGATGTTTGAGAATGGGTTCTGCTGCAAACAGTCTCTTTAAGTTCTCAAAAGCAGTTTGTCATTCTATGGACCAAGGCAGTGGTTGGCAGGGTCGTGGCTTCCCCCCATTTTTCCCCGTTTTTAACAGTTCAGTAATTGGCAAAGCAATATCGGCAAAGGAGGGGATGAATTGCTGGTAGAAGTTTGCAAATCCCCAAAAACTCTGGAGTTGCTTACAGGTCCATGGGGGTTGCCATTCCAGTACAGTTTTCACTTTAGCTGGATCCATCTCAACGCCTTTACTGGAAATCCTATATCCTAGGTAATCCAGGCGTGTTTGATGGAACTCACATTTTGAGAGTTTTGCGTAAAGTTTAGTGCTCAGCAGTTTTCTGAGCACTTCATGTACTAATTTGACATGCTCTGCCATGGTCTCTGTGTAGATGAGGATGTCGTCAAAGTAGACTAAAACCCCCTTATACAGGTGATTATGCAGTACTTGATTTATCAGTTGCATGAACACAGCAGGGCCCCCTGCAGGCCAAAAGGCATAACATTGAACTGGAAGCTCCCCAAGGGGCTGTTAAAAGCCGTTTTCCACTTGTCTTCTTCCTTGATCCTTACTCAGTAATACACCTCTCTTAGGTCTAATTTGGTAAAAACGTTTCCTTTTGCCAAATGGGCTAACATGTCTTCCATCAAGGGAAGGGGGGTACATATTCTCCGTGCTGACACTGTTTAACCCCTTATAGTCCACGTGTCATGGTTCCGAAAGATGAAACTTTTCAAAAAACTTTGAGGCATTGTTTTCCTTAAAGAATCTTTAATTGAGCAGCATAGCTTCGGCACGTACATAAGCGAAGCCAGAATCTGACTTCCCCTCCCTTCAGCACATAGATGAAAGAGCAATTCCCTCCCACAACTAACAGTCATAAATCACATTCTCCAATTAGTTTGAAGTGCTGGCTTTCCGCCCAGGTCTTTCTCCCACCATCCCTTATCAGTTCTTATTACAATATTGTATGTCTAACTCCCATAGCATTCCTCCCCCTCCCCCAATATCATCTAAGAGTAACGTATAAGAAAGAAAAAGGCTACATCTCCATATGTTGTCAAAGCAAGAACATCCAATGTTAGCAGCATTGACACCACGCACAGCCTCATCGACCCATCCTTTTTTTCCTTGAAAAGCACAGGGGCGGCTACTTGAGATTTTGCTGGCTGGATGAATCCTCTGGCTAAGTTCTTATCAATGTATGCCCTCAGTTCCTTCAATTCGCGGGGGGTCATTGAATACATTTTTGGCTTGGGTAATTTGGCTCCCGGTAAAATCTCAATAGCGCAGTCAGTGGTTCTGTGGTAGGGCAGGACATTGCATTCCACCTCGCTGAATGCTTCTGCTAGGTCTCTATATTCACTTGGGATGAGTGGCTCTCCCGGCGGGGGACTCACAGAAGACTTCAAGGTCTCCAGGTGATGCCCGTGGCTCTCACCTGGGCTGATTGGGGTAGGAGGTGAAGGTCCAGTTTCTAGTCTTAGAGTCCTCACTCCGTTCTCCCACCAGATCATAGGGCGCCATTTGTCAAGCCAAGCTAGCTCCAGAATCACTGCTTCTGTCATTTTTGGGATCACCACAAAATGGATTAGCTCCCAATGCTCCCCTATCTCTAGGAGCACTAGCTTAGTCAAGTGAGTGGCCGGCGCTCCTCCTATGACAGATCCATCGGCCTGCTCAAACCTCATGGGTAGAGGCAGCAGTTTTGCCCTAATGCACAGCTTAAGTACCGTGGGGAGGTTGATCAAGCATTGGGTACAGCCCAAATCAACTCAAACATTCAAATCCATCTGAGCCCCTGATTTAGGTACCAATAGTTTGGCAGAAAGGGCAAAAGGTGGGCTAGGCTGACTCACCATCGGGTCGTCTTCTCCTGCATCATCACTGTTGTATGGATCAGGTGAGGGCAGGCACTCAGCTAAATCCTCTTGCTTCTCATGGGGAGGAGAGGTGACTTGTACAACTTGCCCCTGGCTGACCCAATTCGACTTCGCTTGTGCTGGTCAAGGTTGTCTCTTTGGCTTCGTGGGAGCTGTGGTCGCACTTTTCGGGGGAGGGAAAGGGACCGGACAGTCTGCTGCTCGATGCCCAAGTTGCCCACACCTGAAGCACTTGATCTGGGATCCAGCAGGAGCCCTAATGGATCCAGTCATCACAGCAGGTGGGGGGCGCTGCGACGTTTGGAGCCTCACTGGATCTCACCTTGTTCGGGGTCCTGAAGTTGCAGGCTTGTGGTACCAGGTCAGTTTGACATCCAAATTCATAGCCAAATGGTGCTAATCATGGAGTTGATCAGGATTCCCCCTGCAGATGCACGTCTGGAACAGATCGTGGTCCAGCCCCACTTTGAAGTAGTGGATCAATGACTTTTCTGGCCACTGCCGGATCCATCCCGCCACCCTTCGAAATTCTCTTACGTACTCTCTTGCAGGCCGACCCCTCTGCTTCACATCGTGGATGTCCTTTTCGGCTTGCACAGCCTGGGATTCATCTTGAAACGTGGTTCTCAGTCCGCATGTGAATAGATCGAAATCCTATAGCTCTGGTGCCCGCTCCTCACATAGGGCAGCTATCCACTCCGCAGCTTCCCCTTCCAAATTTGCGGCTACAGTATCAATCATTTCGGCATCTCTAAGTAAGCACAGCCATAATGATTTACATGAGACCACACCTGGTTCAGGAAAATAGTCACCTTATCAGGATCACCATCAAAAGTGGGCTTGAGGGGGGGTGGGTGGATCTGCAGGTCATCAGTCCCAGAGAGCCTGCAGTAAACCAGGCAACTGGGGTTGGGGTTGCTGAAATCCCCCTCAATGGAAGACCCTAGGTGGGGGTCCCGGGCTGGCAGGGTGCCGATAATGCACAGGGCTTATCAGGTGTTGGTAGCGGTCAGGACTAGGAGAACGTTGACGACGGTCTGGGCTAGCATGATGCCGGTGTCGGTCAGGGCTGTCAGAATGCTGGTAATATTCAGGCTGGGGTCGATCCGGGCTGGCGTGGTGTCAGAAATGGTCAGGGCTCCGCCAACGCATGGGGCTCGATGTTAAGGCCGGCTTTGGTAGCAGGGAGGCGGCGTGTGCCATCGCTACAGGACTGGGGCTTTGTCGGGGTGGTAGAGGCTCACAGGGTTGCCTGTTTTCTCACTCACTGAAGGTCACCTGGTGGGTGGTCTGCCCTCCTCCTCCCATCTCCAACTGGTCAAACATATCCCTCAGACACTCGACAGAGTGGCTGTGGATGGTGGTCAGGTACTTCCATTCCCCTGACTCGTCCCAAGTGGCTGGCTGTTTCACCTTCATCATCACAGGTGAATGAAATCCATGGGGCGAGATTAGTGGGAACTCGACCTCTGCAGCTTTCATCGTGCTTTTGCACGGCAGGGCAGCGTCCGACCGCCAGGTCCCTCCAAGGATCAATGCTTCTTCCCTCTGCATTAGCATCTCCTGTGGGATCTCTCGGGCCTTTGGTCTTGCTCTGACTGCATGAATTGCACTCTCCACCTGGACAGCAGCCTGCGCTCCATCCGCTGCCGCTGCTCCGAAGCTAGAGATCAATTCCCCTTTCTTTTCCATCTCTGCATCTTCCTTGAGTCTTTGCCGTCCTCCCAGAAGCTAGGTACATGACCGGGGCTCAGGACCCCATGGGTTAGTGATTTTTAGTGTCTTAGTTTAATGTCATTGTTCCGATAGATGAGATCTGTAGAAATAAGAACTCCGAGGCAATTGCTTTCGTCAAAGAACACATTTAATGGCTACATAGTATCAGCACGAACAAAGGTGAAACCAAGACTGAAAGTCCTCCCCCATGGTTACAAAGTAACAAGTTGAACTTCCCACCCCTGCAGTATGTCATAAATCACAATCCCCAATTAACTACTTTGGCGGGGTTTCTAATGGAAGCTTCAGCCCACCAAAACTTAGGTAACTTGACCTTGGTTCCCACAGAACAATTTATTGTTATGTCTAAACTAAGAGAATACATCTCCCCCCTCCCATTACTGTGGCAACCGAAAACGAAGTGAAGATGGCTGCAGCCAAATTCATTTGAAGGTTGACAAATGACATAATAAAAAAAGCTAATTTACCAAACACTTGGACAGAAGCTAATATAACTCTAATACCAAAAGAGGACTCAGATTTGACACAAATAAACTACAGACCAATGTCATTATTAAATGCAGATTATAATTATTTTGCCTCAATAATAGCAGAGACTGAAAAGATTTTTTTATTGAATTTATTCATTCAGTTCAAAATTGATTTTTACCTAAAAGACAAATAAAAAATAATTTAAGAATTATTTTGGATACACTGGATTATTATGAAATGCATCCAGGAAAACAAATGGCACTAATTTTCTTAGACGTGCAGAAAGCTTTTGATAACCTAAATTGGCAAGTTATCACACAACAATTAAACTGTATGGACTTTGGAGAAAAAATTATAAATATAATTAAGACAATATACTATAGACCAGGGCTTTTCAACCTTTTCACCCATTGTACCACTTTTAGGATAAGGCAACATCCGAGTACCACCACTTGCCCAGCAAGGTGTCAAAAAAGGAAAAAAATGATAAAGTACAGGTAGTCCTCGACTTATAACAATTCGCTTAGTGATTGTTCGAAGTTACAATGGCACTGAAAAAAGTGACTTATGACCATTTTCACACTTATGACTGTTGCAGCATCCCCAGGGTCATGTGATTTACATTCGGATGCTTGGCAACTGATTCATACTTATGACATTCACAGTGTCCCAGGGTCATGTGATCACCTTTTGCAACTTTTTGACAAACAAAGTCAATGGTGGGGGGGCAGCCTATCACTCAGGTTGCAGGATA
This sequence comes from Bothrops alternatus, assembly GCA_034064705.1. Lineage (NCBI taxonomy): Eukaryota > Metazoa > Chordata > Lepidosauria > Squamata > Viperidae > Bothrops > Bothrops alternatus. Next base: position 637,936 of record JARGCV010000241.1, read on the forward strand.
CCTGTGGGGGGGGAATCCCTGGGTCTCTGATGGAGGGGGGTGGGACTGGGGTGGGTGCCCTTCTTCCCTCCCTCTCTCCCATTGTCCCTTCCTTTGTTCTTTCCTTCCTTTCTTTCCTCCTTCTTTGTCCCTTCCTCCTTCCCTCCCTCCCTTCCATTGTCCATCCCTCCCTCCCTCAGGTTGCAGGGTGCCTGTGTGGGGAGAATCCATGGGTCTCTGGTGGAGGGGGGTGGGGCTGGGGTGGGTGCCCTTCTTCCCTCCCTCTCTCCCATTGTCCCTTCCTTCCTTCCTTCCTTCCTTCCTTCCTTCCTTCATTCCTTCCCTCTTTGTCCCTTCCTCCTTCCCTCCCTCCCTTCCATTGTGCCTCTCTCCCTCTCATTGTCCTTCCCTCCCTCCCTCCCTCCCTCCCTCCATCACTCAGTTTTAATTTCTTTGATGGTGGTTCCTTTGCTGAATCACTTTCCTTTTGTGGTCGTGCTCGGTGCAACTGGGAGCCCAGCTCAGCTGTCGTTCTTCCGCAGGGGGAGGAATGCCAGATCTAACCCCAGGGCAGTTCAAAAGGCCAGCAAGCTGGCTGGGGGTTTTGGGTTGGAGACATGTGAGCCTTCCTCCGTCTTCTTGAATCTGGCTTTGATCCCGCTTCCCCTTCACTCTGGCCAGGTCCGTGAATGCCAGATTCAAGAAGATGGAGGAAGGCTCACATGTCTCCACCCCAAAACCCCCAGCCAGTCTGCTGGCCTTTCGAACTGCCCTGGGGTTAGATGTGGCATTCCCCTTCACTTCTCCTTCACTCTGGCCGGGTCTGTGAATGCCATAAGAAGCAAAGAAGCGCCAATCAGCTGGAAAGCGAGCTGATCCTGGCGCTTGCCCTGAGCCCTCACAGCCCCGAAGAAGCGCTGATCAGCTGGAAAGCGGGCTGATCCTGGCGCTTCCCCTGAGCCCTCAAGCCTTGGAGAAGCTCCGATCAACTGGAAAGCGGGCTGATCCTGGCGCTTCCCCTGAGCCCTCACAGCCCCAGAGAAGTGCCGATCAGCTGGAAAGCAGCACTGATCCTGGTGCTTCCCCTGAGCCCTCAAGGCCCAGAGAAGCTCCAATCAGCTGGAAAGTGGGCTGATCCTGCCGCTTCCCCTGAGCCCTCACAGCCCCAGAGAAGCGCCGATCAGCTGGAAAGTGGGCTGAATCTTCCGCTTCCCCTGAGCCCTGACAGCCCCAAAGAAGCACTGATCAGCTGGAAAGCAGCATTGATCCTGGCGCTTCCGCTGAGCCCTCACAGCCCTGGAGAAGCGCCGATCAGCTGGAAAGCGGCACTGATCCTGGCGCTTCCCCTGAGCCCTTGCCTCCCCCAAGCATTTTTTTACTCACCTGCTTTCAGCTGCACTCCCTTTCTCCTTTTGCTTCTCTGCCTTGGCCACGTGTTTGTGGGTAAAAAAGAAAAAAAGTTCCATGAGACTTTTTAACTTCTCACGAGAAGTTAGAAAGTCTCTTGGAACTTTTTTTTGTCTCACAAACATATGAAGGCTGAGAAGGACAGGAGAAAGAGAATGCTGCTGAAAGCAGGTAAGTAAAAAAAATGCTTGGGGTAGGTGAGGGCATCTGGGCAGGGCCGGGGGGGGGACCCAGGCAATGCGTCATGCAGCTCCAGCAGAATCTCCACTGAAGACTGTTTGAGGCTGCCTGCTACCCCCAAGGCCACCACCAATCAGCTGGAGCTGCGTGCTTTGATCCTGGGCTCTCAGTAGGACCCAGGCAACGTGCAGTTCCAGCTGACTTTGCCACAAGCCTGTGCGGCACTGCTGCGCTTCACCTCATCCACGTTTACACTTTTTAAAACATTTTTTACATTCTTTTTTACATTTTTTTTCAACCCATCCTACGTGTACCACCAGCCAGGTGCTCACATACCACTGGTGGTACGTGTACCACCGCTTGAAAAGCCCTGCTATAGACAAACAGCAAAAGTAATTGTAAATGGGGACTTTACAGAGAATTTTAATATAAGAAAAGGCACAAGACAAGGGTGTCCACTATCCCCTTTGTTATTTATATTAACCTTGGAAGTGCTGAACAGAAATGTTAGACAGGATCCAGAAATAAAAGGAATGGAGATAAAAGATGAAAAATATAAACTGCAGGCGTGTTTGGATGATATGGTATTTATACTAGAGCAGGGGTGTCAAACTGCCGGCCCACGGGCCGGATGCATCATGCCGAAACCGTGCCCACCCCATTGCCGGCAATGGAAAAAAAGTCACAATACATTGTGACACGTCATGTGATGTTGCAAGTTTGACACCCCTGTACTAGAGGAAACATTGGAGACAAGCAGTGCTTTTTTTTTTTAAGGTGCCAGAACTCACACATGTTATACAACCCGCCTTGCCCACCCTACAAGGTTCCATCCAAAAAAGGTGCCGGAACTCCGTTCTGGGCATTCTATGACAAAAAAAAGCCCTGGAGACAAGTCCCAAAGTATTGAAAAGGATAGAAGAATTTGGAGAAGTAGCAGGATTGAAGATAAACAGAGAAAAAAACTAAAGTTATAGTGAAGAATCTCACAGATAGACAAAAACAACTGTCAGAAAAGATAGGTCTCCAGATAGTGAAGAAAGTTAAATACTTGGGAATACATCTAACAGCAAGGCAACTATACAGAATTATTAAAGCAAATAAAACTGGACTTGGAAAAATGGAAACACTTACAATTATCAATGCTAGGAAGAATAGCTACTGTGAAAATGAATATTTTACCAAAACTACTTTTCCTATTTCAAACAGTACCTATAAAAATAGAGAAAAAAATTATTTGACGAGTTAAATACATTGATCTTGAAATTTATTTGGCAAGGGAAAAAAGCTAGAATCAGAGTGAAAATGTTACAAGAATCTAAAGAAAATGGAGGACTTGGACTACCGGACTGGGTTTTATATTACCAAGCATGTGCCTTAACATGGCTAAAGGAATGGATAACTCTTAGGCATGAAAGATTATTATACTTACTGTAGAAGGCCATGACCTACAACTTGGATGGCATGCCTTTCTATGGTATGGGAAGAATAAAATTCATAAATACTTCCAAAATCATTATGTAAGAAATGCATTATTTTTAGTATGGGAAAAGATAAAAGCTAAAACCTACATGAAAATACCAGGATGGCTTTCAACAATGGAAGCTTTTGTTCATCCAAACCTAATTAACCTTGAGAAAATTGTAACTTATAAAGGTATTTTGAATATGGAAGGGAAACTAAAATCTAAACAAGAGTTGGAAGATCAGGGTATTAACTTCTCATGGTGGCCTTTATTGCAAATGCAACTGATTTATGAGAAAGATGCTAAAATACATGGTTTCTATAAGGACCAGGCAATGTTTGATCAGGTATTGTTGACATCAGATGAAAAATTAAGAAACTGTATAATTTTTTATTAAACCTAAAAATGGAGGATGAACAAGTGAAAGAAACAATGATAATATGGGCAAAAGAATTTGGGCACAATATAGAATTAGAGAAATGGCAAAACTTATGGGAAAGAAACTATAAATTGACAATGGCAACTGCTTATAAAGAAAACTTATATAAAATGTTTTATAGATGGCATCTAACACCTGTACGGTTAGCAAAAATGTTTAAAAACATGTCTAGTAACTGTTGAAAATGTAAGCAAAAACCAGGCACGTACTATCGTATTTGGTGGACGTGCCCTAAAGCAAAACAATTTTGGACAAAAATACATATTTGGCTAGAAAAGATGATAAGAAAACATGTAGATTTTAAACTGGAATTATTTTTATTAGGTATAATATCAGAAAAATATGATAAAGAAAATATATATTTGATGTTGCATGTATTAACAGCAGCAAGAATAATGAAGAAATAGCATCTGAAGAAGAGATAATCAAGAAAATACTGGACTGTGCAGAAATGGACAGACTGACATTGAAAATTAAAGAAAAAGAAGAATATTTTCAGATATGGGATGTATTTTATCAATGGCTGGAAAAATGGGGTAGAGATTAGGATTTTAATGTGAACCATTAAGCAAATTGGACTGAGACAACACATTGTTTACTAAGCACTTATTAATTGTAAATACAGAAAATCAATAAAAATATTATGTATATATTGTTCCTAATTGGGCAATGTGACCTTTCCATGGATGGGAGGGGGAGTGCTTTCCTTTTACTATAGGGCAGGGGTGTCAAACTCACAATGTCACATGACGTGTCATGACGTATCGTGACTTTTTTTCCATTGCCAGCAATGTGGTGGGCATGGTTTCACCATGACGCATCCGGCCCGCGGGCCGGCAGTTTGACACCCCTGCTATAGGGGGTTTGGCCTGAGGCTTGCCAGAGCTGGTTTCCCTTTCAACTGTGAAGAAATGATGTGTTCAATAAAGTTTTACATTAAGAGATTGGAAAGTCTTGAAGGTGTTTGCTTGGTTGGGTTTGTCAGTCGGAACCTTGACAATAGGCTGAGTTTATACATCAAAAAACAAACTTTTTATAAACAGACCATAGTGTGTAGAAAAATAAAAAATAGAGAGTTTGTCAAACTAGAGCCATACTTATTATAACAATTTAAAATTTAAATTAAATTTAAGCAATTTAAAGTCAGCATGTTCCTCAGTTTGGGAATGACACACAACATGGCATTTTCTGAATATGGGAGAAACCAGCTTTTGCAAGTATAAACCTCCATGCAAGGTTCTTCCTGAAGATTTCAGCAAGATCATAACAACAGGCAGGCCTTCAGATCACCTTAAATGCTGACCTAGAGCCTCGCTATAAGCAATACCTTGATTTAAAACCAGAAAGAAACTAATAAAATTTCCAATAAAGACATAATGATCGCCACAGAGTGTGCTGACCACTGCACTTTGAACCAAATAAGGTTTTCAGGCATTATTCATCGCAGTAGCCTAATTCCAATGATAGCAATGTATGGTTAATTATTAATAGGGCAGCCAGAAATACAGGTAGTCCTTGACGTGCGACCACAATTGAGCCCAAAATTTATGTTGCTAAGCGAGACAGTTAAATGAGTTTTGCCCCTTTTTATGACATTTCTTGCCACAGTTGTTAAGTGAACCACTGCAGTTGTTAAATTAGTAACATGGCTGTTAAATGAATCTGGCTTCCCCATTGACTTTGCTTGTCAGAAGGTCACAAAAGGGGATCACATGACCCTAGCACACTGCAACCGTCATAAATATGAAGCAGTTGCCAAGCATCCAAATTTTGATCACGGGGATGCTGTAATGGTTGTAAAGTGTGAAAAACTGTCATATTTACCTGGCAGGGGAGACACCATGATCACAAAGGTGGTTTTCCCAGGGTGAGGCTCATCCATTGCACTCCGGGTGTGCTGACCCCTCCGATTTCTCCAAATGCGGGAAACTTGACTGCACCAAGCTATTTTCCAAAGCGCCTGAGGGCAGGACAAGAAGCAACGGGTGGAAACTAATCAAGGAGAGAAGCAACCTAGAACTAAGGAGAAACTTCCTGACAGTTAGAACAATTAACCAGTGGAACAACCTGCCTCCAGAAGCGGTGAATGCTCCAACTCTGGAAGTTTTTAAGAAGAGTCTGGACAGCCATTTGTCTGAAATGGTATAGGGTTACCTGACTGAGCAGGGGGTTGGACTTGATGACCTCCAAGGTCCCTTCCAACTATTATTATTATTATTATCATTATTATCATTATTATCATTATTATCATTATTATCATTATTACTATTATGTCACTTTTTCAATGCCGTTGTAACTTTGAACAGTCACTAAACAAACTGTTGTAGGTTGAGGACTACCTGTATTTGCACTTGACACATTAAACGTAACATATTTCTTGCCATTATTGCCCCTTGGAATCAGGACAGCACAGCATCAAGGAGCAATCCCAATCTACAAACCTAGACTGTTAAGACTGCAGTCTATTCAAGAACAAGTTCAAATTCCATCCCTTTTCCAGGAATATTCAATGCAATATATAATTTATCCAACTCATACAACTATCCTGTTCATTCTTTCATTCATTCAATTTATATGGCCACCCATCTTAACAAGTGACTCTGGGCAGCAAACAAAATTAAAAAATAAAGACAATTACAATAATACAAAAATTAAAATACATAGCAACCTAGAAAAAATGTATACCATAGTCACTCAAATAATCAAGAAACAGGTGCCTGCACACATTCAGGGCTCTAGACGCGGGCACAGAACTAGGTCTTTAAAGACTTAGAAAAAGCAAGCAGGGTCAATGCCATCCTGATCTCTGGAGGGAGAATGTTCCATAGCGTAGGTGCTATGGCAGAAAAGGCATGTCTTCTAGGCCATGTTGACTGGCATTCCTTAGTCAACAGCACCAGAAGCATGCTCATCCTGCCTGACCAGACTGAATGGGTAGAAACTACTGGGGAGAGACAGTCACTCAAGTAACCCAGTCCTAAGCTTTGAAGGGCTTTAAAAGATGACCATTAGCACCTTTAATTGCACCCAGAGGTACAATGGCAACCAATAAAACTCATGGAGTAGTGGTGTTACATGCTCTGAAAAACAATATACTTGGTTACTATATTAATTATAAAAGTATAATTTAGTAAAAATTATGTTTACACTTTGAGTATACACTGTAAACTATTCTTGGAACATCTTATAGTAGAAAAGGTATTTTATTTCCAAGAGTGTAAGATTGAGAAATCTGTGGAGCATATTGGGGTGTAGATTGAGTTTTTACAATGTCATTCATGAATATAGCTTTTTAGGGAAAAGAATCTACTTTGAAAACAGGTGGTAAAATGTCCTATTGGAAAGTTTGGGTGAAAACTGGATTTAGGACTTTAAACCAATTATTATGTAATGAATATTTAAGGAGTTCCTACAACTCCAAAATGAATTTTCTTCAGGCTTCAGCTAAACCCTGATAAGACAAAGTGGCTGTGCATAGGGGGCTCTTCAGTATCTGGAGGTTTACCATCTTTGGTTCTGGTTGGAGTTGCACTGAGTAATATGGGTGGTCCTCAGATGGCAGTTGTGGCTAGAAGGGCCTCTGTTTAACTTCATACTGTGTGCCAGTTATGTCCCTTCCTGGAACAAGAGGCCCTTCTTTCAGTCACACATGCCCTGGTCATCTCCCGTACTGACTACTGCAATATGCTCTACATGAGGCTACACTTGAAGAGTATCCAGAAGTTGTAGCTGGTGCACAATGTGGCAGCCCAAGCAGTTTTCGGTGCCCCTAAGGTTGTACATGTAAGACCTCTGCCACATGAGCTGCATTGGGTACCAGTTTGCTGCCGGGTCCAATTTAAGGTATTGGTTTTTACCTTTAAAGCCCATAAAGGACCAGGTTACCTGAGGAACCGTTTAATCCCTATTTTCATCAACCCATCCCACCAGGTCAGGCAGGAAGGATATGTTACAGATCCCATTGGTTAAAGAATGTCAGAGCATGCACAGTCTTATTGCGCTGAGATAACCAAGGAGTAAATAGAGTAAACAGTGGTTTGTATTAAATTGTGGTTTATATTACACTATCTAAAAATATACACAAGGAACAAAATACATACATGTGGTGATAATTCAGCAAACTCCAATACACAGCAATTACAGCAGGAAACGGACAAGAGAGAACACAGCAGCAAAAAGCCTTCCCTTTTATACTCAGGCTCTTAAAGGGATACAGACTCCTGCTGAGTCATTCCTAACATTGCATCATTCACCTTACATTACATCAGCTGGTTAGACTTTAAATCAATATCCTGACACTCCTCCCATTTAAAGCTAAACAGCTGTTTAACCCAAATGCTTTTACATTTACATTTGCCTTCATTTAATGCTTAGTCAACATATTAGCTTGAACAATTGAACAATTTTTCTCTGTGTACATTCCTGCCTTATACTGCAGTTCATTATTGTGTCCTTCCATTTATCCTGTTCTACTTGAGGTAATGATAACATCTCTTGGTAATCACGGGGTTCATACCTTACACTATATGCTCTAACCCCACTTGCTGTGAATCAATCAGGAGGTACACCTTTTTTGCTACGTTCAAACATCCTCGGGATCACCTGTTCCTGAGTTTCTGTTACTTCTCTCTTTATTTCAGGTCTATCCTCATCTATCCCTGCTATTTCTGACCTGCTATCTTGTTCTTCCTTCGTTGGGTTTTGTGTAGCCTCTCCTTCCTGAGAACTAATGCTACTTGTTGGCATGAACACTTCGGTGTTAGCATGCACCCTGTTCCAATTATTTTGCTCTGCGAAACTGGCAGACCTTGATATCACAACCTTACTTGTTCCATCTGAAAATCTATAGCCTTTGGAATCTGGCTCATATCCTACAAACCTAAGTTTCCTGGCCTTTTTCTGTCCTTTCCTTCTGGTGCTTTTGGGAATATGCACCCAGGCATAACTGCCAAATGTCCTTAGATGAGCCAATGAAGGTTTCCTTCCATACAACATGTAATATGAAGTTTCATTGATAGCAACACTCCATACCCCATTTACTAAATAGTTGGCTGTTTTTATGGCTTCTCCCCAGTACGTGTTACTCATTCCTGCATCTGCCAGCAGTGAGTCCTTCATGGTCTGCAATATACCATTTCTCCTTTCAGCCACTCCATTTTCTGCTGGTGTGTATGGGTTTGTACATCTATGCCTTATGCCTAAATTTCTCAGCCACCTTTGGAAATTATCAGACATGAACTCTGTTCCCCTGTCTGTTTGCAGCTGGCATACTTTATGACCATACCTTCTCTCTACAAAGTTCACCCATTGCTTAAACTGTTGTAGAACTTCTGTTTTGTTCTGTAATAGGTAGCAAAACCCAAACCTGGTGTAGTAGTCATCTACTAAAACTAGTACGTACCTAGCTCCTCCAAGAGAGGGCACCATAGGACCAATTAAATCAGCATGCACTAACTACAAAACTCTGTTTGCTTTGAGCTTTTCTTATTTACAGGATACACTCTGGACTTTGACTCCTTGCAAATAGCACAATCTAAATATGTGTTGCATTTTTTAATTCTTAGGCCCTCACCTAGATCTGGCATCCTCTGTAGCGCTTTAAAACTCACATGTCCTGGGAAGGGGGATTCTAGCCCTCCCTCCAGAAACAGCAGCTATCAACCACTTGGGAGTTTAAAACGTTGGAAAAATACTGAGATCTTAATTGGAATCCTATTTCCTAAAATTGGTGGATTATAAGATTTGCAACTTTCTGCTCTCTCTATATATATTTCTTCCTTGATTTTTATTCTAATTACTATTGAAGATTTGGGGTTTTTTCCCCTTTAAAATAGAGCGGAAAAAAAACCCTAAAATGATCCAACTAACTCTAAGACGTAACCTGCTATTCTCTAAGAGACTTGTTGACAGCTTTGAAAATAGTTAAGATATAAAATAACCTTGAAACACCATCTGCAAAATTCAGCTCAGCTCCCCATTTGGTGGACTTTCTGACTGTCAGTTTCTTTTTCTTGAGTTTAATATATTACAATGGAAGGAGAATAGGAAAGGATTTCTTCTACAGAGGAAGTACAGGAACAAATTCTTTGTATGTTAAAAGTGATGATCCAAACTCTACGTATGCAAGCTCTGGATACACAAAGTCAAACTATGACTTCAATCAAAGAATTATCTATACATAATTCTATAGAGAAAGTGAAACAACCAAATGTTATGACAGAAGACTTAGATACTCAACAAATACAGACAATAGAGAACACAAAAAAGAAATTAATAATAGAGAACAAGGAAAGGACGTTTCTTATAAACCAGAAGGAATTTGAACATAAACAAGAAAAACAGATGAAAGAGAAGATAAATACATCAGGACAACTGCATCGAACTGCAAAAATAAAGAGACTACCGGCTAAATCAACTAGTCCTCTTAAGAAAACATCAACTGGATGTTCTTATCAACATCAAACAATAGCCACAACAATACAAGGAGATTTTTTTTGATGATTTAAAGGCAAAAATACGAAAAATGACCTGGCAGAGGAAAAAAGCTAGAATAAGATTGAAAAAGATTGGGGTTCTGATCTATATATGAGATCTAAAATAGAATATATCTAAATAGATAGAATATGTATTCTGAACACAAGACATTGTAACGACTTGAGATAAAGAAAATTTTGGTCATATAAAATCTAGAAATATGTTGAAATAAAAATATTATATTGTCATTTGATGGGTAAGATAGATGGTAGAATTTATATATAAGGTGTGTATTTTAAATATTAGAATGTATGAGCAATCGGGATAAAGGAATTGTGTTTAATTAAAAATTTGGAAAAATTAAATATTAAATGTAATCTGAATGTCTACAAATAATTAAGATTTGAATTTAAGATATTGTTATGAGTTGAGACAAAGGTTAAGTAAAACTTAAAAGTATAAGTACTAATAATTAAATTTGTATATGGGTTTGTGGTATAAATGTTGGTGGTTTATTTTTAATATTTTTTTCTCTTTCTGGAAAGGAAGAAAGGAGGAAGTAGAAGGAAGAAAAGAAAAAAAATTATTAGCTCTAAATGTGAGATAGGAGACTTAGAAATTGGGATCATTTAAAACCTGGAAATGATAAAGATTAAACGTTAAACTTAAATATCAATGGCAAATTAAAGTTAAAAAAACTTACTAGGTTATTGTCTAAAAGGTGGAATGTCAAATTAATTAAGATATGTATAGACTGAAGATTATTGATGAATATTAGAAAGGTATTTTTGTTTGATTAATAGAATAAGAACTGTATTGGTTTGAACATGACAGTAGATATCATGGGGGAAAGAGGAAATTAGTTTGTTGTAATAATTTGAGATTTGTACTGATGATATTCAAATGTAACGGAATTACTGTGCTCAGCCACCATGCTACTTTTCAAATATGTAAATGTAATATTGTAAAATTAATAAAAAAACTTGAAACTAAAAAAAAAAATAAAACTCACATGTCCTAACCTTATCATGCTTGGGAGTGTTTGTGAGTGTTCGTGCACAACCTTCCTGCTGCTTCCTTAGTACATACAAATTATCATGTTTAACGCCTTGTGTCATGGTTCTGAAAGATGAAACTCTTCAAAGAACTTTGAGGCATTGTTTACCTTAAAGAATCTTTAATCGAGCAGCATAGTTTCAGTACATACATAGTTGAAGCCAAAATCTGACTTCCCCTCCCTTCAGCACATAGATCAAAGCACTATTCCCTCCTACAAATAACAGTCATAAATCACATTCTCCAGTTAGTTTGAAGTGTTGGCTTCCCACCCAGTTTCCTCTCCCGCCATTCTTTATCAGCTCTTGTTATGATATTGTATGTCTAACTAATTCCCATCACATTCTCTCCCTCCCCCCAGCATCATCTAACTCTAAGAGTAAAACAACAGAAAGAAAAAGGCTGCAACTCCATCATTGTCAAAGCAAGAACATCCAATGTTAGCAGTGTTGACATCTGGCCCCTCTTACAAAAAGGACAGATACTGTAGTGTAAACAAAAGCATATGTTAGTGGCCGTCTCTCGGTTTACTAGGGCATTTCTTATAGAACCTTTGGTGAGTCTGTCGGCTTTCACATCGCTAGATTTCACCCAAGTGGCTTCAGATAGTGAGTATCCCTTCCATTGTACTAGGTACTGAAATTTCCCTTTAAAAATTTTAGAATCAAGAATACGCTTTACTTCATAGTGAATTTGACCTGCCACTACGAGGGGTCCAGGTGCCTTCTTAGGGGGAGGTCTTAAAGTGGATTCTCGCAAATGTTTCAACAAGCTGCAATGGAAGACAGGGTGAATTCTCCCTAAAAGCCTAGGGAGTTTTAATTCTACTGTGACCGGGTTGATGATTCTTACGATGGGGAAAGGCCCCAAGAATTTCGGTCCTATTTTCTTATTGGGTTATTTAAGGCGTAAATATTTGGTCGACAGATAGACCTTTTCCCCAACTTGGAACGTTCTTTGAGGGGCTCTCTTTCTGTCTGCCTGCTTTTTATAAGTCTCAGAAGTCTTTTTTAAAGCAGCTTTCATGGCTTTCCAAACCTCTTCCCACCCCCTCACCCATTTATCAAGTGTCTGAGAAGCTGAGGGTGCTTGAGGGTATTCAGGTATTGGGCTGAACTCTTTTCCTGTAGCTACTCTGAAAGGCGTGAAGCCAGTGCTGCTGTGAACAGAGTTGTTGTAAGCCACCTCTGCAAAAGGGAGGAGGTCAGTCCAGTTGGTTTGTTGGTAGGAAATATAACATCTGAGGTATTGCTACACCATCTTGTTATCAGCTTCTGCGGCCCCATTAGTAGATGGGTGAAAAGCAGATGATAGACCTTGAGAAGCTTTAAGAAAGCTTCTCCAAAACATAGCTGTGAACTGCACCCCCCTGTCTGAAATTATTTGTTTAGGGGCACCATGCAGCCAGTAGATATGTTTCAAGAACAGTTTAGTCAGTCGTTGGGCAGATGGGAGTCCTTTGCAGGCAATGAAGTGAGCCTCCTTTGAAAACAGGTCTATCACAGTCCAGATGACTGTATTTCCTCTACTTTCAGGGAGGTCTAATATAAAGTCCATAGCTATTTCTTCCCATGGTTGAGAAGGGTCTGCCACCAGCTGCAGTAACCCAGGGTTTTCCCTGGAATTTTATTCATGGTGGCACATACAGTACAACTCCTGACATAATTTTCCACATCTCATTTTAACCCCGGCCACCAGAACTGCCAGTGGATGAGATGTAGAGTTTTTAAATATCCAAAGTGTCCAGTATGTTTTATGTCATGGCTGTGTTTGAGAGCATTAAGACGGAGGGCTTCTGGCAAGTACAATTCCCCCCCTTTCAAGCCAAACCATCCCTGCATGTTAGGGAGGTTTGATTGTCCTTGAACCATTGATAGGTGAGCAGCTCTTGTTTTATTTTCTTTGCCCAGGGTCATCAGGATTAGGGGCCCTGAGAGGAGTGAGTTGAGCAGCAGTTTGTGGATTGGAGATAATTGCCTCATTGATCTCTTCGCGCTGGCTTTTGTACTGGAGCAGTCTGGATAGAGCATCAGCTAGGAAGTTTTTCCCTCCCGGAATGTACTTTAGAGTGAAGTTAAAATGATTAAAGTATTGTGCCCAGTGCACCTGTTTCGGGGACAATTTCCAGGGAGTTTTCAGTGCTTCTAGATTTCTGTGATCTGTCCATACTTTAAAAAGCACCTTGCTTCCTTCTAGATCAGGGCTTTTCAACCGGTGGTACACGTACCACTTGTGGTACATTAACGAGTGGCAGGTGGTATGCAGCCCTGCCTAGCCAAGTGCAGTGGGGGAGGGAAAGAGCCAGCACAGGCAAGGACTTACTGTGAGAGAGTCCTCCAGAGCCGCAGAGTGGCTGAGGCAAGGCAAAGGCCCCAGACTCACTTCTGGCTCACCCTCCCCCATGAGAAAGGAGGAGGAGGGGGTGGAGACAGGAGAGGCTATAAAAGGAGGCAGTTTGAGAGGGAGAGAGAAAAAAAGAGGCAGCTCTGGGAGGAGGTGGAGTCAGCTCTAGCTGCACTGAAGGGGAAGGAGGAGGGTGGTGGGGGGGAGAGGAGATCAAGCAGGCCGGCCATGAGCCGATCTACAACTTCTGTGGCAGCCACCTGTGCTGGCAGCAACAAACAGGCAAGAAATGCAGCAGGGGAGGGGTTGCCCTCCACGAGGAATGAAGAAAGGTAGCATCAGCTGGAAGTGAGACATGGAGGGAGGGAGATGGAGAGTGGAAGGATTCTTATGTGCTTTTGTGACTTTGAAGTTCTGAGATTTGTGCAATGAGGGCTTTGTGTTCTTAAGGAGTGTTTGGCAATTTCTATTTGGCTGATGGCTGATGTCTCGTGTTAGCTTCTATTGCTCTGCTATTGTTAGCTGTAAGTTTTGCTGCCAGGGATTTTGAGGTATTTTTCTCCTGAATGGATTTTGCCTGTAACATTCCTTTACTTAAGAATGGAGCCATTTGCGAGGATGCCTTAGCCAGTACTTACTGCATTTTTTTTATTAAGTGCCGGCTGCCGGCTCCTTAACTTTCTTTTCTAGCCAGTAGTTAATTCTTAAAGGGCCTTTCTAAGCTAGTTCACTCAGCAGCTTGTCTTTTCTGTTTCTGGAGGTTTTTCTTTGTTTGATGAATAAATGGAAGAGAGAAAATATGGGGGGGGGTCAAATTCTTCCTTCAGAAGGAGATGGGAATGAGAAAGAGGGAGGGAGGGAAGGAGGGAGGGAAGTCCCGCCTTAGCACTTGGCCATCAGCAGCCCTGCCATTAACTTTGCTTGTCAAAAGGTTGCAAAAGGGGATCACATGACCCTGGAACACTGTGACCATCATAAATATGAATCAGTTGCCAAGTATCCAAATATAAATCACATGACCCTGGGCATGCTGCAATGGTCATAAGTGTGAAAAATGGTCATAAGTCATTTCAGTGCAATTGCAACTTTGAACAGTTTTTTTTTGTTTTTTTTTTTGGTCATCAAGTTTTTGACACCTTGCCAGGTGGCACTTGAATATTGCCATATCCTAAAAGTGGTACAATTGGTGAAAAGGTTGAAAAGCCCTGTTCTAGATAGTGTCTCCAGTTTAATAGAGCCCATCTGAATGCGAAAGCCTCCTTTTCTCAGATTGCTCACCTGCAGGGGCTGCCATATTCCCCATTGCTGCAGGGGGCCCAGATTGGGTGATCGATATGCACACTGGTCTGGGGATTGGTTGTCCCGGCAACTGCCCAGGCCCTCACATCTTCGGTGGCGGTCGGGAGTTCTGAAGGGGCGGGGACTGGAGCTCTCTCTCTCTGTTGGGCTCGAGGCCCTGGTAGGGGGCTTCAGGGACAGGAAGGCTGCCTGATCTGTGAAGGAGGGGCTTGGTGTTCCTCTTGGCAGGAGTTGAAGGCTGCCCCGTCGATCATCCTGATCACTGGCATGTGGGAAATGGGAAGGTTGCTCTCCGCTTCTCATTTCTAGCCCCTCAAATTTTTCCACCAGCTTCTCCACTGACTGACTACTAGCTGCAGACAGGTATTTCCACTCACCCGAGTCCTCAGTGGCAGATGACCTCCCAGCTGGGAGGCTTGAAAAAGCTCCTTCTCCACCAGCACGCTGGCTGTCGCTGCCCCCTCCTGGAGTAGCAGCTGCTGCCAGGGTACTGGCTTCAGGCATTTTCTCTTTGTCCATGATGAAATCTTCCCTGAATCTTTGTCAGCTTATCTCTCAATTCTAGGGACAGCGACTGAGACTAGGGACCCCTAGATAGTTAGGAAAGTTGGAGATGTTGGCTTAATGTCATGGTTCCGACAGATGAACCTCTTCAAAGAACTTTGAGGCATTGTTTACCTTAAAGAATCTTTATTTGAGCAGCATAGCATCGGCACATACATAAGCAAAGCCAAAATCTGGATTCCCCTCCCCTTAGCAAATAGTATCAAACACAATTCCCTCCTCTAATTAACAGTTATAAATCACATTCTCCAATTAGTTTGAAATGCAGGCTTTCCCTCCTTTACTCCAACCCACCATTTCTTATCATCTCTTATTTCAAAAGCCCTGAGTTCACACACTATTACAATATTGTTATGTCTAACTAACTCCCATCACATTCCTCCTCCTCCTCCAGTATCATCTAATTCTAAGAGTAAAGCATAAGAAAGAAAAAGGCTGCATCTCCATATGTTGTCAAAGCAAGAACATCCAATGTTAGCATTGTTGACATCTTGTCTCAACAGTTCGTGTGATATGTCTACAATCTTGTTTCTTACTCCCGTATTGCCTGCCTTATAACTCGCCATTTGTAAACTAAGCCCAGAGGTACATGAAGGAAGTGCTCTGCATAAAAGGATGCCTCATGCCTGCTGTATGGCCTATAGTTGTGTTGTTCTTTATTGCCACTTGTTTCAATTTGTATAACACTGTGATGCCCTCCTGTGTTATGTTTTCTCTATTACTGGTCCTAATTGTGGTGTTGTCATGATGGACAAGAAGTGGGGGCTGTGAAAAGAAAAAAAATCTTAATAATTTTCTCTGTATAAAGCAAACATATTTCTTTGATAGTCCATTAAAATAAAGGCAATGTCTACTGACAAATACTTAGTAAAAGGAAGAACTGTGACCTTTGCAGTAGATGGTGAAAGATTGTGGTTGGCATACATTTTCCACAGGAACAGAGTGTGGAACCAGATAGCATAGGACAGGGCTTTTCAACCGGTGGTACGTGTACCACTTGTGGTACATTAACGAGTGGCAGGTGGTACACAGTCCTGCCTAGCCAAGTGTAGTGGGGGAGGGAAAGAGCCAGTGTAGGCAAGGACTTACTGTGAGAGAGTCCTCCGGAGCCGCAGAGTGGCTGGGGCCAGGCAAAGACCCCAGTCTCACTTCTGGCTCACCCTCCCCCATGAGAAAGGAGGAGGAGGGGGTGGAGACAGGAGAGGTTATAAAAGGAGGCAGCTTGGGAGGGAGAGAGAAAAAAAGAGGCAGCTCTGGGAGGAGGTGGAGTCAGCTCTAGCTGCACTGAAGGGGAAGGAGGAGGGTGGGGGGAGAGGAGATCAAGCAGGCCGGCCATGAGCTGATCTACAACTTCTGTGGCAGCCACCTGTGCTGGCAGCAACAAACAGGCAAGAAATGCAGCAGGGGATGGGGTTGCCCTTCATTTTTCTCCTGAATGTGTCATGTGTCTGACTAATGAAACACTTCAAAGAACTTTCAGGCATTGTTTAACCTAAAAGCCTTTATTAGTGTAAAGGAGTGTCAGCACAGCATGGTGAATGCCGAGATCTGAATTTCCCTTCCTTCGCACATAACATTCCAGGCATTTTCCCTCCCCTATTTTGGGGTCATGATTCACATCTTCCAATTAGCCTGGAGGGCAAAGATTCACTTCTGTTCCCTTCCGCACGCTTTTCTCTCCTCTCTCATTCTCATCTGAATAAACTCTAAAAGTACCAGACAGTTCTGCATATTTTGTCAAAGCAAGAATTTTCAATATTAGCAGCATTGACATCCGCCCCCCCCCTTACAAAAAGGACAGATCCTGTAATGTAAACAAAAGCATATGTTAATGACTAGTTTTCGGTTTGTTGGGGTATTTCGCATGGAACCTTTTGACGAGCCTGTCAGCTTTCACCTCACTGAATTTCACCCAGGTGGCTTCAGACAACGGGTATCCCTTCCATTATACTAGGTACTGCAATTTCCCTTTAAAAATTCTAGAGTCAAGAATACATTTCACTTCACAGTGTGTCTGTTCCGCAACTATGAGGGGCCCAGGTGCCTTCTTCGGGGGAGGTCTTAAAGTGGAGCCCCGATAAGGTTTCAACAAGCTGCAATGGAAGACTGGGTGAATTCTCCCTAAAAGTCTAGGGAGTTTTAGTTCTATGGTGACCGGATTGATGATTCTTACTATGAGGAAAGGGCCCAAGAATTTTGGTCCCAATTTCTTGCTGGGCAATTTGAGGCGTAAATATTTAGTTGACAAATAAACCTTTTCCCCAACTTGGAATGTTCTTTGGGGAGCCCTCTTTCTATCAGCCTGCTTTTTTTTAAAAAAAAGTTTTTTTATTAAATGCAGAAAGAAAGGATTAAAAACATTGAACATGGTAAATCGTCTTTGACATACATCTCAGTCCATATTATACATTATTTACATATAACTTATCTATATATAAACTATACATTTCAAATCTCTATTTTTTATTTTGTCTCATCATTTGTGACCTCTATCTTTTTTCTCCTCCATCTATAAAATTTGTTCCATATCAAATAAAATTCTGTATCTTCCTGGTTTTTTAATCTTTTAGTTAATCTATCTAATTCTGCGCAAAACATAATTTTCTTTATTAGATCTTCCTCACTCGGTATTTCCATTGTTTTCCATTTTTGAGCAAATAAAATCCTTGCCGCCATAACCACATGAATGATTAGATATGTGTCCTCTTTATTAACATTTTTTCTAATATTCCTAATAATAATGCCTCAGGTTTGTATAGAATGTTTTGGCTAGTTATTTCAGTTACCCATTCCCAGACCATACGCCAATACACCTGTGCTTCTCTACATGTCCACCATATATGAAAAAGGTGCCCTTTTCTTTTTTACATTTCCAACATGTAGCAGAGTATCCTTTATACATTTTAGCTAGTCTGGCCGGAGGAAGATGCCATCTGTAAATCATTTTATACAAATTTTCTTTATATGATGTTGCTAAAGTAATTTTATTGTTTCACTCCCATAGTTGCTGCCATTGATCCATATTTATATTATATCCTAAATCTATTGCCCACTTCACCATTGTTTCTTTAACCTGCTCCTTATATAGTTTATGTTCCAACAGATGTTTATAAATATTCTTTATTTGTTTTTTATCTGGGCCTAGCAGTATCTTACCTAACCCCGTATCTTGTCTATTAATACCCCATTCTTGCTTATCCTTCATATATTTAGCTTGTATCTGTAGATAAGACCACCACTCCAGTCAATTTAGTCAAATTTGTATATTAGTCATATTTTTTGTTATAATCTTTGTTTTGTTTCTGTTTATTTTCAAACCTGCCAAATCTCCATACTCTTCCAATATTTTGAATAGTTTCTGCCCTGATTGTTCTGGGTCTTCTAATATAAATGCTAAATCATCTGCATAGGCTTGAAGTTTGTATGTTTCTTTCTTAATCTTAAATCCTTTAATCTGGTCTTCTTGTCTTACTACTCTAGCAAGAATTTCCAATGTATAAATAAATAACAATGGCGAGAGAGGACATCCTTGTCTTGTACCTTTCTGTATGCTGAATTTATCGGTGGCCTCTCCATTTATTATAATCTGAGCCTTTTGTTCGGAATATATTGCAGTTATCACATTTAATTTTTTTCCCCAACCTCCATTAATTTTAGCTGTTGAAACATAAATTGCCAATTGACATTGTCAAAAGCCTTCTGTGCATCCAGAAACAGAAGTGCCACTTGACGATCACTATGCGCTTCATAAAATTCGAGAGTGTCTAGGATTGTTCTTATATTCTGCTTAGTCTGTCTATTTGGTAAAAACCCATTTTGGTCCGAATGTATAAAATCAATTAGATACTTTTTGAATCTCTCCGCCATTATTGAGGCAAAAATTTTATAATCAGAGTTCAATAATGATATAGGTCTATAATTTTGTATCTGTGTTTTTTCTGCTTCTTCTTTTGGGATCAATATTATATTTGCCTCTGACCAAGACTTAGGTATTTTAGCATCGGTTAATATGGCATTAAAGACTTCTGATAGGTATTGATTAAGTGCACTTTGTTGTTCTTTATATAATTCGGCTGGTATTCCATCTGGGCCAGTCGCCTTATTGATCTTTTGTTTATTTATAGCCCTAATTATTTCAGCCATTCTTATTTCCTCATTTAACATAAATTTAATTTCCTCCGGAATCTTTGGTATGTTTACCTTCTCTAAGTATTCTATTATCCTTTCTGCATTTATTCCCTCATTTCTTTTATATAATTTTTCATAGTATCTTTGAGCAATTTCCCTTTTTATAGTCTCCTCCCCCTGAATCTCTCCTTTCTCGTCTTCCAAATTAATAATTCGTTGCTTCTCTTTCTTCCTTCTTAATTTATACGCTAGCCATCTACCCGGTTTGTTCGCGTATTCAAAATTATTTTGCTTAGCTGCTTGTAATTTTTGTGCTAACTTTTCCAAATCCTCTATGGATAGTTTATGTTTAATTAAACCCATTTTGTTTTTTAATCTTTTATTTTCAGGATCTCTCTGAAGTTGTATTTCGGCCTGTTTGTATTCTTCCTCGAGCCTCCTCCTATGTTTTTTTTTCTCTTTGTTTCTCTTGGCCATGTACAAGATAGTTACACCCCTCATATATGCTTTTGCCATATCCCAGATGTTCTGCAAGGAAGTGTCCTCATTATCATTCGCTTGAAAGAAAAGGTGCATCTCTTTCTCCATTCTTTCCTTAAATTCTTTTTCTTTAAGAATCGCTCTTTGGAAAGTCCATCTTGGCCTGCTCCTTTGTCCTTTCAAGGAAAAATTTATCGGATTGTGGTCTGCCCACAGACTAGGTTCGATATCAATTTCTTGAATTTCCGAGGCCAATTCTTTTGAGAACCATAGCATGTCTATTCTGGTCCATGATCTGTGCCTATTAGAAAAGTATGTGTATTCCCGCTTATCACAATTCCTTTCCCTCCAAACGTCTTGTAAGCTAAGATCTGTACACATCTCAAAAAAAGTTTTGGGAAGTGGTTTTTTTTTGTTTCCTTTCCTTGCCTCTGTGCCTTTATGGTCTTTTGTTTTATCTGCAATCGCATTAAAATCTCCGATTATACAGAAACCATCTCCCTCTATATCACTCAGCTTATTATGAAGGTTTTTAAAAAAGGATACTTGTGCTCCATTTGGGGCATATATTACAACAATTATTATATTTTTTTTATTCAACTTAGCCTCAACTATCCAGACTCTTCCCTCTTTATCATTATAGATTTGTTTTCGAAATTATCTTCTGCTTAACATACAGAGCTACTCCTCTTTTTTTTTTGTCTAGTGAAAAAAATAGCGTGCCTAATTTAGGTTGTTCTAAAAGATATCCTTGATCATTTTTTATGTGAACCTCCTGTAAGGCGATAATATCCACATTTAATTTAATAAGCTTACTAAAAACTTTCCTACGCTTTACTGGGGCGTTCAGCCCTCTAATATTTGTTGACCAAATCTTATACTCCTCTCCCATTGTCCTGTTTTTGTCGTGTCTTTGTACTTCTAGTAATTCTTATTTCCTTCGCCTCTTCTAAGCTTCTCCCCAGTTGTTCAAGCCTATCTTGACCTCTTCCCCCTCTCACTTCCTCCATACTTTGCTCTGTCCCTCTTTTCTCCAACATTCGTTCAATATCTCTTCTCTTTTCAACCACAACTCTTTCTTCTCCGAGATCCCTCAGGTCTTCCTCTGAAGCACAATATTGCTTATAAAAATCTTCCGCTTTCTCTACTGTATCTAATCTAAACCTTTTCTCTTGCCAAGTCACAATAAGCCCCTCTGGTGTTAGCCATCTAAAGTTTACATTGCTTTGATGTAATCTGGACGTCAGGAAGAGGTAGTTCTTTCGGAGGTCTCTCATCCTTTTTGGTCTCTGTTTTAATACAATAATTTGTTTCCCTCCGTATTCTAACTGTTCATCACGTGTTCTATGTAATAAATCATCTCTAGTTTTCTTTTTTATAAACTTTACATGGACCTCTCTGGGAAGGTTATGTCATCTCCCATAGTTTGTCTGTACCCTGTATGTCTCGTCCATACCAGCAATCATCTCTTCTTTGTCAATCTCCAAAGCTCCTGCCAGCAAACCCGCCATCTTATCTGGAAGATCTTCTCTTTCCTCAATAACATTTTGGAATCTAAGATATTGGGTCGCCTTCTTCGCTTCCAGTAACATCACCGCTGTCATTAACTCTTTATTAGCCTCAGTTAAGTTTTTGTCCATCTCTTCCACCTTCTTTTCTTCATTCTCCAATCTTTGCTCTACTGCTAACAACTTCTGTTCATTTTTTGCGATTTGCTGTTGAAAAGCTTCAAATCTTCCATCCATTGCCTGAATCTTCTCTCTCATTTCTCCTGTAACATTCCTAACTACTTCAAGTTCCGTTTTAATTTCCTCATGATTCTTCATCATGGCTTCCTGAATAGCCTGCATCATTACCTGCAGTTCTTTAAGTGGATTGGAACATTCTCTTTGAAGCATGTCATCTGACGATCTTTGGCTCATAGGGCTGGAACCTTGTGCTACATTTTTCTTCCCCCCACCAATCTTAGCTAAATTTGGATTGCTTGCCATTTTAGATAAACTTTCCCACCACCTGCTCTTCTTCCAAAATGTCCACTTTCCACTTCCCTCTTTTCTTTCTTCCACTTTCAGCCCCTTTACGTTATTCCCCTTCCAGATGTTTAAAAAACAACAATATCACTGGTATATTCCCTCTATGAAACTCTTATCAATTAATGGTAATGCAAGTACAGTTTTAACAATTCAATCTCAGCTAGTAGCTTTAAGCTTTCCCAGTGTTTTCTTTATATATATATATATATATATATATATATATATATATATATATATATATATATATATATATATATATATATATATATATATATATATATATATATATATATATATATATATATATATATATGTCAAGTGTTTATTTTTTAGATTGCACCCTGTAAACCCAAATATGGGAGGAAGGAATCATTCTTTCCTTTTTGCTTGTTTCAGCTCAACCCAGAGCCATCCAGCAAGCACAAATATATATATGTTGTTTAAAATTGTTGACAAAGAAATAAGGGAATTTCTGATATAGCTATTTCGAGTTTCTTAACTCTCTTCAGTCAGACTCACCCTTCTGGGATTCGAACCTGGGCAGTCTGCATGCTAAGCAGATGCTTTAACCTATTGAGCCACAAGTTCTCTCCCGCTTTGTCAGTAGTCAGGGAGTAAGGATATGTGTCAAGTGTTTATTTTTTAGATTGCACCCTGTAAACCCAAATATGGGAGGAAGGAATCATTCTTTCCTTTTTGCTTGTTTCAGCTCAACCCAGAGCCATCCAGCAAGCACAAATATATATATGTTGTTTAAAATTGTTGACAAAGAAATAAGGGAATTTCTGATATAGCTATTTCGAGTTTCTTAACTCTCTTCAGTCAGACTCACCCTTCTGGGATTCGAACCTGGGCAGTCTGCATGCTAAGCAGATGCTTTAACCTATTGAGCCACAAGTTCTCTCCCGCTTTGTCAGTAGTCAGGGAGTAAGGATATGTGTCAAGTGTTTATTTTTTAGATTGCACCCTGTAAACCCAAATATGGGAGGAAGGAATCATTCTTTCCTTTTTGCTTGTTTCAGCTCAACCCAGAGCCATCCAGCAAGCACAAATATATATATATGTTGTTTAAAATTGTTGACAAAGAAATAAGGGAATTTCTGATATAGCTATTTCGAGTTTCTTAACTCTCTTCAGTCAGACTCACCCTTCTGGGATTCGAACCTGGGCAGTCTGCATGCTAAGCAGATGCTTTAACCTATTGAGCCACAAGTTCTCTCCCGCTTTGTCAGTAGTCAGGGAGTAAGGATATGTGTCAAGTGTTTATTTTTTAGATTGCACCCTGTAAACCCAAATATGGGAGGAAGGAATCATTCTTTCCTTTTTGCTTGTTTCAGCTCAACCCAGAGCCATCCAGCAAGCACAAATATATATATGTTGTTTAAAATTGTTGACAAAGAAATAAGGGAATTTCTGATATAGCTATTTCGAGTTTCTTAACTCTCTTCAGTCAGACTCACCCTTCTGGGATTCGAACCTGGGCAGTCTGCATGCTAAGCAGATGCTTTAACCTATTGAGCCACAAGTTCTCTCCCGCTTTGTCAGTAGTCAGGGAGTAAGGATATGTGTCAAGTGTTTATTTTTTAGATTGCACCCTGTAAACCCAAATATGGGAGGAAGGAATCATTCTTTCCTTTTTGCTTGTTTCAGCTCAACCCAGAGCCATCCAGCAAGCACAAATATATATATGTTGTTTAAAATTGTTGACAAAGAAATAAGGGAATTTCTGATATAGCTATTTCGAGTTTCTTAACTCTCTTCAGTCAGACTCACCCTTCTGGGATTCGAACCTGGGCAGTCTGCATGCTAAGCAGATGCTTTAACCTATTGAGCCACAAGTTCTCTCCCGCTTTGTCAGTAGTCAGGGAGTAAGGATATGTGTCAAGTGTTTATTTTTTAGATTGCACCCTGTAAACCCAAATATGGGAGGAAGGAATCATTCTTTCCTTTTTGCTTGTTTCAGCTCAACCCAGAGCCATCCAGCAAGCACAAATATATATATGTTGTTTAAAATTGTTGACAAAGAAATAAGGGAATTTCTGATATAGCTATTTCGAGTTTCTTAACTCTCTTCAGTCAGACTCACCCTTCTGGGATTCGAACCTGGGCAGTCTGCATGCTAAGCAGATGCTTTAACCTATTGAGCCACAAGTTCTCTCCCGCTTTGTCAGTAGTCAGGGAGTAAGGATATGTGTCAAGTGTTTATTTTTTAGATTGCACCCTGTAAACCCAAATATGGGAGGAAGGAATCATTCTTTCCTTTTTGCTTGTTTCAGCTCAACCCAGAGCCATCCAGCAAGCACAAATATATATATGTTGTTTAAAATTGTTGACAAAGAAATAAGGGAATTTCTGATATAGCTATTTCGAGTTTCTTAACTCTCTTCAGTCAGACTCACCCTTCTGGGATTCGAACCTGGGCAGTCTGCATGCTAAGCAGATGCTTTAACCTATTGAGCCACAAGTTCTCTCCCGCTTTGTCAGTAGTCAGGGAGTAAGGATATGTGTCAAGTGTTTATTTTTTAGATTGCACCCTGTAAACCCAAATATGGGAGGAAGGAATCATTCTTTCCTTTTTGCTTGTTTCAGCTCAACCCAGAGCCATCCAGCAAGCACAAATATATATATGTTGTTTAAAATTGTTGACAAAGAAATAAGGGAATTTCTGATATAGCTATTTCGAGTTTCTTAACTCTCTTCAGTCAGACTCACCCTTCTGGGATTCGAACCTGGGCAGTCTGCATGCTAAGCAGATGCTTTAACCTATTGAGCCACAAGTTCTCTCCCGCTTTGTCAGTAGTCAGGGAGTAAGGATATGTGTCAAGTGTTTATTTTTTAGATTGCACCCTGTAAACCCAAATATGGGAGGAAGGAATCATTCTTTCCTTTTTGCTTGTTTCAGCTCAACCCAGAGCCATCCAGCAAGCACAAATATATATATGTTGTTTAAAATTGTTGACAAAGAAATAAGGGAATTTCTGATATAGCTATTTCGAGTTTCTTAACTCTCTTCAGTCAGACTCACCCTTCTGGGATTCGAACCTGGGCAGTCTGCATGCTAAGCAGATGCTTTAACCTATTGAGCCACAAGTTCTCTCCCGCTTTGTCAGTAGTCAGGGAGTAAGGATATGTGTCAAGTGTTTATTTTTTAGATTGCACCCTGTAAACCCAAATATGGGAGGAAGGAATCATTCTTTCCTTTTTGCTTGTTTCAGCTCAACCCAGAGCCATCCAGCAAGCACAAATATATATATGTTGTTTAAAATTGTTGACAAAGAAATAAGGGAATTTCTGATATAGCTATTTCGAGTTTCTTAACTCTCTTCAGTCAGACTCACCCTTCTGGGATTCGAACCTGGGCAGTCTGCATGCTAAGCAGATGCTTTAACCTATTGAGCCACAAGTTCTCTCCCGCTTTGTCAGTAGTCAGGGAGTAAGGATATGTGTCAAGTGTTTATTTTTTAGATTGCACCCTGTAAACCCAAATATGGGAGGAAGGAATCATTCTTTCCTTTTTGCTTGTTTCAGCTCAACCCAGAGCCATCCAGCAAGCACAAATATATATATGTTGTTTAAAATTGTTGACAAAGAAATAAGGGAATTTCTGATATAGCTATTTCGAGTTTCTTAACTCTCTTCAGTCAGACTCACCCTTCTGGGATTCGAACCTGGGCAGTCTGCATGCTAAGCAGATGCTTTAACCTATTGAGCCACAAGTTCTCTCCCGCTTTGTCAGTAGTCAGGGAGTAAGGATATGTGTCAAGTGTTTATTTTTTAGATTGCACCCTGTAAACCCAAATATGGGAGGAAGGAATCATTCTTTCCTTTTTGCTTGTTTCAGCTCAACCCAGAGCCATCCAGCAAGCACAAATATATATATGTTGTTTAAAATTGTTGACAAAGAAATAAGGGAATTTCTGATATAGCTATTTCGAGTTTCTTAACTCTCTTCAGTCAGACTCACCCTTCTGGGATTCGAACCTGGGCAGTCTGCATGCTAAGCAGATGCTTTAACCTATTGAGCCACAAGTTCTCTCCCGCTTTGTCAGTAGTCAGGGAGTAAGGATATGTGTCAAGTGTTTATTTTTTAGATTGCACCCTGTAAACCCAAATATGGGAGGAAGGAATCATTCTTTCCTTTTTGCTTGTTTCAGCTCAACCCAGAGCCATCCAGCAAGCACAAATATATATATGTTGTTTAAAATTGTTGACAAAGAAATAAGGGAATTTCTGATATAGCTATTTCGAGTTTCTTAACTCTCTTCAGTCAGACTCACCCTTCTGGGATTCGAACCTGGGCAGTCTGCATGCTAAGCAGATGCTTTAACCTATTGAGCCACAAGTTCTCTCCCGCTTTGTCAGTAGTCAGGGAGTAAGGATATGTGTCAAGTGTTTATTTTTTAGATTGCACCCTGTAAACCCAAATATGGGAGGAAGGAATCATTCTTTCCTTTTTGCTTGTTTCAGCTCAACCCAGAGCCATCCAGCAAGCACAAATATATATATGTTGTTTAAAATTGTTGACAAAGAAATAAGGGAATTTCTGATATAGCTATTTCGAGTTTCTTAACTCTCTTCAGTCAGACTCACCCTTCTGGGATTCGAACCTGGGCAGTCTGCATGCTAAGCAGATGCTTTAACCTATTGAGCCACAAGTTCTCTCCCGCTTTGTCAGTAGTCAGGGAGTAAGGATATGTGTCAAGTGTTTATTTTTTAGATTGCACCCTGTAAACCCAAATATGGGAGGAAGGAATCATTCTTTCCTTTTTGCTTGTTTCAGCTCAACCCAGAGCCATCCAGCAAGCACAAATATATATATATGTTGTTTAAAATTGTTGACAAAGAAATAAGGGAATTTCTGATATAGCTATTTCGAGTTTCTTAACTCTCTTCAGTCAGACTCACCCTTCTGGGATTCGAACCTGGGCAGTCTGCATGCTAAGCAGATGCTTTAACCTATTGAGCCACAAGTTCTCTCCCGCTTTGTCAGTAGTCAGGGAGTAAGGATATGTGTCAAGTGTTTATTTTTTAGATTGCACCCTGTAAACCCAAATATGGGAGGAAGGAATCATTCTTTCCTTTTTGCTTGTTTCAGCTCAACCCAGAGCCATCCAGCAAGCACAAATATATATATGTTGTTTAAAATTGTTGACAAAGAAATAAGGGAATTTCTGATATAGCTATTTCGAGTTTCTTAACTCTCTTCAGTCAGACTCACCCTTCTGGGATTCGAACCTGGGCAGTCTGCATGCTAAGCAGATGCTTTAACCTATTGAGCCACAAGTTCTCTCCCGCTTTGTCAGTAGTCAGGGAGTAAGGATATGTGTCAAGTGTTTATTTTTTAGATTGCACCCTGTAAACCCAAATATGGGAGGAAGGAATCATTCTTTCCTTTTTGCTTGTTTCAGCTCAACCCAGAGCCATCCAGCAAGCACAAATATATATATGTTGTTTAAAATTGTTGACAAAGAAATAAGGGAATTTCTGATATAGCTATTTCGAGTTTCTTAACTCTCTTCAGTCAGACTCACCCTTCTGGGATTCGAACCTGGGCAGTCTGCATGCTAAGCAGATGCTTTAACCTATTGAGCCACAAGTTCTCTCCCGCTTTGTCAGTAGTCAGGGAGTAAGGATATGTGTCAAGTGTTTATTTTTTAGATTGCACCCTGTAAACCCAAATATGGGAGGAAGGAATCATTCTTTCCTTTTTGCTTGTTTCAGCTCAACCCAGAGCCATCCAGCAAGCACAAATATATATATGTTGTTTAAAATTGTTGACAAAGAAATAAGGGAATTTCTGATATAGCTATTTCGAGTTTCTTAACTCTCTTCAGTCAGACTCACCCTTCTGGGATTCGAACCTGGGCAGTCTGCATGCTAAGCAGATGCTTTAACCTATTGAGCCACAAGTTCTCTCCCGCTTTGTCAGTAGTCAGGGAGTAAGGATATGTGTCAAGTGTTTATTTTTTAGATTGCACCCTGTAAACCCAAATATGGGAGGAAGGAATCATTCTTTCCTTTTTGCTTGTTTCAGCTCAACCCAGAGCCATCCAGCAAGCACAAATATATATATGTTGTTTAAAATTGTTGACAAAGAAATAAGGGAATTTCTGATATAGCTATTTCGAGTTTCTTAACTCTCTTCAGTCAGACTCACCCTTCTGGGATTCGAACCTGGGCAGTCTGCATGCTAAGCAGATGCTTTAACCTATTGAGCCACAAGTTCTCTCCCGCTTTGTCAGTAGTCAGGGAGTAAGGATATGTGTCAAGTGTTTATTTTTTAGATTGCACCCTGTAAACCCAAATATGGGAGGAAGGAATCATTCTTTCCTTTTTGCTTGTTTCAGCTCAACCCAGAGCCATCCAGCAAGCACAAATATATATATGTTGTTTAAAATTGTTGACAAAGAAATAAGGGAATTTCTGATATAGCTATTTCGAGTTTCTTAACTCTCTTCAGTCAGACTCACCCTTCTGGGATTCGAACCTGGGCAGTCTGCATGCTAAGCAGATGCTTTAACCTATTGAGCCACAAGTTCTCTCCCGCTTTGTCAGTAGTCAGGGAGTAAGGATATGTGTCAAGTGTTTATTTTTTAGATTGCACCCTGTAAACCCAAATATGGGAGGAAGGAATCATTCTTTCCTTTTTGCTTGTTTCAGCTCAACCCAGAGCCATCCAGCAAGCACAAATATATATATGTTGTTTAAAATTGTTGACAAAGAAATAAGGGAATTTCTGATATAGCTATTTCGAGTTTCTTAACTCTCTTCAGTCAGACTCACCCTTCTGGGATTCGAACCTGGGCAGTCTGCATGCTAAGCAGATGCTTTAACCTATTGAGCCACAAGTTCTCTCCCGCTTTGTCAGTAGTCAGGGAGTAAGGATATGTGTCAAGTGTTTATTTTTTAGATTGCACCCTGTAAACCCAAATATGGGAGGAAGGAATCATTCTTTCCTTTTTGCTTGTTTCAGCTCAACCCAGAGCCATCCAGCAAGCACAAATATATATATGTTGTTTAAAATTGTTGACAAAGAAATAAGGGAATTTCTGATATAGCTATTTCGAGTTTCTTAACTCTCTTCAGTCAGACTCACCCTTCTGGGATTCGAACCTGGGCAGTCTGCATGCTAAGCAGATGCTTTAACCTATTGAGCCACAAGTTCTCTCCCGCTTTGTCAGTAGTCAGGGAGTAAGGATATGTGTCAAGTGTTTATTTTTTAGATTGCACCCTGTAAACCCAAATATGGGAGGAAGGAATCATTCTTTCCTTTTTGCTTGTTTCAGCTCAACCCAGAGCCATCCAGCAAGCACAAATATATATATGTTGTTTAAAATTGTTGACAAAGAAATAAGGGAATTTCTGATATAGCTATTTCGAGTTTCTTAACTCTCTTCAGTCAGACTCACCCTTCTGGGATTCGAACCTGGGCAGTCTGCATGCTAAGCAGATGCTTTAACCTATTGAGCCACAAGTTCTCTCCCGCTTTGTCAGTAGTCAGGGAGTAAGGATATGTGTCAAGTGTTTATTTTTTAGATTGCACCCTGTAAACCCAAATATGGGAGGAAGGAATCATTCTTTCCTTTTTGCTTGTTTCAGCTCAACCCAGAGCCATCCAGCAAGCACAAATATATATA
Source organism: Bothrops alternatus (assembly GCA_034064705.1). Classification (NCBI taxonomy): domain Eukaryota; kingdom Metazoa; phylum Chordata; class Lepidosauria; order Squamata; family Viperidae; genus Bothrops; species Bothrops alternatus. The sequence goes on from JARGCV010000241.1 coordinate 667,420, forward strand.
TGTTGTTTAAAATTGTTGACAAAGAAATAAGGGAATTTCTGATATAGCTATTTCGAGTTTCTTAACTCTCTTCAGTCAGACTCACCCTTCTGGGATTCGAACCTGGGCAGTCTGCATGCTAAGCAGATGCTTTAACCTATTGAGCCACAAGTTCTCTCCCGCTTTGTCAGTAGTCAGGGAGTAAGGATATGTGTCAAGTGTTTATTTTTTAGATTGCACCCTGTAAACCCAAATATGGGAGGAAGGAATCATTCTTTCCTTTTTGCTTGTTTCAGCTCAACCCAGAGCCATCCAGCAAGCACAAATATATATATGTTGTTTAAAATTGTTGACAAAGAAATAAGGGAATTTCTGATATAGCTATTTCGAGTTTCTTAACTCTCTTCAGTCAGACTCACCCTTCTGGGATTCGAACCTGGGCAGTCTGCATGCTAAGCAGATGCTTTAACCTATTGAGCCACAAGTTCTCTCCCGCTTTGTCAGTAGTCAGGGAGTAAGGATATGTGTCAAGTGTTTATTTTTTAGATTGCACCCTGTAAACCCAAATATGGGAGGAAGGAATCATTCTTTCCTTTTTGCTTGTTTCAGCTCAACCCAGAGCCATCCAGCAAGCACAAATATATATATGTTGTTTAAAATTGTTGACAAAGAAATAAGGGAATTTCTGATATAGCTATTTCGAGTTTCTTAACTCTCTTCAGTCAGACTCACCCTTCTGGGATTCGAACCTGGGCAGTCTGCATGCTAAGCAGATGCTTTAACCTATTGAGCCACAAGTTCTCTCCCGCTTTGTCAGTAGTCAGGGAGTAAGGATATGTGTCAAGTGTTTATTTTTTAGATTGCACCCTGTAAACCCAAATATGGGAGGAAGGAATCATTCTTTCCTTTTTGCTTGTTTCAGCTCAACCCAGAGCCATCCAGCAAGCACAAATATATATATGTTGTTTAAAATTGTTGACAAAGAAATAAGGGAATTTCTGATATAGCTATTTCGAGTTTCTTAACTCTCTTCAGTCAGACTCACCCTTCTGGGATTCGAACCTGGGCAGTCTGCATGCTAAGCAGATGCTTTAACCTATTGAGCCACAAGTTCTCTCCCGCTTTGTCAGTAGTCAGGGAGTAAGGATATGTGTCAAGTGTTTATTTTTTAGATTGCACCCTGTAAACCCAAATATGGGAGGAAGGAATCATTCTTTCCTTTTTGCTTGTTTCAGCTCAACCCAGAGCCATCCAGCAAGCACAAATATATATATGTTGTTTAAAATTGTTGACAAAGAAATAAGGGAATTTCTGATATAGCTATTTCGAGTTTCTTAACTCTCTTCAGTCAGACTCACCCTTCTGGGATTCGAACCTGGGCAGTCTGCATGCTAAGCAGATGCTTTAACCTATTGAGCCACAAGTTCTCTCCCGCTTTGTCAGTAGTCAGGGAGTAAGGATATGTGTCAAGTGTTTATTTTTTAGATTGCACCCTGTAAACCCAAATATGGGAGGAAGGAATCATTCTTTCCTTTTTGCTTGTTTCAGCTCAACCCAGAGCCATCCAGCAAGCACAAATATATATATGTTGTTTAAAATTGTTGACAAAGAAATAAGGGAATTTCTGATATAGCTATTTCGAGTTTCTTAACTCTCTTCAGTCAGACTCACCCTTCTGGGATTCGAACCTGGGCAGTCTGCATGCTAAGCAGATGCTTTAACCTATTGAGCCACAAGTTCTCTCCCGCTTTGTCAGTAGTCAGGGAGTAAGGATATGTGTCAAGTGTTTATTTTTTAGATTGCACCCTGTAAACCCAAATATGGGAGGAAGGAATCATTCTTTCCTTTTTGCTTGTTTCAGCTCAACCCAGAGCCATCCAGCAAGCACAAATATATATATGTTGTTTAAAATTGTTGACAAAGAAATAAGGGAATTTCTGATATAGCTATTTCGAGTTTCTTAACTCTCTTCAGTCAGACTCACCCTTCTGGGATTCGAACCTGGGCAGTCTGCATGCTAAGCAGATGCTTTAACCTATTGAGCCACAAGTTCTCTCCCGCTTTGTCAGTAGTCAGGGAGTAAGGATATGTGTCAAGTGTTTATTTTTTAGATTGCACCCTGTAAACCCAAATATGGGAGGAAGGAATCATTCTTTCCTTTTTGCTTGTTTCAGCTCAACCCAGAGCCATCCAGCAAGCACAAATATATATATGTTGTTTAAAATTGTTGACAAAGAAATAAGGGAATTTCTGATATAGCTATTTCGAGTTTCTTAACTCTCTTCAGTCAGACTCACCCTTCTGGGATTCGAACCTGGGCAGTCTGCATGCTAAGCAGATGCTTTAACCTATTGAGCCACAAGTTCTCTCCCGCTTTGTCAGTAGTCAGGGAGTAAGGATATGTGTCAAGTGTTTATTTTTTAGATTGCACCCTGTAAACCCAAATATGGGAGGAAGGAATCATTCTTTCCTTTTTGCTTGTTTCAGCTCAACCCAGAGCCATCCAGCAAGCACAAATATATATATGTTGTTTAAAATTGTTGACAAAGAAATAAGGGAATTTCTGATATAGCTATTTCGAGTTTCTTAACTCTCTTCAGTCAGACTCACCCTTCTGGGATTCGAACCTGGGCAGTCTGCATGCTAAGCAGATGCTTTAACCTATTGAGCCACAAGTTCTCTCCCGCTTTGTCAGTAGTCAGGGAGTAAGGATATGTGTCAAGTGTTTATTTTTTAGATTGCACCCTGTAAACCCAAATATGGGAGGAAGGAATCATTCTTTCCTTTTTGCTTGTTTCAGCTCAACCCAGAGCCATCCAGCAAGCACAAATATATATATGTTGTTTAAAATTGTTGACAAAGAAATAAGGGAATTTCTGATATAGCTATTTCGAGTTTCTTAACTCTCTTCAGTCAGACTCACCCTTCTGGGATTCGAACCTGGGCAGTCTGCATGCTAAGCAGATGCTTTAACCTATTGAGCCACAAGTTCTCTCCCGCTTTGTCAGTAGTCAGGGAGTAAGGATATGTGTCAAGTGTTTATTTTTTAGATTGCACCCTGTAAACCCAAATATGGGAGGAAGGAATCATTCTTTCCTTTTTGCTTGTTTCAGCTCAACCCAGAGCCATCCAGCAAGCACAAATATATATATGTTGTTTAAAATTGTTGACAAAGAAATAAGGGAATTTCTGATATAGCTATTTCGAGTTTCTTAACTCTCTTCAGTCAGACTCACCCTTCTGGGATTCGAACCTGGGCAGTCTGCATGCTAAGCAGATGCTTTAACCTATTGAGCCACAAGTTCTCTCCCGCTTTGTCAGTAGTCAGGGAGTAAGGATATGTGTCAAGTGTTTATTTTTTAGATTGCACCCTGTAAACCCAAATATGGGAGGAAGGAATCATTCTTTCCTTTTTGCTTGTTTCAGCTCAACCCAGAGCCATCCAGCAAGCACAAATATATATATGTTGTTTAAAATTGTTGACAAAGAAATAAGGGAATTTCTGATATAGCTATTTCGAGTTTCTTAACTCTCTTCAGTCAGACTCACCCTTCTGGGATTCGAACCTGGGCAGTCTGCATGCTAAGCAGATGCTTTAACCTATTGAGCCACAAGTTCTCTCCCGCTTTGTCAGTAGTCAGGGAGTAAGGATATGTGTCAAGTGTTTATTTTTTAGATTGCACCCTGTAAACCCAAATATGGGAGGAAGGAATCATTCTTTCCTTTTTGCTTGTTTCAGCTCAACCCAGAGCCATCCAGCAAGCACAAATATATATATGTTGTTTAAAATTGTTGACAAAGAAATAAGGGAATTTCTGATATAGCTATTTCGAGTTTCTTAACTCTCTTCAGTCAGACTCACCCTTCTGGGATTCGAACCTGGGCAGTCTGCATGCTAAGCAGATGCTTTAACCTATTGAGCCACAAGTTCTCTCCCGCTTTGTCAGTAGTCAGGGAGTAAGGATATGTGTCAAGTGTTTATTTTTTAGATTGCACCCTGTAAACCCAAATATGGGAGGAAGGAATCATTCTTTCCTTTTTGCTTGTTTCAGCTCAACCCAGAGCCATCCAGCAAGCACAAATATATATATGTTGTTTAAAATTGTTGACAAAGAAATAAGGGAATTTCTGATATAGCTATTTCGAGTTTCTTAACTCTCTTCAGTCAGACTCACCCTTCTGGGATTCGAACCTGGGCAGTCTGCATGCTAAGCAGATGCTTTAACCTATTGAGCCACAAGTTCTCTCCCGCTTTGTCAGTAGTCAGGGAGTAAGGATATGTGTCAAGTGTTTATTTTTTAGATTGCACCCTGTAAACCCAAATATGGGAGGAAGGAATCATTCTTTCCTTTTTGCTTGTTTCAGCTCAACCCAGAGCCATCCAGCAAGCACAAATATATATATGTTGTTTAAAATTGTTGACAAAGAAATAAGGGAATTTCTGATATAGCTATTTCGAGTTTCTTAACTCTCTTCAGTCAGACTCACCCTTCTGGGATTCGAACCTGGGCAGTCTGCATGCTAAGCAGATGCTTTAAAAGATGCTTTAGCATGCAGACTGCCCAGGTTCGAATCCCAGAAGGGTGAGTCTGACTGAAGAGAGTTAAGAAACTCGAAATAGCTATATCAGAAATTCCCTTATTTCTTTGTCAACAATTTTAAACAACATATATATATATTTGTGCTTGCTGGATGGCTCTGGGTTGAGCTGAAACAAGCAAAAAGGAAAGAATGATTCCTTCCTCCCATATTTGGGTTTACAGGGTGCAATCTAAAAAATAAACACTTGACACATATCCTTACTCCCTGACTACTGACAAAGCGGGAGAGAACTTGTGGCTCAATAGGTTAAAGCATCTGCTTAGCATGCAGACTGCCCAGGTTCGAATCCCAGAAGGGTGAGTCTGACTGAAGAGAGTTAAGAAACTCGAAATAGCTATATCAGAAATTCCCTTATTTCTTTGTCAACAATTTTAAACAACATATATATATTTGTGCTTGCTGGATGGCTCTGGGTTGAGCTGAAACAAGCAAAAAGGAAAGAATGATTCCTTCCTCCCATATTTGGGTTTACAGGGTGCAATCTAAAAAATAAACACTTGACACATATCCTTACTCCCTGACTACTGACAAAGCGGGAGAGAACTTGTGGCTCAATAGGTTAAAGCATCTGCTTAGCATGCAGACTGCCCAGGTTCGAATCCCAGAAGGGTGAGTCTGACTGAAGAGAGTTAAGAAACTCGAAATAGCTATATCAGAAATTCCCTTATTTCTTTGTCAACAATTTTAAACAACATATATATATTTGTGCTTGCTGGATGGCTCTGGGTTGAGCTGAAACAAGCAAAAAGGAAAGAATGATTCCTTCCTCCCATATTTGGGTTTACAGGGTGCAATCTAAAAAATAAACACTTGACACATATCCTTACTCCCTGACTACTGACAAAGCAGGAGAGAACTTGTGGCTCAATAGGTTAAAGCATCTGCTTAGCATGCAGACTGCCCAGGTTCGAATCCCAGAAGGGTGAGTCTGACTGAAGAGAGTTAAGAAACTCGAAATAGCTATATCAGAAATTCCCTTATTTCTTTGTCAACAATTTTAAACAACATATATATATATTTGTGCTTGCTGGATGGCTCTGGGTTAAGCTGAAACAAGCAAAAAGGAAAGAATGATTCCTTCCTCCCATATTTGGGTTTACAGGGTGCAATCTAAAAAATAAACACTTGACACATATCCTTACTCCCTGACTACTGACAAAGCGGGAGAGAACTTGTGGCTCAATAGGTTAAAGCATCTGCTTAGCATGCAGACTGCCCAGGTTCGAATCCCAGAAGGGTGAGTCTGACTGAAGAGAGTTAAGAAACTCGAAATAGCTATATCAGAAATTCCCTTATTTCTTTGTCAACAATTTTAAACAACATATATATATTTGTGCTTGCTGGATGGCTCTGGGTTGAGCTGAAACAAGCAAAAAGGAAAGAATGATTCCTTCCTCCCATATTTGGGTTTACAGGGTGCAATCTAAAAAATAAACACTTGACACATATCCTTACTCCCTGACTACTGACAAAGCGGGAGAGAACTTGTGGCTCAATAGGTTAAAGCATCTGCTTAGCATGCAGACTGCCCAGGTTCGAATCCCAGAAGGGTGAGTCTGACTGAAGAGAGTTAAGAAACTCGAAATAGCTATATCAGAAATTCCCTTATTTCTTTGTCAACAATTTTAAACAACATATATATATTTGTGCTTGCTGGATGGCTCTGGGTTGAGCTGAAACAAGCAAAAAGGAAAGAATGATTCCTTCCTCCCATATTTGGGTTTACAGGGTGCAATCTAAAAAATAAACACTTGACACATATCCTTACTCCCTGACTACTGACAAAGCGGGAGAGAACTTGTGGCTCAATAGGTTAAAGCATCTGCTTAGCATGCAGACTGCCCAGGTTCGAATCCCAGAAGGGTGAGTCTGACTGAAGAGAGTTAAGAAACTCGAAATAGCTATATCAGAAATTCCCTTATTTCTTTGTCAACAATTTTAAACAACATATATATATTTGTGCTTGCTGGATGGCTCTGGGTTGAGCTGAAACAAGCAAAAAGGAAAGAATGATTCCTTCCTCCCATATTTGGGTTTACAGGGTGCAATCTAAAAAATAAACACTTGACACATATCCTTACTCCCTGACTACTGACAAAGCGGGAGAGAACTTGTGGCTCAATAGGTTAAAGCATCTGCTTAGCATGCAGACTGCCCAGGTTCGAATCCCAGAAGGGTGAGTCTGACTGAAGAGAGTTAAGAAACTCGAAATAGCTATATCAGAAATTCCCTTATTTCTTTGTCAACAATTTTAAACAACATATATATATTTGTGCTTGCTGGATGGCTCTGGGTTGAGCTGAAACAAGCAAAAAGGAAAGAATGATTCCTTCCTCCCATATTTGGGTTTACAGGGTGCAATCTAAAAAATAAACACTTGACACATATCCTTACTCCCTGACTACTGACAAAGCGGGAGAGAACTTGTGGCTCAATAGGTTAAAGCATCTGCTTAGCATGCAGACTGCCCAGGTTCGAATCCCAGAAGGGTGAGTCTGACTGAAGAGAGTTAAGAAACTCGAAATAGCTATATCAGAAATTCCCTTATTTCTTTGTCAACAATTTTAAACAACATATATATATTTGTGCTTGCTGGATGGCTCTGGGTTGAGCTGAAACAAGCAAAAAGGAAAGAATGATTCCTTCCTCCCATATTTGGGTTTACAGGGTGCAATCTAAAAAATAAACACTTGACACATATCCTTACTCCCTGACTACTGACAAAGCGGGAGAGAACTTGTGGCTCAATAGGTTAAAGCATCTGCTTAGCATGCAGACTGCCCAGGTTCGAATCCCAGAAGGGTGAGTCTGACTGAAGAGAGTTAAGAAACTCGAAATAGCTATATCAGAAATTCCCTTATTTCTTTGTCAACAATTTTAAACAACATATATATATTTGTGCTTGCTGGATGGCTCTGGGTTGAGCTGAAACAAGCAAAAAGGAAAGAATGATTCCTTCCTCCCATATTTGGGTTTACAGGGTGCAATCTAAAAAATAAACACTTGACACATATCCTTACTCCCTGACTACTGACAAAGCGGGAGAGAACTTGTGGCTCAATAGGTTAAAGCATCTGCTTAGCATGCAGACTGCCCAGGTTCGAATCCCAGAAGGGTGAGTCTGACTGAAGAGAGTTAAGAAACTCGAAATAGCTATATCAGAAATTCCCTTATTTCTTTGTCAACAATTTTAAACAACATATATATATTTGTGCTTGCTGGATGGCTCTGGGTTGAGCTGAAACAAGCAAAAAGGAAAGAATGATTCCTTCCTCCCATATTTGGGTTTACAGGGTGCAATCTAAAAAATAAACACTTGACACATATCCTTACTCCCTGACTACTGACAAAGCGGGAGAGAACTTGTGGCTCAATAGGTTAAAGCATCTGCTTAGCATGCAGACTGCCCAGGTTCGAATCCCAGAAGGGTGAGTCTGACTGAAGAGAGTTAAGAAACTCGAAATAGCTATATCAGAAATTCCCTTATTTCTTTGTCAACAATTTTAAACAACATATATATATTTGTGCTTGCTGGATGGCTCTGGGTTGAGCTGAAACAAGCAAAAAGGAAAGAATGATTCCTTCCTCCCATATTTGGGTTTACAGGGTGCAATCTAAAAAATAAACACTTGACACATATCCTTACTCCCTGACTACTGACAAAGCGGGAGAGAACTTGTGGCTCAATAGGTTAAAGCATCTGCTTAGCATGCAGACTGCCCAGGTTCGAATCCCAGAAGGGTGAGTCTGACTGAAGAGAGTTAAGAAACTCGAAATAGCTATATCAGAAATTCCCTTATTTCTTTGTCAACAATTTTAAACAACATATATATATTTGTGCTTGCTGGATGGCTCTGGGTTGAGCTGAAACAAGCAAAAAGGAAAGAATGATTCCTTCCTCCCATATTTGGGTTTACAGGGTGCAATCTAAAAAATAAACACTTGACACATATCCTTACTCCCTGACTACTGACAAAGCGGGAGAGAACTTGTGGCTCAATAGGTTAAAGCATCTGCTTAGCATGCAGACTGCCCAGGTTCGAATCCCAGAAGGGTGAGTCTGACTGAAGAGAGTTAAGAAACTCGAAATAGCTATATCAGAAATTCCCTTATTTCTTTGTCAACAATTTTAAACAACATATATATATTTGTGCTTGCTGGATGGCTCTGGGTTGAGCTGAAACAAGCAAAAAGGAAAGAATGATTCCTTCCTCCCATATTTGGGTTTACAGGGTGCAATCTAAAAAATAAACACTTGACACATATCCTTACTCCCTGACTACTGACAAAGCGGGAGAGAACTTGTGGCTCAATAGGTTAAAGCATCTGCTTAGCATGCAGACTGCCCAGGTTCGAATCCCAGAAGGGTGAGTCTGACTGAAGAGAGTTAAGAAACTCGAAATAGCTATATCAGAAATTCCCTTATTTCTTTGTCAACAATTTTAAACAACATATATATATTTGTGCTTGCTGGATGGCTCTGGGTTGAGCTGAAACAAGCAAAAAGGAAAGAATGATTCCTTCCTCCCATATTTGGGTTTACAGGGTGCAATCTAAAAAATAAACACTTGACACATATCCTTACTCCCTGACTACTGACAAAGCGGGAGAGAACTTGTGGCTCAATAGGTTAAAGCATCTGCTTAGCATGCAGACTGCCCAGGTTCGAATCCCAGAAGGGTGAGTCTGACTGAAGAGAGTTAAGAAACTCGAAATAGCTATATCAGAAATTCCCTTATTTCTTTGTCAACAATTTTAAACAACATATATATATTTGTGCTTGCTGGATGGCTCTGGGTTGAGCTGAAACAAGCAAAAAGGAAAGAATGATTCCTTCCTCCCATATTTGGGTTTACAGGGTGCAATCTAAAAAATAAACACTTGACACATATCCTTACTCCCTGACTACTGACAAAGCGGGAGAGAACTTGTGGCTCAATAGGTTAAAGCATCTGCTTAGCATGCAGACTGCCCAGGTTCGAATCCCAGAAGGGTGAGTCTGACTGAAGAGAGTTAAGAAACTCGAAATAGCTATATCAGAAATTCCCTTATTTCTTTGTCAACAATTTTAAACAACATATATATATTTGTGCTTGCTGGATGGCTCTGGGTTGAGCTGAAACAAGCAAAAAGGAAAGAATGATTCCTTCCTCCCATATTTGGGTTTACAGGGTGCAATCTAAAAAATAAACACTTGACACATATCCTTACTCCCTGACTACTGACAAAGCGGGAGAGAACTTGTGGCTCAATAGGTTAAAGCATCTGCTTAGCATGCAGACTGCCCAGGTTCGAATCCCAGAAGGGTGAGTCTGACTGAAGAGAGTTAAGAAACTCGAAATAGCTATATCAGAAATTCCCTTATTTCTTTGTCAACAATTTTAAACAACATATATATATTTGTGCTTGCTGGATGGCTCTGGGTTGAGCTGAAACAAGCAAAAAGGAAAGAATGATTCCTTCCTCCCATATTTGGGTTTACAGGGTGCAATCTAAAAAATAAACACTTGACACATATCCTTACTCCCTGACTACTGACAAAGCGGGAGAGAACTTGTGGCTCAATAGGTTAAAGCATCTGCTTAGCATGCAGACTGCCCAGGTTCGAATCCCAGAAGGGTGAGTCTGACTGAAGAGAGTTAAGAAACTCGAAATAGCTATATCAGAAATTCCCTTATTTCTTTGTCAACAATTTTAAACAACATATATATATTTGTGCTTGCTGGATGGCTCTGGGTTGAGCTGAAACAAGCAAAAAGGAAAGAATGATTCCTTCCTCCCATATTTGGGTTTACAGGGTGCAATCTAAAAAATAAACACTTGACACATATCCTTACTCCCTGACTACTGACAAAGCGGGAGAGAACTTGTGGCTCAATAGGTTAAAGCATCTGCTTAGCATGCAGACTGCCCAGGTTCGAATCCCAGAAGGGTGAGTCTGACTGAAGAGAGTTAAGAAACTCGAAATAGCTATATCAGAAATTCCCTTATTTCTTTGTCAACAATTTTAAACAACATATATATATTTGTGCTTGCTGGATGGCTCTGGGTTGAGCTGAAACAAGCAAAAAGGAAAGAATGATTCCTTCCTCCCATATTTGGGTTTACAGGGTGCAATCTAAAAAATAAACACTTGACACATATCCTTACTCCCTGACTACTGACAAAGCGGGAGAGAACTTGTGGCTCAATAGGTTAAAGCATCTGCTTAGCATGCAGACTGCCCAGGTTCGAATCCCAGAAGGGTGAGTCTGACTGAAGAGAGTTAAGAAACTCGAAATAGCTATATCAGAAATTCCCTTATTTCTTTGTCAACAATTTTAAACAACATATATATATTTGTGCTTGCTGGATGGCTCTGGGTTGAGCTGAAACAAGCAAAAAGGAAAGAATGATTCCTTCCTCCCATATTTGGGTTTACAGGGTGCAATCTAAAAAATAAACACTTGACACATATCCTTACTCCCTGACTACTGACAAAGCGGGAGAGAACTTGTGGCTCAATAGGTTAAAGCATCTGCTTAGCATGCAGACTGCCCAGGTTCGAATCCCAGAAGGGTGAGTCTGACTGAAGAGAGTTAAGAAACTCGAAATAGCTATATCAGAAATTCCCTTATTTCTTTGTCAACAATTTTAAACAACATATATATATTTGTGCTTGCTGGATGGCTCTGGGTTGAGCTGAAACAAGCAAAAAGGAAAGAATGATTCCTTCCTCCCATATTTGGGTTTACAGGGTGCAATCTAAAAAATAAACACTTGACACATATCCTTACTCCCTGACTACTGACAAAGCGGGAGAGAACTTGTGGCTCAATAGGTTAAAGCATCTGCTTAGCATGCAGACTGCCCAGGTTCGAATCCCAGAAGGGTGAGTCTGACTGAAGAGAGTTAAGAAACTCGAAATAGCTATATCAGAAATTCCCTTATTTCTTTGTCAACAATTTTAAACAACATATATATATTTGTGCTTGCTGGATGGCTCTGGGTTGAGCTGAAACAAGCAAAAAGGAAAGAATGATTCCTTCCTCCCATATTTGGGTTTACAGGGTGCAATCTAAAAAATAAACACTTGACACATATCCTTACTCCCTGACTACTGACAAAGCGGGAGAGAACTTGTGGCTCAATAGGTTAAAGCATCTGCTTAGCATGCAGACTGCCCAGGTTCGAATCCCAGAAGGGTGAGTCTGACTGAAGAGAGTTAAGAAACTCGAAATAGCTATATCAGAAATTCCCTTATTTCTTTGTCAACAATTTTAAACAACATATATATATTTGTGCTTGCTGGATGGCTCTGGGTTGAGCTGAAACAAGCAAAAAGGAAAGAATGATTCCTTCCTCCCATATTTGGGTTTACAGGGTGCAATCTAAAAAATAAACACTTGACACATATCCTTACTCCCTGACTACTGACAAAGCGGGAGAGAACTTGTGGCTCAATAGGTTAAAGCATCTGCTTAGCATGCAGACTGCCCAGGTTCGAATCCCAGAAGGGTGAGTCTGACTGAAGAGAGTTAAGAAACTCGAAATAGCTATATCAGAAATTCCCTTATTTCTTTGTCAACAATTTTAAACAACATATATATATTTGTGCTTGCTGGATGGCTCTGGGTTGAGCTGAAACAAGCAAAAAGGAAAGAATGATTCCTTCCTCCCATATTTGGGTTTACAGGGTGCAATCTAAAAAATAAACACTTGACACATATCCTTACTCCCTGACTACTGACAAAGCGGGAGAGAACTTGTGGCTCAATAGGTTAAAGCATCTGCTTAGCATGCAGACTGCCCAGGTTCGAATCCCAGAAGGGTGAGTCTGACTGAAGAGAGTTAAGAAACTCGAAATAGCTATATCAGAAATTCCCTTATTTCTTTGTCAACAATTTTAAACAACATATATATATTTGTGCTTGCTGGATGGCTCTGGGTTGAGCTGAAACAAGCAAAAAGGAAAGAATGATTCCTTCCTCCCATATTTGGGTTTACAGGGTGCAATCTAAAAAATAAACACTTGACACATATCCTTACTCCCTGACTACTGACAAAGCGGGAGAGAACTTGTGGCTCAATAGGTTAAAGCATCTGCTTAGCATGCAGACTGCCCAGGTTCGAATCCCAGAAGGGTGAGTCTGACTGAAGAGAGTTAAGAAACTCGAAATAGCTATATCAGAAATTCCCTTATTTCTTTGTCAACAATTTTAAACAACATATATATATTTGTGCTTGCTGGATGGCTCTGGGTTGAGCTGAAACAAGCAAAAAGGAAAGAATGATTCCTTCCTCCCATATTTGGGTTTACAGGGTGCAATCTAAAAAATAAACACTTGACACATATCCTTACTCCCTGACTACTGACAAAGCGGGAGAGAACTTGTGGCTCAATAGGTTAAAGCATCTGCTTAGCATGCAGACTGCCCAGGTTCGAATCCCAGAAGGGTGAGTCTGACTGAAGAGAGTTAAGAAACTCGAAATAGCTATATCAGAAATTCCCTTATTTCTTTGTCAACAATTTTAAACAACATATATATATTTGTGCTTGCTGGATGGCTCTGGGTTGAGCTGAAACAAGCAAAAAGGAAAGAATGATTCCTTCCTCCCATATTTGGGTTTACAGGGTGCAATCTAAAAAATAAACACTTGACACATATCCTTACTCCCTGACTACTGACAAAGCGGGAGAGAACTTGTGGCTCAATAGGTTAAAGCATCTGCTTAGCATGCAGACTGCCCAGGTTCGAATCCCAGAAGGGTGAGTCTGACTGAAGAGAGTTAAGAAACTCGAAATAGCTATATCAGAAATTCCCTTATTTCTTTGTCAACAATTTTAAACAACATATATATATTTGTGCTTGCTGGATGGCTCTGGGTTGAGCTGAAACAAGCAAAAAGGAAAGAATGATTCCTTCCTCCCATATTTGGGTTTACAGGGTGCAATCTAAAAAATAAACACTTGACACATATCCTTACTCCCTGACTACTGACAAAGCGGGAGAGAACTTGTGGCTCAATAGGTTAAAGCATCTGCTTAGCATGCAGACTGCCCAGGTTCGAATCCCAGAAGGGTGAGTCTGACTGAAGAGAGTTAAGAAACTCGAAATAGCTATATCAGAAATTCCCTTATTTCTTTGTCAACAATTTTAAACAACATATATATATTTGTGCTTGCTGGATGGCTCTGGGTTGAGCTGAAACAAGCAAAAAGGAAAGAATGATTCCTTCCTCCCATATTTGGGTTTACAGGGTGCAATCTAAAAAATAAACACTTGACACATATCTTACTCCCTGACTACTGACAAAGCGGGAGAGAACTTGTGGCTCAATAGGTTAAAGCATCTGCTTAGCATGCAGACTGCCCAGGTTCGAATCCCAGAAGGGTGAGTCTGACTGAAGAGAGTTAAGAAACTCGAAATAGCTATATCAGAAATTCCCTTATTTCTTTGTCAACAATTTTAAACAACATATATATATATTTGTGCTTGCTGGATGGCTCTGGGTTGAGCTGAAACAAGCAAAAGGAAAGAATGATTCCTTCCTCCCATATTTGGGTTTACAGGGTGCAATCTAAAAAATAAACACTTGACACATATCCTTACTCCCTGACTACTGACAAAGCGGGAGAGAACTTGTGGCTCAATAGGTTAAAGCATCTGCTTAGCATGCAGACTGCCCAGGTTCGAATCCCAGAAGGGTGAGTCTGACTGAAGAGAGTTAAGAAACTCGAAATAGCTATATCAGAAATTCCCTTATTTCTTTGTCAACAATTTTAAACAACATATATATATATTTGTGCTTGCTGGATGGCTCTGGGTTGAGCTGAAACAAGCAAAAGGAAAGAATGATTCCTTCCTCCCATATTTGGGTTTACAGGGTGCAATCTAAAAAATAAACACTTGACACATATCCTTACTCCCTGACTACTGACAAAGCGGGAGAGAACTTGTGGCTCAATAGGTTAAAGCATCTGCTTAGCATGCAGACTGCCCAGGTTCGAATCCCAGAAGGGTGAGTCTGACTGAAGAGAGTTAAGAAACTCGAAATAGCTATATCAGAAATTCCCTTATTTCTTTGTCAACAATTTTAAACAACATATATATATATTTGTGCTTGCTGGATGGCTCTGGGTTGAGCTGAAACAAGCAAAAGGAAAGAATGATTCCTTCCTCCCATATTTGGGTTTACAGGGTGCAATCTAAAAAATAAACACTTGACACATATCCTTACTCCCTGACTACTGACAAAGCGGGAGAGAACTTGTGGCTCAATAGGTTAAAGCATCTGCTTAGCATGCAGACTGCCCAGGTTCGAATCCCAGAAGGGTGAGTCTGACTGAAGAGAGTTAAGAAACTCGAAATAGCTATATCAGAAATTCCCTTATTTCTTTGTCAACAATTTTAAACAACATATATATATATTTGTGCTTGCTGGATGGCTCTGGGTTGAGCTGAAACAAGCAAAAGGAAAGAATGATTCCTTCCTCCCATATTTGGGTTTACAGGGTGCAATCTAAAAAATAAACACTTGACACATATCCTTACTCCTGACTACTGACAAAGCGGGAGAGAACTTGTGGCTCAATAGGTTAAAGCATCTGCTTAGCATGCAGACTGCCCAGGTTCGAATCCCAGAAGGGTGAGTCTGACTGAAGAGAGTTAAGAAACTCGAAATAGCTATATCAGAAATTCCCTTATTTCTTTGTCAACAATTTTAAACAACATATATATATATTTGTGCTTGCTGGATGGCTCTGGGTTGAGCTGAAACAAGCAAAAGGAAAGAATGATTCCTTCCTCCCATATTTGGGTTTACAGGGTGCAATCTAAAAAATAAACACTTGACACATATCCTTACTCCCTGACTACTGACAAAGCGGGAGAGAACTTGTGGCTCAATAGGTTAAAGCATCTGCTTAGCATGCAGACTGCCCAGGTTCGAATCCCAGAAGGGTGAGTCTGACTGAAGAGAGTTAAGAAACTCGAAATAGCTATATCAGAAATTCCCTTATTTCTTTGTCAACAATTTTAAACAACATATATATATATTTGTGCTTGCTGGATGGCTCTGGGTTGAGCTGAAACAAGCAAAAGGAAAGAATGATTCCTTCCTCCCATATTTGGGTTTACAGGGTGCAATCTAAAAAATAAACACTTGACACATATCCTTACTCCCTGACTACTGACAAAGCGGGAGAGAACTTGTGGCTCAATAGGTTAAAGCATCTGCTTAGCATGCAGACTGCCCAGGTTCGAATCCCAGAAGGGTGAGTCTGACTGAAGAGAGTTAAGAAACTCGAAATAGCTATATCAGAAATTCCCTTATTTCTTTGTCAACAATTTTAAACAACATATATATATATTTGTGCTTGCTGGATGGCTCTGGGTTGAGCTGAAACAAGCAAAAGGAAAGAATGATTCCTTCCTCCCATATTTGGGTTTACAGGGTGCAATCTAAAAAATAAACACTTGACACATATCCTTACTCCCTGACTACTGACAAAGCGGGAGAGAACTTGTGGCTCAATAGGTTAAAGCATCTGCTTAGCATGCAGACTGCCCAGGTTCGAATCCCAGAAGGGTGAGTCTGACTGAAGAGAGTTAAGAAACTCGAAATAGCTATATCAGAAATTCCCTTATTTCTTTGTCAACAATTTTAAACAACATATATATATATTTGTGCTTGCTGGATGGCTCTGGGTTGAGCTGAAACAAGCAAAAGGAAAGAATGATTCCTTCCTCCCATATTTGGGTTTACAGGGTGCAATCTAAAAAATAAACACTTGACACATATCCTTACTCCCTGACTACTGACAAAGCGGGAGAGAACTTGTGGCTCAATAGGTTAAAGCATCTGCTTAGCATGCAGACTGCCCAGGTTCGAATCCCAGAAGGGTGAGTCTGACTGAAGAGAGTTAAGAAACTCGAAATAGCTATATCAGAAATTCCCTTATTTCTTTGTCAACAATTTTAAACAACATATATATATATTTGTGCTTGCTGGATGGCTCTGGGTTGAGCTGAAACAAGCAAAAGGAAAGAATGATTCCTTCCTCCCATATTTGGGTTTACAGGGTGCAATCTAAAAAATAAACACTTGACACATATCCTTACTCCCTGACTACTGACAAAGCGGGAGAGAACTTGTGGCTCAATAGGTTAAAGCATCTGCTTAGCATGCAGACTGCCCAGGTTCGAATCCCAGAAGGGTGAGTCTGACTGAAGAGAGTTAAGAAACTCGAAATAGCTATATCAGAAATTCCCTTATTTCTTTGTCAACAATTTTAAACAACATATATATATATTTGTGCTTGCTGGATGGCTCTGGGTTGAGCTGAAACAAGCAAAAGGAAAGAATGATTCCTTCCTCCCATATTTGGGTTTACAGGGTGCAATCTAAAAAATAAACACTTGACACATATCCTTACTCCCTGACTACTGACAAAGCGGGAGAGAACTTGTGGCTCAATAGGTTAAAGCATCTGCTTAGCATGCAGACTGCCCAGGTTCGAATCCCAGAAGGGTGAGTCTGACTGAAGAGAGTTAAGAAACTCGAAATAGCTATATCAGAAATTCCCTTATTTCTTTGTCAACAATTTTAAACAACATATATATATATTTGTGCTTGCTGGATGGCTCTGGGTTGAGCTGAAACAAGCAAAAGGAAAGAATGATTCCTTCCTCCCATATTTGGGTTTACAGGGTGCAATCTAAAAAATAAACACTTGACACATATCCTTACTCCCTGACTACTGACAAAGCGGGAGAGAACTTGTGGCTCAATAGGTTAAAGCATCTGCTTAGCATGCAGACTGCCCAGGTTCGAATCCCAGAAGGGTGAGTCTGACTGAAGAGAGTTAAGAAACTCGAAATAGCTATATCAGAAATTCCCTTATTTCTTTGTCAACAATTTTAAACAACATATATATATATTTGTGCTTGCTGGATGGCTCTGGGTTGAGCTGAAACAAGCAAAAGGAAAGAATGATTCCTTCCTCCCATATTTGGGT